>CM053770.1:61311100-61368374 GCA_028658325.1 Potorous gilbertii
AGCAGTAGCAGCAATATTATTATATTATTAATTATTAATATTAACATTATTCCACCTCTGACGCTTCACCTGCATAACGAACTTCCAGTGTAAAACCTGCCTTGAAATGAAGATGCGTAATGTCTTTGTAGTTTATACTAGTTAGGTGACTACTTAGAGCTTTAAAAAATTAGGGGACCTCACTATGATCAAACAGCTATCATCCTCAAGAAATAAGAATTGAATCCATTTCTTGCAAATTCCAAGGCTGGTCATCTATCCCCTATACAACTTCTCTCACTGTGATGTCTTTCCTATAGTTCCCAATTATCTGATTGTCAACAGAACTGTCTCACACATCATTAATTAACAAGTACCAAGATTTTGATGGACCACCACAGTGGATCACTAATTTGCTTACCACATACAAGAACTGTCACTGGGAACAGAACTGTCTAAAGAGCTATTTTGTTCACATCTCAAACGGGTTGGTATGCTCATACTTTCTTGGGCTTCATCAGACTCTTAAGAACTAAACAATGGCTCCAATCAAAATAGTTTTCATCTCACTGTAATCATTCTTGTCGATCAGGATGTATGTAGAGCTTTTACACCATTTCTTGATTCGTTTGCTCCTTACAGTGTATGTACAGTAATTGCATTCACATCAGAACATCTAAGATGAACATTTCATTTTATATCCTCCCCCTGCCTTAAGCAGCTTTTTAAAGAGTACACACCCCCAAAATAAGGTTCTGCAATTTCAAATATGAATTCATTATCCTCAAATTGCTGCCTAGGAAAAGAAACAGTTCAGTGGAAATTGCAGGCCAATAGATTTGCCTGAACTACTTCTCTTCATTTTCCAATTAGTTGTGTTTCCACAGTGCACGTATGTGTGTATGCATGTCTCTGTGTGTGTGTTCTTATCTCTCATTTCTAAATGTGCCTGTGTTTGCACCTCTCAAGAATTGATTTCTATCTTTCATGGGAACCGCCAAAAGACTGTGCAGAACACTGTGAACACAGGTGAAAGTCACTAGACAGAGATCTGGATACTGCTTTTGAAGAAACTGTATCTTTGAGTTGTGTTTACTTTTTAATGTTTAAAACATGCTGCACAGAACAGTAGACCTGATTTGAATGACCCTGGTTTATACCCCGAGTACACTGAATGAGAAAAATTTGTAGGTTCCAGAAAATTGTGGGAGGAAATGGGTTTTCCAAAGTGTGCATTCGTGAAGAGTTTTCTGATGTCTAACGTCCACACTGTCCTTGAACTTGACAATGGAAAAATTCCAAGGTGTCATTTCATCCTTACCTTTAGATCCAAGTCAGAGAGTGTTTCTTCTCTTTATTATATCCCTGAGATTTTCTCTTTGAAAGTTTTTGTCTAAAGGGTTGATCATGATTCCCCTGAGATAATTTGAGCTTCATCATCAAATGTAATCTCTCTTACGACAAATGTCTGCTCAACTTAATTAGTAATTATATTAATTTTATTTCTTGAGAAGTAGGAATCTTTCCTCCATTTCCTGTTTTGCTTCAAAAAGCAATCAATTAACAAAAAAAGAACCACTGATTAAATGCCTATTATGTTCCAATGACTAGCCCCTGGTGACTTGCTACAAGTAAAAATACCAAAGCAAGAGCTTACACTCTACTTACGTGATTACAATGATTACTTAATTACTCAATTAATACATGACAAGAAATGAATTCTCAAGAGATTAACATATTATGTGATCCAACTAAATTTAAAATCTGCTACAAACAAACTCAACACAACAGTTCAGTGAGACGTGATAGTAGAGAGATTGAGCACTAGACTTGGAATTCAATGGTTCCTGACTCTAGGACTTCCTAGATTTGTGACTTGATTGTGACTGGATAAAAATTACGTATATTCTCTGATCTTCGGTTTCTACATATATAACATGAAGATAATGTATATACTCTTTAAATTCTATTGTTGATGAACTATTTAGGGATATGAAAATAGCATTAATTAAAGATTTAAAAAATAAGGACAAAGCAGATGTAGATGGAGGAAATCTTATCATAAACGATACAATTTTGAAGGCATTAATGAATCAATTCTCAAGATGAAAATATAGAACATTCTAAATGCATAGTGAAAAATTATTGGTATAAGTAACCCCAAAAAGGTAATATAGAAGACTTCAATAACTACACAACAATGAGTCCTCTCATTTCTATAAAATCTTTATTAGAATTATCTATAGCAAATATCAAAGGTATCCTTGATTACACATGACCATGGTAGAGTTGGCCTTTTGAAAACGATAATCTATAGCAAAGCACATCTATATATTCACAAAATTTACTGAATGATACAGAAAATTAAAAAGCCTTAAGCATTTTTAAAATTATTTTTCAAAAACACATTTGATCCAGCAGAGCAAAATTTAGATTTTAAGCACTTTCATATAATAAAGTACTTCCCATAAAAATTTTCACATCATACAAAAAAACTTAATAAGTATAAAAAACAAAACTAAATTTACTGGACAAATATCTAATTACCAAAAGGAAGAGAGATTTGAGACAGGATAATGGATTATATCACATTTAACTCAAATCATGGTATCATTTTAGATATTATAGGTATCCAGATGGTACTTTTTGCAGGAGATATACTGCACCAAAACCCAAAGCTCTAAAGAGCTTCCTAAATGAGATAAATTGCTACTACAAACTTTAGCCTAGCAATTCCCACAGTGAGGGAAAAAAAGGTGAATGAGAAATGCTTAATGATCAGTCTATGACATACATCTGACTGGACAGAGCCTGCATTTAAATGAACAATATGGGCCCATAACTGAGCAACATATATTCAAAAATGACAAAATCTGAACAGGAGCCAAGATGGCGGAGTAAGAGCAATTACTCACTGAAGCTCTTAGACAAACTCCTTCAGATACCTCAAAAAGAGAACCTGACCAAATTTTGGAGGGGCAGAATGCAATAAGGGGCAGACTGTGGCAGATTCACAGCCCAGGCTAGACTGGAAGGTCAACTAAAAAGTTCTGTTCCACGGGGGTGGAGGAGCATACACCACACAGCACACAGGTTGTAACAGTGCATCCATTTCAGCAGGGTCCAGCAGGAAGCCCCAGGAGATTTGAGGCAGCAGCTACACTGCAGAATTGCAGGTATATCAGCCCAGCATGAAAGTGAAGTGGAACCTAGCAAGTGAGCCCCAGGTATCTGTAGCAGCTGCTCCTGAGACTATCAGCCTGCAGATTAAACATCTGTAAGTCACCTATTTAAACTTCCAGGAGCCAAAATGGCTGCATGATTTGTAGAGGCTCTGTTCCCCTCCCCTTGTTGATGTTGAAAGAACCAGAAAATATTTCCCCAGAAAAATCCTGAAACAGTGGGATCAGCAGAAGGGACAAACAGTCTTGTAGCACAGGAGGCATACCCTTTGACTCAGCTATATCGCTTCTGGGACTCTATCCTCAAGAGATCATAAAAATGGGAAAGGGTCCCACATGTACAAAAATATTTATAGCAACTCTCTTTGTGGTGGCCAAAAGCTGGAAATCAAGGAGATGCCCATCAATTGGGGAATGGCTAAACAAGTTGTGGTATATCAATGTAATGGAATACTATTGTACTAAAAAGAAATGATGAACAGGAAGACTTCAGAGAGGCCTGGAAGGACTTATGTGAACTGATGCTGAGTGAAAGGAGCAGAACCAGGAGAACTTTGTACACAGCAACAACCGTGATGTGCAAGGAATTTTTCTGGAAGACTTAGAACTTCATTGCAATGCAAGGACTTAAATAATTCCCAATGGTCTCTTAAGGCAAAAAACCTTCCACATCCAGAGAAAGAACTATGGAATTTGGTCACAGAATGGAACAGATCATTTTCTTTTGTATTATGTTTTGGTTTGTTTTATGATTTCTCCCATTTAATTCTTCTATGCAACATGACAAAGGTGAAAATGTACTTAATAGAAATGTATGTGTGGAGCCTATACAAAACTGTATGCTGTCTCAGGGAGAGAGTGGGGAGGTAGGTGAAAAATCTAAGTTACATGGAAATGATTGTAGAACACTGAAAACAAATAAAATAATAATAAAATGACAAAATCTTAACGTTTCTGCCTCCATAACTTCTTCATCTTTCTCCACTGTTGCATGAATGTAGCCATGAATGTAGGTGTAGTTGAGGTCCTCATGATCTCTCACCTGGTCTTCTCATTCATCTTGCTACTTCATTCTTTGCAAATCACATGCCACCTTCCACAAAACTTAAAGAATGAGTTATTCTCCCCCAAAAGTTCAGTTCTGGCCATGTCCTTTTTCTCCTCAAATTTCAACTGCTCAGTATTTCTTCTAGAATGAAATATAAAGGGGGGGGGGCACAGAGCCAAGATGGCAGAGTAGAAAGACATACCTAACTCTAGCTCTTCCTCCACAGTTCATAAAATATCTTTAAAAAATGCCTCTAAACAAATTCTAGAGCAGAAGAAGGCACAAAACGACACAGTGAAAGAGATTTCCAGCCCAAGGCAGCCTGGAAGTCTAAAAAGAAAGGTCTATCATGTAGAGCACAGCCCACAAAGCCCAGCCCAGCCTTGGCTGCAAGGCACTGGCAGGAACATGAAGGGAACAAGCCTAGAGAGTGGAGTCCCTGGCAGCAGCTGGGGCTCTCAGATCTCTAAACCCACAAATTCCAAGGACAGCTTCAAAGGTCAGTGAGAAAATTTTACACCTGTGTGAGAAGGGAGCAGGGTCCTCCCCTAGCCCCAGCATACATTTTTGGAGCCCTCAGCCTAAAGCCCCTGGGGGAATTGAGGCAATGATCTGGGTCTCAGTTCTGAGTGGCGGCCTTGGGGTGAGGAAGAGAGCTGGCTGGTATGGTGGACCTGGTGGAGCCTCTGGAAAGGGAATTTTACCTGCAGATCCTGGGGAGAAAACCTTTGGTAGCTTCCAGACCAAACTGTTTACATTCCTACATAGAAAGATAATATTTGTAACTCTTGAAACTTTTCTCAGTATTTGGGTAGTTGGAGGGATCACATACACACACACACACACACACACACACACACACACATATAGACAGAGACAAAATATAGACAGAGAGCAAATAAATATTGAAAGATTCCACCAATCACCTCTTGAAAACTCCTAGGAATATTGCAGTCAAATTCCAGAGTTCTCAGGTCAAGGAGAAAATATTGCAAGCAGGTAGAAAGAAACAATTTGAGTGCTGTGGAAACACAATCAGGATAACACAAGATCCAGCAGTTTCCATATTAAGGGATTGAAGGGCGTGGAATAGGATATTCCAGAAGTCAAAAGAACTAGGATTAAAACCAAGAATCACCTACCTAGCAAAACTGAGTATACCTCAGGGGAAAAAATGGTCATTCAATGAAACAGAGGACTTTCAAGCACTCTTGACGAAAAGACCAGAGCTGAATAGAAAATTTGACTTTCAAACACAAGAATCAAGAGAAGCATGAAAAGGTAAAAAGGAAAGAGAAATCACAAGAGTCTTACTAAAGTTGAACTGTTTACATTCCTACATGGAAATATAATATTTGTAACTCTTGAAACTTTTCTTAGTGTTTGGGTAGTTGGAGAGATTGTATACACACACACACACACACACGCACACACATACGCACACACACGCACACATACACATTTATATAAACAGAGAGCACAGGGTGAGTTGAACAGGAAGGGATCATATCTAAATAAATAAAATTAAGGGGTAAGAGAGGAATATATTGGGAGGAGAAAGGGAGAAATGGAATGGGGCAAATTATCTCTCATAAAAGAGGCAAAAACAGCTTTTTCAAAGGAAGGAAAAAGGGGTGAGGTGAGAGGGGAAAAAGTGAAGTTTATTTTCATCATATTTGGCTTCAGTAAGGAATAACATGCACACTCAATTTAGTATGAAAATCTGTCTTACACTACAGGAAAGTAGGGGAGAAGGGGATAAGTGAGGTGTGGGGGTGATGATAGAAGGGAGGGCAAATGGGAGGAGGAAGCAATTAGAAGCAAACACTTTTGGGGAGGGACAAGGTCCAAAGAGAGAATAGAAGAAATAGGGGCTGGATAGGATGGAGGGGAAATATAGCTAGTCTTACAAACATGACTATCATGAAAGTAATTTGCAAATTGCTTTTGCAAAACTACACATATATAGCATATATTGAATTGCTAGTTTTCTCAATGGGTGGAGAGGGAGGGAGGGAGAGAAGTTGGAACTCAAAGTTTTAGGAATGAATGTTGAAAATTGTTTTTGCATACAATTGGGAAATAAGAAATACAGGTAATGGGGTATAGAACTTTATCTTGCCCAACAATATAAGAGAGAAGATAGGGATAAGGGAAGGGAGAGGTGTGATGGAAGGGAGGGCAGATTGGGGGAAGGGGTAATAAGAATGCAAGGCATTTTGGAGTGGGGGGAGGGGAGAGATGGGGAGAAAATTTGGAACTCAAAATTTTGTGGAAATGAGTGCTGAAAATTAAAAATAAATAAACAGTTAAAAATAAATAAAGAATAAAATATAAATTCCTCCTTTGGGGATTTAATTCTTCACAATATGATCTTTCCCTACGTTTTAAGGTTTCTTACATATTTCTTCCTTTTATAGATGGGACAATTCTGCTGACTCACCTCCTAAAGTGTTCCAGATCATTGGATACTCACATGGAATACTATTTTCTCTACACACTATATCTCCTATAACTGTGTATTGTACTGTTGTACACATGATCCCTCATTCCTGGAATTCAGACCCTTCTTGCCTCTACCTCTTAAAATTCACAATTTAAAGAATCAGCTCAACTTCCGTGTTTATTAAGTCTTTATTAGTCTTCACAACTGCTACTCTCTCCTAAACCTGTTTTGTTTATGTAGACTGTATCATATATTTCCTTACATATGTATATGTTTTCACTCCCATTATACTGTAAGCTTTTTGGTGGCTGGTACTATATTTCTTTGATTTTTGTGCACAGAGACTGACACACAGTGAATTTTTAATAAATGTTTGTCATTTTACACATATATGTATATACACATATACATACATATGCACACAAGTACACACAAATAAATACATATATGTAAGTATATATGCGTACACATATATATGAAATTTAATGTGAACATAGGGAGTTTCTTGTTGCTCTGGTCACTAAAGTTGCAAGAAGTTTAATACAACAAAAATGCAAATGGGGTCAAATGAGAAAGAGATAATTTTTTATATAATTAAGATAATGAACAACAGAACAGCTGCATGAAGACAGATGAGTAAAACTGTAGCTTCTTTGAAAAACCTGGAAGCAGGAGGAGTGGGTAAATATGACCACTTATTCGTCCCAACACTTCACTGAGATTTATGAATTAGAGGCAAAGCCCTTTAGCATCTTCTTCTCAGACATATCTGATCCCAGAGTTTGTAACAGAAGACATGAAATATTTGTTATCAAATGATGAGAGGGTCACCTCTAAATATGGAACAAGTATGTGTAAAGTATCATGTACTTTATGCAAGCAATTCACAAATTGTATGACTCAAAGATATGCATATATAATAAAAATATGACAGGACACCAAAAAAGTGTACATAGAATATTCTGGAAGTGTACTAAACAACTGTCCTTTGATTTTGTGATTTTTAAACATGCTATCCAAAAATGCCATAGTCATTGATTCAGATCTATACTCGTGGATCAGTATATATTAGTTTCAATTCCATTAAAAATGCTGGAGCATTTGATGCTCATGTGGGCAATTATTCTCTCTATAAAATATACCCCAGGCCAACAATGTCAAGAAAATTTTACATAAATTTTATGTTAAAATTTATCTAATTTAACTTCTAAGATAAGAAGAATTTAATTTCGCTATAGTTCTGTCTATTCTTAAACTCACAGTCATCACACCTGAATATAACTATGGTTTTTAAATCAGTTTATCACTTAACAAACATGGATTGTGTGTTCATCCTTCATTGCCAAAGACAACCATGCCATCAGAGAAATGATGACATGACTTTGTTTTGAGTGAGGGAGGGCTGGGCAGGTCACCAGCCTCACTTCTCCTCCAGAGCCATCTGAATGCAGTGACCAGATATTCATCAGGATGACTGGAGATGACCCAGGATGAGGCAACTGGGTTTAAGTGACTTGCCCAAGGTCACACAGCAAGTGAGTATCAAGTGTCTGAGGTGAGATTTGAACTCTGGTCCTCCTGACTCCTGCATTGGTGCTCTATCCACTGCACCACCTAGTTGCCCACAATGAACATGGATTACATCAACCTGCATGGATCCACTGAAAAATATGTCAAACAACTATTCTATTTAGTAAAATAACTTTCCCCAAACATCAAACTGTTATTTGGATTCAAGAATGAAATTAGCAATGTATACCATCACAGAATAGAGTCTAAGGGAGTTTGAATATGGAGACAAAATGGAACCAATGAGAAAGGTAATACTTAAAAATAGTTTTGTCTTCTCTGGGAGAGGCATAGGAAGCACAAGGTCATCGTAAAGAAAGCTGAGGGTGTATATGATGAGACTGATTACCATCCTGAAGTTAAACTTTGACAGTACATCTAGAACAATTTACATCTTAGGACATATCCTTTTTGCAGAGTAAAGCAGATGGCAATGGATCATGAAGAAGTCCAAATAAGGAAAAAAAATAAATTTTAGTGAAATACTTGGTTTACCACCTCAAGGCAACTATGGGAAGATATATGAAAAAGAAGATGATTGTAATGGTTCTTCAGGAGTATGTAAGTTGGCGAAATAGATTAATAAATACTTTTGGAACACCTAAGTCTCATTTACAAAGCAATAGCAAAATAGTAAAGACTGACAGCAGATTTATGACACTGGATCTGTCAAACGCAACCAAAAATGGCTTCTTTTTGTACAGATTCGGGGGGAATTAATAGATGTCCTACAGACAACCTCTACATAGACTTAACCAATAATATATTGAAAAGAAGCACCATATTTTTGTTTAATTGCACCAGTTAGACATTTTCTACTTAAAATCCATGAAAACTTTTGAGAACGTTGTAGCCGCAGCAAAAAGAAAGGTTTACTGATATCATGAGATCAAAACTTAGTGGAAACTTAATCTAAATAAACTGATTCATGTAACAGTCATACTCAACATTAATCTTATAAATTCTTGACACCATAAAATGGATCCTCATAGATTTGCCAAGTATCTAGGCACACACCCAAGCAATGCTGGTGACGTAACATGTCCATCACTCTAAACTGCCTATGGAATGATCAACATTTACTCTACAAAAAGGAAGAAAGTGACTCCACGTTCTCCAAGCCAAAGTAAGAAAAAATACTTGGAACAAACATATCTCACTTCCCAAAACTGTAAAATGGACAATTTAGACCATATTGATTGAATATGAAAATAGCTCATCCCCAAATAGATTCTATAAAATAGCTGGGAGCAAAGAAAATGAAGCATTCCTTCATGGGAACATCTGCTTGAAATCAAGGAATAATATGTTTAAAAAGTTATTTAAAAGGACTGGGACATGTAGAAGCAGAAGTTTTTATTGTGGCAATTCAGAACCAAGTCAGTAACACCAGAAACGACAGAACACATTTCTCTAAATAACCTGGAATTATCGACGTTAATAAGGCAAGGAAATGACAGAAATCTGACAAACATCATTGCAGGTTGCAAAAAAAAAAATGTGGAGGGGGGGCGAGCAGAGGCGGAACCGGAAGCTGCGGCAGCGTCAGGGTCTATGTGACGGCTGCAGGGCGGGGAGCAGGGCCTGAAGCCTGAGGCGGCCGGCGCCCCCCACGGGCCCCCACGGCAGGCCGGACAGGGCCCGGGGCCAGGGGCGGGGCCAGAGGCAAAGCACCCGGGCCTGGCGGGCAGCGCGAGCGAGGCCGCGGCTCACCAGCGGGTGGCGCATTCGGAAGGCCTGGGCCGGCCCCGCCCGGCTCCCGCCGCCCGCGCAGCCGCAGTCCCGCTCACACTGCACCAAAGCCGCCCCCGCTGCTGACGCTGACATTGCACCACCGCCTCCGCAGCTGACGCTGACACTGCACCATCGCCGCCTCCGACACTGCAGCACAGCCGCCGCCGCCGCTGACTCCGCAGCATCGCCGGAGCCGCCGCCGCCGCCGCCGCCGCCGCCTGCAGCATCGCCGGAGCCGCCGCCGATTCTGCAGCGCCGCCGCCGCCGACTGCGCACCGTCCCCAGAGCCGCCGCCGCCGCCTGCGCACCATCGCCAGAGCCGCCGCCGCCTCCGCAGCCCCGCCGCCTCTGCAGCCCCGCAGCCCCGCCGCAGCCGCCGCCCCCCCCCCCCGCCGCCGCCGCAGCCACCGACCCCCTGCCGTCGCCACCGCCACCGCCCCCCCTGGCGCTCACTCGCCGCCCCCGCCGCGGACCCCCCCCCTCCGCCGCCAACCGCCTCTCCCCGCCGCCGCGGATCCGCCGCCGCTGCCGCCGCAGCAAACTCCCCCCTGCCGCCAAGATGGCCTGGGTGCTGAAGATGGACGAGACCGTGGAGGCGGGCCTGGTGCAGGACTTCGACTCCAGCCTGACGGGCATCGGGCAGGAGCTGGGCGCGGCCGCCTACAGCATGAGCGATGTGCTGGCCCTCCCCATCTTCAAGGAGGAAGAGTCCGGCCTGCCCCTGGAGGCTGAGGCCAAGCAGCCCCCCTTTCAGTACATCCTGTGTGCCGCGACGTCCCCCGCGGTCAAACTGCACGACGAGAGCCTCACCTACCTGAACCAAGGTCAGTCCTACGAGATCCGGATGCTGGACAACCGGAAAGTGGGGGATATGCCCGAGATCACGGGCAAGCTGGTGCGGAGCATCATCAGGGTGGTGTTCCATGACAGGCGCCTGCAGTACACAGAGCACCAGCAGCTGGAAGGCTGGAAATGGAACCGCCCGGGGGACAGGCTGCTGGATCTCGACATTCCCGTGTCTGTCGGAGTGATTGACTTGCGAACGAACACAGACCAGTTAAATGCGGTCGAGTTCCTCTGGGACCCCGCCAAACGCACATCTGTCTTTATTCAGATCCACTGCATCAGCACCGAGTTCACCCTGAGGAAGCATGGGGGAGAGAAGGGGGTTCCTTTCCGAGTTCAAATTGACACTTTTAAAGAGAATGATAGCGGCGACTACGCAGATCACCTGCACTCAGCCAGCTGCCAGATCAAAGTCTTTAAGCCTAAAGGAGCAGACAGGAAACAGAAAACAGACCGAGAAAAGATGGAGAAGAGAACGGCCCATGAGAAAGAAAAGTACCAGCCCTCGTATGACACCACCATCCTCAGTGAGTGTTCCCCGTGGCCTGTCACTAGCGCAGCCTACAGCAGTGACAACCCTGCACCTGCTCCCACTGCCTCCACTTCTCAGCACAGCACCCATAGTGCCCCTGAGAGCACTGCCACCTCCTCCAGCCACCCAGGAGAAGGCATTGTCCAGATCTCCAATGAACTGCTGCACCCATCTGCCACCATCCAGGAGACCCAGCAGTGGCTGCTGAGGAACAGGTTTGCCTCCTATGGGAGACTCTTCGTCAATTTCGCAGGTTCGGATTTGTTGAAATTGACAAGAGATGACCTCATACAGATCTGCGGCGCAGCCGATGGCATTCGGCTGGACAACATACTGAAGGCAAGAACCATCAGGCCTCGTCTCACCATGTACGTCTGCCAGGAGCAGCCCCAGGTAATCCTGCCCGAAAACCCAGCAGATGGAGGCCAAGGAGAACATGGCGATGGTGCAATATATATTTACCATGCGATCTGCCTGGAGGAGGTGACAGCCTCCGAAGTGATGCAGAAGTTGGCCTGCACCTTCAATGTTCCTTTGCACCAGATTCACCACGTTTTCCGGCGGGGTCCCACCGGGATTCACATTCTCCTGAGTGATCAAGTGGTTCAGAATTTCCCGGATGAGAGTTGCTTCTTTTTCGCCACCATAAAAGCGGAAAATGGCCAAGGGTTCCATATCATTCTGAAGTAAAACCAAGCGTGTGTTGGCCGTGGCACAGTAGGGACTGAAGCTTCGCTTCACCCTCTGTGTATGGAGACTGGACCTGAGGGTTGCTGGGATTGGACTTCATCGCTTATACATATTTCATATTGAAAACATGTGATCTTTGTGATGTGCTCCCTGAGAGGCGGACTAGCTTCTCTCACCATTGCCCTCATCACCAGTTCTCCTGGGGGTACGTATCTGGATGCGGACCTCCCCAGGACTTCTCGCCCTTGATGGGCCGGGGAGCCACCTCACACTCCATGACACTGTGTCCAGTTTGGAAATGAATGTAGCCCTTTCTGCGCCAGTTTATTTATCCGGGTGACTTGGGGAGGCCTGGGGGCAGGGGAGCAGGATGCCTGCAGATCTGCAGGGAGGAGTGAGGCTGGGAATGCCACCAGCCATGGGTCAGGCCTCCTCTGCGATTGAGTGTGTGTGAGGCTGGGTGGAGATGTAGCATGTAACTTGGAAACCAGCTGCACCCAGACTCGTCCCTGGGTCAGGCAGTCATTGGAGCGTGTGGGACGCAGAACCCTTGGAGTGGCTCCCAATTCCCTCAATTCCTTGTTTGGGGTGGGGGTGGGGGTGGGGGGCTGTGCTCATGTCAGCTTTTTTCCCTGTTTTTGTCTTTCTTTAAAAAAAAAAATGTTGAACTCCTGGCCTAGACACCAGAGAGAAGTAACACATAAGAAAGCAGAAATGTCTTCCTGGTGGTAAGAGCTTGGCACTTAGTGTCAGAGGGGCTTAAAGGCCACATGCAGTGTCTACCCCTGCTCTTCAGTCCAGGTGTGCCTAGATGTGGTGGGCCTTGGCCTTTTGTCTTGGGTCATTAGGACAGGGTATGGGCCTTGGCTTTCTCCATCAAGTGGAGAAGCCATTTTGGGGTCTTCTCCCCCTTTGGGCCAAACTATTCATAAAAGTAAAATCTGTGATCATCTTTCAGCTCCTTTGCCTAGTGTAGTATTACGTGCTGAGGGTACACATGCTGGCTTTTGTCCCATTATAGTGTTAAATCTGGTGCATGCACGTATGCATGTTTGTACCCATGTGTGTATTCCTGGCTTATGGGGGGAGGCTGGGTCTATGTCTTCTTTCTCACTGGGATGGGGTGCTAGTTTTAAAAATCTATATTGCTTCTATGGAGACACTATAGAGAAGTGATCTCCACCATGGGCAGAATTTAATTTTTCCCAATGCCCTTGGGACCCAGAGAGGAGCCTTTTCATGACCAAATATTTCATTCCCAGGTACCAAGGTGGGGGGGAAGGGAAGTCAGCAGGTCAAGTTCAGTGTCTGAGGGCTCATTTGCCTGTTGGTGTCCCATGGGGACACGATTCAGACCTCAGCACATAGCAACCACTGACACAAACCCTTTGCATGGTTTCTAAATTGACCCCACAGTTTGAGAAGCGGGGAAATTGCCCACTTGAATCTGTCAAACCTCAGATTTCACAGAGGAGAATTGTGCATCAGTTTGCGCCTTTGCTCCGGGGACCTGGTATTAAATGACCACACCAGCTAATTGCTGTTTTCAAGAGTGGGATGTACACATTTTCATTTAACTATAATAAATGTCTCTGAACACTAAAAAAGAGTAAGAGTCTACTTATTGACTACCTAGCAATATATGACCTACTTGATATAATTATGCAGCAGAAGTTTATCTCATAAATTAGTAGATACTTGATCTTCATAGAACAAATAGAGACCTCAAAATATCTTTGAAAACTCATTCCATAAATTATACTAGGATTGGATGATTATGGCCAACATAACTTTTGCCCATAGCCAGTCACCTGAACATTAATATTAAAAATGTATTTAATAGCTGTTACAACATAAAATAATATTCAAGCTAAATTCTGTAGAAAATTCTAAAAGAAAACAACTCGCAGGAGACATCAAGATGCTACAGGAACAGAATAAGGTCCATATTATCCCCATCATACTCTATACTTGTAGAATAGTTACAAAAATGCTTTCAGTGAGCCCAGAAGGTAAATGTACAACTTTTGGGTAAAAGTGCAAAGAAAGTAAATGTAGAGCTCACTACTTTGATTTGATTACAAAAGCAGTTGTGTTAATCTGTCAAACAGCCCTCAGGACAGCAAATATTGATGATTAAAAGTAGAGTAGCAACTTGTATCAGAAGTATTTCCCCATTAACAAAGAATGAGAATTACAGCAATATGCATAGGAATAGATGAAATTTATAGAACAATTTAAGAATTACAAAGCATTTTACATATAGTTTGCAATTTAATCCCCACAACAATTCTGACAGATAAGTGCTTTAAGTAATCCACATTCTACAGATAAGAGCATTCACCAGAGAACTTATATTACTTGACTTGGTATCTGTCCTGGGATTGGAACTCAGGTGTTCCCAAGTCAAGGGTAAAAATTCTGTCTACTGCACCATGCAGTCTCCTATCAATGTATACAAAACATGGTTAAGCCATGTAAGAATTTACATTTTGGTACCTCATAGGCACTTCACTCAGCAATTGTAGAAATTTTGCTGATAAATTCATCTCCAATTTGGTGAGTGGAAAGGGTTCAAATCTTACTATTATATATCATAATGTGAGGGCAAAAGTGTTTCTTAAGTTGATTTTGCCTGGAAGAATTAAACGGCAATCAAAAGAGTAGGGAAAAGAGGGCTGCAATCAATATAGCCCACTCAAAGTCAAGTAAATTAGTAATCAAGTCATATTGGAGTGAATTGTATAACAATCCAGAAAATAGATACAAAGAACTCTCGGAGCATTTATACCCATTAAGCATAAGAAATGGAAAAAGGAGTATGTAAAGGGCTTTAACTTGGTCAGGTTTTCTACCTGGAGGGATATGAGTCTCCATGGACTGAGATTCCTGTAAAAAATCTGGAACTGTGCCTGCTTCAGAATCTCTGAGTTTTCTGTAAGGATCCATTACAAATGTGAAGGGCTACCCTTTCTTAGAATATCAAGGACTACTCCACTCACCCTTAGTATGGACACTGCCCCATGATCTATATTATACATCTCAGTGCTTTTATTCCAACCCTGCAGCTGCTATGAATCTGTTGTTCTACTGTACCTTGATCAATAAGATTGCAGCTTTGCAGCTGATGGTACATCAGGCAGACTAGATATCTTTGATTAATCCCCTCCTGGTAAGTTTAAGGGATGGAAAACCCCCTGAGGTCTCTGGTTTGCTCTCCTTCTTTGCAGAGATCAGAGACAAATAGTTCCTTCCAATGTTATTCCTGTCTTGTGTAAAGAGGATTTGTACAAGGAAGTCCCTAGTGTAAACAGTATTGAAAAATTGTTCTAAAGGATTAAAGTCCCTTTAATGATCTGACCACAGGAGTGCGTCTTCTAGCAGGCTGCACTGATGTAACAGACCGTAGGCCTCTTGTAATGAGACTCTACAGCTGCAATGAAAAATTGGAGGCAATATGAAAAAGCCTCCCTCAGTATTTTGATATCAATATAAAAGAGACAGGGTCTGTGTATAAAAAGATACAAAATTCATTGATCAAAAATGTACAAAAAAATAGAAAGTATGTTTTGTGGGTGTGAGTACATTTCAAATTATTTGTATGTGTCTAAAACTGAAGAGATGCTAGAGTATACTTACAAGAAAACTGTATCTTTGAAAATGAACAGTCAAACCAATATGTTATTTTGAGGTTTAGGTCAAAAGATTTCCCCCTTCTCCAATCACAAATATCTGACTATTGTCCAATGCCACTTACGGTTCCATAAGCAGAATTTTGGCTCCATGGCTCAGAAAATCATTAGTAGCTTAATCCAACACAGAATATCTTTTATTTTTTTCCTGGTCACACATAAAAAGAAAACTAGCATTTGCATCTTAAGCAGAGATTCATTGAACATCTATCCACTGGACCAGCAATCCTCAAAAGACTGGAAATCTATCCCTGCTAATGTTGACAACCATGATTTCCTCTGACTTGCACTCCAAATGAAAACCAAAGAAAGTTGAACATTTTTATTACTTATGTAGTATATGACAGACACGTTTGCCAGAGATGACACTCAATATTTTAACCTGGTCCATGAGGGTCATCCAGCACATACTAAGCTTATATATTGTGTTCCAGGTACTGTGATAGGCGCTGGGATGCAAAGATAAAAATACAAAGTCTCTACATTCCAAGAGCTCAACACCAAGAAAGTATCTAGTTCAAGTCATACCTTAACTATAATTTCCTCAGCAAATATGAAGATTCTTCTTGAAGACTTTCAGGGACAACCATGTCTGGACTCCACTACCACGCAACATAACTCATTCTATGTTTTTAAATAATTATTTTGTTTTCAGTTTTCTACAATCACTTCCATATACCTTAGATTTTTTCCCTTCCCTCTGCCTCTTTCTCCCCCTCCTCCCCACTCTCTCCCCAAGACGGTGTGCAATCTTATATGGGTTCTACACATACATTCTTATTAAATAAATTTTCACTTTAGTCATGTTGCACAGAAGAATTAAAATGAATGGGAGAAACCATAGAACAAAGCAAAACATAATACAACAGAAAATGGTCTACTTCATTCTGCAATCCAGTTCCATAGTTCTTTCTCTGGATGTGGAAGACATTTTGCCTCAAAAGTTCATTGGGAATTTTTTAGGTCCTTGCACTGCTATGAATGATTAAGTCTACCAGAAAAATTCTTTGCACACTGTGGTTGGTGCTGTGTACAAAGTTCTCCTGGTTCTCCTCCTTTTGCTCAGCATCAGTTCATATAGCACTATTATCTTAATTGATAATGAAAAGAAATTTGTTTTTGTACATGGTTCAGTCCTGTTCTCCTTGTTCTACTCTATGGGGTGAAGCAGAATATGGTGAATCCCTCATCTATCTATCTATCTGTCTATCTATCTATCTATCTGTGTGTGTATCTGAAAGTCCTTAAAATAATTAAATAATTTTGGAAAAAAAGATACACTGTTATGTTCAACATCTTTTGAGTATATACATTTTCAATTCCTATAACCGCTTCACTAATGTGATGTCTTTCAGGTTTTTCATCCCGATGTCTCTCCCTCTCTCTCTCTCTCTCTCTCTCTCTCTCTCTCTCATACACACACACACTTACATGGGTTCTACACATACATTCTTATTAAATATATTTTCACATTAAATACACACACACACACACACACACACACTCCCCTCTACCTCCACACTCATCCACATTTACTAAAGTCCTTCCTAAAATATGGTAACCAGAATTTACTATAATTTACTAACTAACTTGACTAACAGAAATTACTATAATTTACTATAATTCTTCAGGTAGCATGTATAATCCAAACTCATTCTAAGCATCATGCCTCTCTTAATAAAACTGAAATATCTATTAGTTTTTTGCCACAATAAATACTTCATATTGAGTAATAAAACTTCATTTTTCATGAAATATGTTGCAAACACCCTCATTTCTGATTTTTAAAGGTTTTTTCTTTCCCCACTTGAAAACTAGACATACATTTTTACCCATTCAACATCTGACCAATCCATCGAGTAGGCTGAGTTCATTTTGGATCCTGATTCTGCCACACAATATCTAACCCTCCTTCCCAAATGTATGCCATCTACCAATGTGAAAGCACGTGTTCCTGCCTAGGATCACCATCCATAAGATAATACATGCTCACATTTTTTTTCTTTCTGGCTCTATACTTGATTCTCCTGGTTCCATTCCTGACTCTCTGGTCTTTTCTATCTTCTGTTCTAACAACGCAGTCTTCATGTAGCTCCTTTCATGGATCTTTTTCTTCCATTAGACTATTATGTCCTTGAGGATAGGTTTTGCCTTTGTTTGCTTATATTTGTATTCCCAGCATAATATCTAACAAAGAATAAGCACTTAATACATTATCTATCCACATCAGTGAAAAAATGTTGAAAATCATAGGATTAAGACCATAGTCTTAGGAGATTGTAATAGTGATCTCTCATTCAGTTGACACCCATTCATTAATGAATATGCTTTGGGTCTAGTTATTCAGACAATTTGGTATTCATCTAATTATTCAAATACCTATCCCAAATATCTTCATCTTTTCAATAATAACTGCATGATATTCAAGTGCTGTGCTGAACATTATCTAGGTAAGGTGTCTGAAAGATCTTAGGGACTGTAATATGGTTTCTGCCATAAATTACATTTTTACAGCATTTTCCTAAATTACTAGTCAAATAAATCTGTCAAAAAGTGACAATGGATGACTTCCAGGACCCAAGAGACTGGAATAAGCAGTAAATTACCATACCTCTCCCATATTCACCTCCAAACAACCATAACTCCCCAAAACAAATCCTGGAACATTAGAACCAGTAAAAAGGGAGTGAAACAATCTTTGGGCCCAACAAACGTGGAAGATTGTTGGATAAGGTCTGTCACACTTGTAAAAGAGGAGCTGAGTCCAGGAAAGGAAACTTTGGGCTCATCGAGCCCAACCTCAGCGAAAGAGTAGGAGATCCCGAGACCCAGTGTGGTGGAGCAGGCAGATGCCAACACTAAAACCTCAGCATAACCAGGGGAAGTGGCAGACTCCACCCCTGAAAACCACCATTGCTTCAGCATAGCTCCAGGGAAACAGCTGCCAACCCAACAGTACCTAAGAAAACAGGCAGTCACAAGCACTGGCGCCTGCCACACACTTCAATTTAGTGGTGGGAAAAGGGACAGTTGTCAGGGTCCAGACAAGGATGTGTTTCATTGTAGCCCTTAGGATATGTGGAAATACCCCACCAGCCTCAGCATACCACAGACACCATCCCTAGGACCTGGCTCAGCACCAGATAAGCTTCCAGACACCTAAGGCCTGCAAAAGCTCCTGTCACTCCCCACCTTCAGTATAGCACTATAACACAAGGATCCCCTGTAGGCTTCAAGGCAACATCAGTGCCCCTTCCACCCTGAGAGCAGAGATCAAATTGAAAAGAAAGGTAAAAGGCCAAAAAGAGTGAGCAAAAAAGAACAAAACAGAATCTAACCCTATAAAGTTAGCATGGTAACAGAGAATAGTAAGATGCAAACTCAGAAGAGGACAGTATGTCAAAACACTTATAGGCAAAAACCCTAAGGAAATATAGAAAGTAGCCTCAAGCCCAGAAAAAATTCATGGAACAGCTCAAAAAGAAACTGAAACACAAGAGTAGAAGAAAAACTTGGAAAAGAAATAAAAGTGATGCAAGAAAATTATGAAACAAGAGTCAACAACTTGGAAAAAGAAAACAAATGCTTACAAAGTCAAATTGGTCAAATGGAAAAGGAGATACATAAATTCACTAAAGAAAAAACTCCTTAAAAGTACAACTGGACAAACAAAAAGAAAATACAAAAGCTAATTGAGGAAAAGAACTTCTTAAAAGTTAGAATTGGGCAAATGGAAACTAATGACTCTATGAGACATCAACAATCACTCAAACAAATTCCAGAGGATGGAAAATAAAAGAAAATGTAAAGTTCCTCATGGGGTAAAATAACTGACCAGGAAAATAGATCCAGGAGAGACATCACAGTCATTGGATTACCTGAAAGCCATAATCAAAAGGAGGACCTGGACAGCATCTTTCAAGAAATTATCAAGGAAATGCCTGAAACAGAGGGAAAAAAGAAGCACTGAAGGAATCCTCTGATCACCTCAGGAAAGAGATCCTGTAATAAAAATACCAAAGATCATGATAGCCAAATGTCAAAACTATCAGTTCAGGGAAAACATGCTGCCAGTGGCCAGAAAGAAACAACTCAAATATCATGGAGCCACAATCAGGAATACACAGTTCTTAGGAGATGCAACATTAAAGGATCAGAGGTCATGGAAAATTATATTTTGGAAGGCAAAGGAGCTTGAACTACAACCCAGAATCACTGAAAAAGCAAAATTAAGCATAATATATCGAGGGGGGAAATGGTTATTTGATGAAATAGAATGATTTCAAGACTTCCTAAGGAAAAGACCAGAATTAAACAAAAATTTAAACTCCAATATGGAGACCCAAGAGAAGCATATACAAACAAAAAAGGGAAGAGAGGAAAAAATTAGAGATTCATTCAATAGAGCTAAACTGTTTACACCCTTACATGGGAAGATGATATTGTAGTACATAAATTTGTATCATTAATAGCATTGCTAGAAGGAATATACATAGACAAAGGGCATGAATATAAACTGAGTTTGAGGGAATGACAAAAAATAAGGGATGAGAAAGAGGAACACAGTGGGTACAGAAGGAAGGGAGAGGTAGAATGGGTTAATTATACAACATAAACAGATGTGAAAGACTTATTATCGTGGAGGGGAAAATGGGAGGGTCAGTGATTGGCATCACTTGAATCTTCCTCTCATAATTATTGGTCCAAAAAAGGGAATAATAGACAATAATAGACGAATATAGAAATCTATCTTACCAACAGGAAAGCAAGAGAGAAGATGATTAAGTAAAGGGACAGTGCAGAGACTGACAGAAAAGAGGGCAGATTAGAGGAGAGAGTAGACAGAAGAAAAACACTGGTAATGTGGGAAAGGATGAAAGGAGAGAGGAAAAACACAAAGAATAGAATGGAGGGAATTACATAGGTAGTAACTCTAACTGCGAGTTTGAATGGAATGAACTCTCCCATACAACAGAAGCAGACAGCAGAGTGGATCCAAAACCAGAATCCTACAATATAATGTTTACAAGAAACACAAGAGGCAGAAAGACACACAGAGCATAAAGGTAAGAGACTGGAATGGAATCTGTTTTGCTCCAGTTAAAGTTAAAAAAAAAAAAAAGAAGCAGGGATAGCAATCCTGATCTCAAAGTGAAAGCAAAAATAGACCTAATTAAATGAGATAACAAAGGAAACGACATCTTGCTAAAAAAAAAAAAAAGGTGCCATTGACAATGAAGTAGTATCAGTTTTCAACATATATGCACCAAGTGGTAAAACATCTATATTCTTAAAGGAAAAGTTAAATGAGTTAGAGGAAGAAACACAAGGTAAAGCTATATGAGTGAGGGATGTCAACTGTCTCCTCTAAAAACTAGATAAATCTAACCAAAAAATAAACAAGAACCTAAGAAAGTTAATAGAATCTTTAAAAAGGTAGATAGGACAGACCTTTAGAGAAAACAATATATAACAAAAGGAAATATGCCCTTTTCTCAGGAGTACATGGCACCTCCACAAAAACTGACCATGTATTAAGGCATAAAATCCTCAGAATCAAATATAGAAATGCAGAAATACTAAATGTATTCTTTTCAGATCATTCAACAAAGGTTAGTGAATGGATATATTAAAAATCGATTGGACCTAAAACTTTGAGTTCCAACTTCTCCCCATCCCTCCTCCCCACCCATTCCCTTTGGCAAGGCAGGCAATTTAATATGGGCCATATCTGTGTAGTTTTGCAAGTGACTTTGATAACAGTCGTGTTGTGTAAGGCTAATTATATTTCCCTCCATCCTATCCTGCCCCCCATTGCTTCTATTCTCTCTTTTGATCCTGTCCTTCCCCAAGAGTGTTGATTTCAAATTGCTCCCTCCTCCCATTGCCCTCCCTTCCATCATTCCCCCCACCCTGCTTATCTCCTTCTCCCCCACTTTCCTGTATTGTAAGATAGGTTTTCATACCAAAATGAGTGCTCGGTGTATTTTGTGAAAATGAATGTAAAAAGTTAAATAAATAAGTTTATATTAAAAAAAGTGAGGATGATTTAGTTTGTAATCTACTAAGGAAGGCTGGAAGAGATGTGATCAAGTGCACAGAGATTAATAAGATCATGGATCCATTTGAATATTAAGTTATACTTTTCACATTACCTACAACTATGGCCAAAGATTTAATAAAATATGTTGTACAAGTCCTATTAAAAAAAATTGATTGGAAACTAAATATTCTAATCCTAAACAATAAGTGAGTCAAAGAATAAATCACAAAAAAATTCCTTTTTTCATTAAAGAAAATGACAGGCTCGAGAAAATATGTCAAAAATTTACATGAAGCAGCCAAATCAATAATTAGAGGAAAATTTATTTCTCTAGATTCTTATATCAACAAAATAGAAAAAAGAACAGATCAATGAATTGTCATGCAACTAAAAATCTTGAAAAGGGACAAATTTAAAATCCCCAATTAAGTACAAAATTGGATATCCAGAAAAGAAAAGGTGAAATTAATTTGATTTCAAGTAAGAGAAAAAGCTGTTGAGCTAATAAATAAATCTAGGAGCTGGTTTTATGACAAAAACCAATGAGACAGATAATCCATTGGTTAATTTGATTAAACAAAGAAGAAAACCAGGAATTCAGTTACCAAAAATGAAAAGGCTGAAATCACCACCAACAAAGAAGAAATTAAAGCAATATCTAAGATATTTTTTGCCCAATTATATGCTGATAAATCTGACAATCTGATCAAAATTGATGAATATTTACAAAAACAATTACCCAGATTAACACATTAGGAAATAGGATGCCTCAATGATCCCATTTTAGAAAAAGAAATTGAATAAGTTACCACTGGACTCCTTAAGAAAAAATTCCCAGGGCCAGATGAGTTCATGAGTGAATTCTACCAAGCATTTCAAGAATCATTAATTCCAATATTATATAAACTATTTGGAAAAATAGGTGAAGAAAGAGTCCCCCCCAAAAGTCTTTTATAACATAAATATGGTGCTAATACTTAAACCAGGAAGGCTAAAACAGAAAGCAAAAATTATAAAACCATTTCCCAAATAAGTATTGATACAAAAAAATAATCTGAACAAGATACCAGGAAAATAATTACAGCAACAGATCACAAGGATTATATGCCATGAGCAGAGCGGGATTTACACTATGAGTACAGGGTTGGTTCGATATTAGGACAACTATCAACGTAATTGACCATATCCATAACAAAACCAAGTGAAAGGATATGATTACCTCAATAAGTGCTGAAAAAAGTTTTGACAAAATACAGCACCCATTCCTATTAAAAACAATAGAGAACATAAGAGTAAAGGGTGTGTGTGTGTTCATCTTTCGTTGCTCAAGAAGACCATGCCATCAGAGAAATGATCACATGACTTGTACTTGACATTGTTTGGAGTGAGGGAGGGCTATGCAGGTCACCAGCCTCACTTCTTCTCCAGAGCTGTCTTAATCCAGTGACCAGATATTCATCAGGATGACAGGAGATGAACCAGGATGGGGCAATTGGGGTTAAGTGACTTGCCCAAGGTCACACAGCCAGTGAGTGTCAAGTATCTGAGGTGAGATTTGAACTCCTGACTCCTGCACTGGTGCTCTATCAACTGCACCACCTAGCTGCCCCTTAGAAATAAAGGGAGTATTACTTAAAATGAGAGGCAGTATCTATGTAAAACCATCATTAAGTATTACCTATAATGAGCATAGGCTAGAAACCTTCCCAATAAAATTAGAGATGAAACAAGAATGATCATTTTCACCACTACTATTCAATATGGTACTAGAAAAGTTAGCTATAGCAAGAAAAGAAAATAGAAAGAATTAGAAAAGACAATAAGAAAACAATATCAGTCTTTGCGGATAATATGATGGTATATTTAGAGAACTCTAGAGTATCAACTAAGAAACTATTTGAAATAATTAACAAACAGAGCAAAGTTGCAAGATAAGCCTACCTTAAACATCAGTATTCCTGACTAATAAAACTCAGCAGCCAGAGGTAGAAAGATAAATTCCAGTTAAAACAACTGTAAACCCCATAAAATACTTCAGAGTCTACCTGCCAAGACAAATCCAGAAACTATTAAGAACACAATTACAAAATATTGTTCACACAAATAATGTTAGATTCAAACAACTGGAAAAACATGAGTTGCTTATCAGTTGCTCACAGGTAATTCAAGTCAATATAAAAAAATGAAAATTCTACCTAAACTAATTTGTTTATTCACTGCCATACCAATAAAACTACCAAAATTTATTTGATAGAGCAAAAAAAATGAGAAAATTTATCTGGAAGAAAAAAGGTCAAGTATTTGAAGGGAATTAATTTTTAAAAACACAAAGGAAGCTGGCCTAGCAATACTAGATCTCAAACTATATTACAAAACAGTAGTCATCCAAACTATCCCGTATTGGCTAAGAAATAGAGAGATGGATCAGTGGAATAGATGAGGTAAAGAAGACAGAGAGGTTAATGACAATAGTAACAGTGTTTGATAAGCCCAAAGACCTCAGTCTTTGGGATAAGAATTTACTATTTGACAAAACTGATGGGAAAACTGGAAAACAATAGGATAAAAATTAGGTATAGACCAACATCTCACACCGTATACCAAGATAAGGTCAAAATGGATGCATGATTTAAACACAGAGGGCAACACCATAAGCGAAGTGGAAGAACAAAGAATAGTCTACTGTCAGATGTGTGGCTATACAAGAGATAGAGAGCACTATAAAATGTAAAATATATAGTTTTAAATATATCAAATTAAAAAGCATTTGTACAAACAAAACCAATGCAACCAATATTAGAAGGAAAGCAGAAAACTGGGAAACAGTCTTTATAGCAGATATCTCTGATAAAGGCCTCATATCTCAAATATAGTCAAAATTGAGTCAAACTAACAAGAATATAAGCCATTCCTCAGTTGATAAATGGTCAAAGGATATGAACAGACAGTTTTCAAATGAAGATATCAAAACCATCTGTAGGTATATGGAGAAGTTCTATATATCACTTTTGATTAGAGGAATGCAAATTAAAACAACTCAGAGGTACCACTTCACACCTATCAGATTGGCTAATGTGTCAAAAAAAAAAAAAGGAAAATGCTAAACTTTGAAGAGGATATGGGAAAATGGGAACACTAATTCGCTGTTGGTGGAGTTGTGAACTGATCCAACCATTCCAGAGAGCAATTTGTAACTATGCCCAAAGGGCAATGAAATTATGCATATACTTTGATCCAGCAACACTACTACTAGGTATCCTGAAAAGATTATCAAAAAAGAAAAAGAACTTACATGTATAAAAATATTCATAGCACTTCTTTTCATGGTGGCAAAATATAGGAAATTGAAGGGCTTTCCATCAACTGGTAAATGGCTAAACAATCTGTGCTACTTGAATGTAAGGGAATACTATTGTACAATAAGAAATGACAGACAGATTTCAGAAAGAGCTGGAAATATCTATATGAACTGATGCAAAGTGAAATGAGGAGAACCAGGGAAAACATCATATGGAATATCAGCAGCATTGTGTGATGAATGACTCAGCTCTTCTCAGTGACACAATGATCCAAGATAAATGCAAAGGACTCATGAAAGAAAATGCTATCCATATCCAGATAAATAACTGATAGACTCTGAACGCAGATTGAAGTATATTTTTCACTTAATTTATTCTTTTTCATAAACTCTTCTCTTTCATCTGTTTCTTCTTTCACAACTGTGACTAATACAAAAATGTTTTATATGATAGTAAACTCATAACATATCAAATTACCTACCAGTTTTTGGACAGAGGATGGGAGGAAAAGAGGGAGAAAAAAATGGAACTCAAAATCCTGTGAAATAAATACTAAACAATTGTCTTGAGATGTAATTGTAGAAAATAATACTAATTTTAAAAGGAACAAAATGACAATGATATTAATCTGCCATGACCTGCTTCCTTTTTCCTGTGATCTGAAAACACTCCTTTAATAATATATCCTACAATTTTGGTAAGAATAAAAAACTCATTGACCTATTTTTAAACATTCTAATTTCTTTTACTTTAAAAAAATGTTTCTTTTGTGACAATAAAAAACTAAAACTTGAGAATAAAATATATGTCCTATTATTGGAGAACAAACTATAGTACATGAACATGAGTGAAAACTATTTCATATTAAAATTATAATTACAAATAATTGAAACACACAAAGATTTAATAATGAATAGATACCAATATAAGCAGAACCAGAATAGTATGCACAATGGCTCCAATACAGTAAACACAGCTGAACTTCTATTCATTATAAAAAAAAAAATTATTTGTGTCAATTTAAACATCATTCCATGGATACCTGGGTACCTCAGTTGTTGTTCCTAACATGGTTACTTTGTCAGTTGATTTTCCTTGTGATGGTGGAGGTTGTAATAAGAACAAGTTTTTTGGTAAGGGGGCCAAAATTAGGAAATGAATATGATATAAAAAGGAATAAAATACTTTAAAACAATTTAATTATAGTAGAATTTTAAGCAAATGATTTGCTTCAATAGGGAAAGGGTATTTTATAAATGTTTACTAAATTCATTTTATATCTCACAGTTGCCATAATAATCTTTCATGCCCCAAAATTGTTCCCTGCCCTTATGATAACTCTATGCTATTTCTGTGACCACCAGAACAAAATAAGGTACTACAAGCATGAACCAATGGGCCTTGAGGCAGAAGAAATCTTTTGACCTGCCATCAGAGAGATGGTAATCTAATAAGGGAAATAATATAGAAACAATTATATATAAATGAGACATATAAAAGATTAGAGGAAATTCAGAAGTAAAACATTAATATTAAAAAGATTGGAAAAAATCTTCTTACAGAAGTTAAGACTTAAGAGGAAGCCAGGGAACCATTAGGCAAAGACAAGAAGATTTCCATGTGGATAGCCACGGAAGATTTTTGAAGCTGAGAAATGGAATGTCTTGTGTAAGAAACTAATAGGTCAATGTCCCTGGATCATAGAATACATGATAAGAGAGTACAGTGTAAGATTAAAACTATAGAAAGGCTTCAGGGTATGAAAGGCTTTAAATGCTACAGGAAAGATTTCATATTGATCTTGGAAGTGAAAGGGAATAACCAGGGCTTATTAAATAGAACAATATAACATGCTGACAGTTGCGTATAAAGGGGTTACTTTGGTAGATGAGTGAAGGATTAAATGAAACTTGAGACAGGCAGACCAAAAATAATCCAAGTATGAGGTGATATGGACATGATCAAGGGTAGTAGCAGGGTCAGAGATGAGAGGTGGTGTACAAGATCAGATTCTGCTAAGACAGAATTGACAAGACATTGGATATAAAAAGAAAAAGTGAAACTGAGGAACTGAGGATGACATGTATAACTGTATTGATAATGCATTTTTTGTTTTAGTATAATCAACTGCCTCTGATTGAATAATGTGATTAAAGATCTTCCCCACATTAAAGGGCCTGAGAAGATTTGTTGGAAGGTCCACACCTTTTTGCTAATGAGGCTGTGGTTCTCAAGGGTTGGCCACTGCTAAGGAGACACTCACCCCACTTCAAGTCTGAAAGCTCAAAAAGTTCAGGGTGTTGACTTTTTTCCCTGAACTAAGTGAAGGATACACGTGCTTGATTAAAGGGACTGTTGACTCATTGAAAAGTGACTTTCCTTTTAGAAATGCAGATCTAAGAACCTGTAATAGCAGGCCTTCCTGTGTATGTTGGGGTATGCAAGTTCAAAGGACTGGGAAAATAATGGTGCCCTTGGCACTGTCATCTCTAGGAGAAAATATAATGGGTTCACTTTTGAACATGGTAAGTTCAAGATGACTATTTTGAATTTATTTTTTAAATTTGAGATTTCCAATAGGTTGTTGCTGAAACAAAGTTTGAGTTCAGGAAAGAGAATATGGCTGGATAAACAGATCTGAGGATCGGCGTAGAGATGATAATAGAATATATGGAAGGTGATACTATACCAAAGCGATCTATTATAGAAAGAGAGAAGCAGTCCCAGACTAGAGCCTGGCTTGGGGATGAGGGGATAGGACACTCATAGGAATTGAGTGCAACTTCAAAGAAATCTTAGCTAAGGAAACTGAGTTGGAGAAATCCACTGGACAAGACAGAGAGCCAGGAAAGAGTAGTTTCATGGAAATCTAGAATGAAGATATTTTCAAAGAGAAGTAGGAGATTGACACTGCCAAATGCTTCAGAGTTAAAAAAAAAATAAGGATGAGGATTGGAAAAGGACCATTAGATTTTGCTATTGAGAGAGCAGTTTCAGTTGAATAATGAGGTTAGATGCCAGCATGCAGTGGAGAGGGAGGAAATACATTGAAGTCACTAATTGTAGATGGCCTTTTCAAAGAGGTTAGCCACGAAAGAGACATAGGACAATAGTAGAGAAGGACAGAATCCCGCACTTTCTCATCCATGTGAAATATTGTCCTCTCTTTTTAGGTACTCAGGACTCTCCCTTGTTGGGAACTATTTTTCCATTTGGGATTTTGAGCCACTTAGCGCATTGGTGGGAATTAATAAATACTCCCTTAAATTGTAACGATCACATCTCAGTGCTAGATCCCAAATCCTAAGGGAAGCAGCAGACCTCGCCTTCTCCTGGAAGTGCCCAAAACAAAGTTAATTAGAAGACCTTTAGAATCATCTTTGGTGACACTTTTAGAAAAAGAAGAGTCCTTTTCCCCCTTACATAAAGTTCCATAAACTGTGAGTGGCATCATTTTTTTTATCTGTTCTTTTTATGGTCCCTTTGCTACTTGGGTTGATTTTTTTTTAATCTCCCCAGTTGCAATGTATTTCCAGAATGACAGTAACATTGCCTAGATAGCAATTACTTTTCACTTGGACCCATATAAGAAGTGACTCTTAGAAGTTCAAACCAGAGTTTCACTGGGGAACAGAAACTTATACTCCTACATCTGGACTTTCTTGGAATGTCTACTTAGATAACTTTGCTAAATAGATGCTTTAACTTTACTTGCTGGCAAATTTGAAAGATCTCCTATTCTGAGTTGGGTTTTGCCCTTTCCTTTCACTTGTATACTTGTATTTTAACCTTGGACCATAAGTGCAATTTCCTTGGGATAAGTAACTTCCTCTACCAATTTAGACTGGCAACTACTTTTCAACTGTCTTTGTAGGTTTCCTGAACATTGAGGGGTTAAGTGATTTTCCCCAGGGACACATAGTTCACATGTTGAAAAAGAAGTGGTAGGGTGGAGCCAAGATGGTGGAGTAACAGCATGGACTTTCTAGAGTGCTCCCAGCAAGCTCAGTTAAATACTGTTAAAAAATGGCTCTAAACAAATTCTTGAGAAGCAGAATGACAGAGTGAAGCAAATCTCCAACCCAAGACAGCCTGGAAGTTCTCTGGGAAGTGTCTATCATGCCACACTGGACCCAGAGGACAGTTCAGTGTAGGCTATGCATGCACAGAGGGGACCTGGGCAGACCTTGGGGTAACAATCTCTCACACCTGTGGTGGTTTCCAGACTTCATGACCCCAAAATACTGAGGAAAAATTGGAATATCAGTGGAAAAACACTGTGGGACCAGTGTGGGAGAGTGGAGGTGTCTGGCACCAGCCCCAAGGTGACAGAATGGGGAGGAGATGGAAGAACCTGCTGCAGCCACAGCAGAAGCAGGAGCAGCTACAGTCACTGTTTCTGAAGCTTTAGGCCCATAGACTGTGGAGGGATCATGCTTCTGACAGTACATGCCTCACCCCTGCTGGAAGCAGAGAATTACCTTGACAAAGAGACCAAAAGTCAAGTAAATAGCTGGAGAAATGAGCAAAAACTGGAGAAAGAATCAGACTATAGAATCTTACTTTGGTGATAAGGAAGAATAAAACATGCAAACAGAAAAAAACAAAATCAAAGCTCCTCCATCCAAAGCCTCCAAGAAAAATATGAATTGGTCTCAGGCCATGGAAGAGCTCAAAAAGGATTTTGAAAATCAGTTAAAAGAAGCAGAGCAAAAATTGGGAAGAGAAATGAGGGTGCTGCAAGAAAATCATGAAAAATGAGTCAATTGCTTGCTAAAGGAGACCCAAAAACTGCTGAAGAAAGTAACACTTTAAAAAGTAGACTAACCCAAATGACAAAAGAGATCCAAAAAGCCAATGAGGAGAAGGAAACTTCAACATTATCTTCTTGCTTGGGGCTTTTTCTTTGTTTAGATCTACTGCCATGTATATTGTTTTTACCTGAGGAATACTGAATATGTTGTTTTGGTATTTTATTTGTTTTTTTGGTGTGTTGTTGGTACTTTGCTTTTTTCATTGAAGTTGCCAGACACATGCATATGATCAGTGATTGAAAAGACACAAGTAAATTGTTGATTGTCTCTAGTGAAATTCTCTATATTTTCATGTAACAATGCGATTCATGCGGCAATTTTTTTTAAACTTAAGAGAGAAGAATAATTAGGAAAGAGTTGTCCAAATTTTCAAGGTTGATCTTATTGTATATGCAGGCAAAATTTTTCTCAGTATTATATAACCCAGAGGAGCTGTCCACTTCTGGGGTAATGTGAGATGCTCTTTGAAATTGCCTTTTGCAGATCATGAAAATTTAGCTTGAAATAATGAAAATATGTGCCATTTTTTCCCCAAGATTTTTCTTACTCTTTATCTGTTTAACTGTGGATATCACTTCATTCACTCCTCCTTGTATCCCAGGATCACCCCACCATTATATATTTGCCCAATGACCCACTTCCTAGTCCTAGATAAATCCACCTGGGGCACATAAAGAACTCAAACCAGTTCAGGTCTTCTCCACATCTGTTCATTCACAACTTTCCAATTGTTGGTATGGGAATATCATCATTAAGTCAAACTTTCCCAGTTCCATTGTAGTCCTGGTTCATATTATTGAGGACATAGCTTTTATTGTCATGATAGAAACTTCTGAATAACAATATGACACAGAACTGAAATCAAGCTGTTCATGAAGTCATACTTAATTGGTTTCCACAAAGGAATATGGTCAGTTTACAGTCTTTCCAAAACTATTCACAGAAGCCTTGGAGATACTGGTGTTTTGATTGGACAAAACAGTTTTATTTCATGGCATACATGCTAATTCATTCCTGAACTCCAAGAAAAGCTGCAAAGGTTATAGCTGAAATCTAAGTTAACTATCTGAAAGATGTTCCTAGATAAGAATGAGTTGGAAACAAGAAAAAAAAACACTATTTATGAGGATCTGGGTAAGTAGTAGAACTGAATGTGCAACAAAATGAGGATGCAAATGACTGTCTTTCTAAGTCCACATCCCTTAGCATTTTTAACAACAATAGGAGGCTGTGTTCAAATGAAACACATTGCGTAAACAGAGACAACTTTGATTAATAGACAAAGAAATCATCAGATTAATGAAAATTTGTAAATACCTGGCACATATGAATAAAGCAAATTCATCAAAATATTTTCATATCTTAAGAATATATTGTTTATAAATAAACATAAAGACACAAGAATACGATTATTTCTACAAAGAGGATAGAATCACATGATAAATCAATAGCCTTTCCCAGGCTCAACTGGCTAGTCTTTAACATTGGATCACGCATTCTCAAAGAGTGAATGCTATCTGTTCCTTGCTGCTCTGTTCAATAAAGCTGTCCTATCAAAAATTCAGCTAAAGGGAGGATTCTGGGAAACTAGCATAGGTCAGACAACTTTTGACCTCCAAATTTCTTCCACAAGAATAGAGAGCATCACCTCAGAGCAGCAGAAATAAACATGGGGTAAAGAAATTGTCCTCTTAAGACAATTCAAGAAAACCCTAGGAAATGCCCTACACCTCCCTAGGTGGAGATTTGACCTGAGTGAAGTGCAATCCCCTCTAGGCCAACTCTGTAAAATTAACGAACTACAGACTTTGGGGACAATTGGGTTGAGAGACAACCTCAGTTTTAGAAACTTTCATTTTCCAGACAGTGTGGGGTAATGATGGCTGAGTAGGAGAAGACTGAAGATCCTTCCACTGTTGAGGGAAGCCAAGCATAGATATGCAGACCAGGTGGATTCCTGGACCGTGGCTATGGAGAGAAGGAGCTAGCATACACCTGTTAAGTATGTGAGGGGCAGGTTGCTATTGGCAGGAGAGGCAGGAGAGCAGCATCTCTGTTTTCAGTTCAAGGGTAGAGAGGACAGAAGTAGTTTACAGGCACTGGAGCAGTGGAAGGGAGCAAGAACATTTGTGGAACAGTGTGACTGAGGGCACTGCCTATGGCTTAGGAATGGAGAGGAGAGCCCAAGTTTGGGCCTTGTGACAGATCTTGGAAAATAACAGTAAGAAGAACGTGAGATTTGGGGCATCATTCTCCAATCCTATATACTACAACTTGATTACATTGATAGCTACTTAAGAACAAAATAAAACAAATAAATAAAAATGTCTAACCAAAGGAGAAGGAACCCAAACATAGATAGTTACTATACGGATAAAGAAGATCTGGGTTCACGTTCAAAGAGAAATAATGGAGCTTAAAAAGCTATTCTTTTTTCAGTGAGAAACATAAAATGGTCCCAAGCACAAAATGATTACTTGGAAGAACTTAACAAGTACTTTAAATATCAAATAATAGAGATGGAGCAAAAATTAGAAAAAATGAGAGCATTCCAAGAAAATTATGAAAAGAAAGTCAACCAACTGAAAACAGAATCAAAAACTTCAGGAAGAAAATAATTCTTTAAAAAAACAGAATTGGGAAAGGGGACACTAATGGTATTCTAAGACACCAAGAAATCATAAAACAAAAACAAAGGAATGAAAAATAGAAAGTAAAACATATCAGAAAAACAAGAAATCTGGAGAACAGATCTAGTCAGACAACCTGAAAATTGCAATAAACAAAGAATCTTGATACAATATTACAAGAAATTATCAAGAAAAATTGCCCTGAAGTTCTAGAACAAGAAGGTAAAATAGAAATGGAAAAAATTCACTGATCACAACCTGAAAGAATTTCCAGGAGAAAAGCTTACAGGAATATCAGAGCCAAGTTCCAAAGTTTCAGGTTAAGAAGAAAATACAAGAAGCAACAAGAATAAAACAATTTAAATATATTGGAGTTAGAATAAGGATTACACAAGACCTAGCAGCTACTGTATTAAACAGTAGATCTTGGAATACTATATTCTGGAGAGCAAGAGTTGGGGTTACATCCAAGAGTCACTTACCCAGCAAAGTTCAGTATAACCATGAATGGAAAAAAAACAATGAATTTTTAACAAACTTGAAGTCTTTCAGATTTTGTGACACAACCCTGAGAACTTAAGGGAAAATTAGAATTTAACATCCAGGAGAAATATAAGGCAAACACTGAAGAGTAATGAAAAAAGTATTCAATAAGGTCAAATTATTTATGTGGTATTTGCGAAAATACAAGCAGTACTCTTATGATAGGCATCATTATTTGGGTAGTTTGAGAGAAAGGTATGGGCTGAGCTGAGTGTGATGGGGTGATTCTAAAAAGTAAACTGTTTAGGGAGAGATCGAAAGGAAGAATTATCTCATACAAATGAGGCATAAAAGGAAAAAATATACAGAAGAAGCTAGTATGAAAGAAGGTAAGATAGTGCTAGAACCCTGCTCTCATCAGGAATGAGTTAAAGAGAGAACATATATATCTAGAAAGGTATAAAAGTCTTCTAAATGCAGAAAGATATAAGAAAGTAAGGTGATAGGATGGGGAAGAGGATAAGGGAGGGGCTTTTACAGGGGAGGGGAGGTTAAGAAATAGGAGAGTAAAACAGAGGAGTAAAGAGGGATAGGGTATACAGGGTGAGAAGGACAGTGAGGAAAAATAGGAAGAAAGAAAGTTCATGACCAAAATTGTAGCTTAGAATGTGAATGGAAATAATTTACCCATAAAATAGAAATGGACAGCAGATTAAATAATTGATTTCAACACCATATTGTTTTCAAGAGATATCATAAAAATGAGAAATACACACTAAGATAAAATAAAGGGCATGAGTAGAATTTAGTGTGTAAAAAAAGCAGGAATAACAGTCATGATCTCAGACTAAGTTAAAAGTTAAAATAGATTTAATCAAAAGTTAAAAATAAAGAAACTACACTGTTCATTAGCAATGGTATTCAATATTGTTTTAAAGCATTTTAAAAACTGAGACATTATAAAATACCTGAGTATATATCTGCCAAAAGAGACACAATAACTATATGAAAATAAACATAAAACACTTTTTATACAAATAAACTCAGATCTAAATAATTGAAGTAATATTTATTATTCATGGGTATGCAAAGTCAGTATAAATTTTAAAATGACAATTCTACCTAATCTATTCATTTAATGTCATACCAATTAAATTATTAAAATATTATTTTAGTGAGTTAGAAAAAATAATAACAAAGTTTGTTTGAAAGAACAAAAGGTCAGGAATTTCAAGGAAACTGGGAAGAAATAAAGTAGAGGAAACAGACTGAGTAGATCTTAAATGATATTATGAGGTGAGAACTTCGTTGAAGTGTAAAAAATTTCAACTATTTTACATTAAAATTTTCTTGCATAAATAAAATATATGTAGCCAAGGATAGAAGGAATGCAGAAAATTAGGGGGAAATGTTCATAGACAATCTCTCAAATAGGGTGCGATTGAGTTGGAAAGTTGCTATGGTGAAGGAAATTATGAACTGACTGATTTAGAAAAACATGGAAATATTTGAAGGAAGATGTCGTCCACCTATACAGAAAGATATAATAAGAGGAAATAAGCACATATATGTTTTACATATATGTGTATGAGTGTGTATGTTTATAGTTATCTATGAGTACACACACATATATGTAAACATACATATATGTATGTACACAAAATCTCCACACTAAATTATAGCCTGCTTTAGGATGGTAGGAGGAGGGAGGGGAAAAAATAAAGTAAAAAGTGCACAGCAGAGAGCAAAATAGAAACAACAAGGAAGCAAAGAAAAGCTGGGTGGTTTCAAAAAAATGTACAGTATTCATTATATAGTTTTTCTTTAAATGGAAATTTATTGCTTTATGTTGAATCATCTCTTATGGTCTACTGCGTACATGGCAATTTTTTTTCTTTTCTCATTTTGTATTTGTTTAAAATATTAAGAAATACAAAAAGAAACAAAAAAAGAAAATTCAGCTCATCTCAGCCTTGGAACTAGAAAGAGCAAAGGTGATACTGACCTAGTACAATAAAGAGGAAAGAGACAGAGCTAACTCTGGGTGCTTGTTTAGTTCACTCATGAAGAGACAGCATCAACACCAGGAAAAAACATAAGACACTGAAAGTAGGAACGATTCCTGCAAGCACCTTCAGCACTTTCTTCCCATTCCTTATAGTATAGTTAAATCATACCACCCTAGAAACCCAAGTCAAGAAGCAACCACTGCAGATTTCCTTCTGCCTTGCAAGTACAATGGTCCATTATTCCTCCATCTGGGGCAACTTCTCCCACTCACTGTCCCCAGCTTTGGGTTCATGCAAATAAAAATCCTAAGAGGACCCTGCCCTCCAAAGAGAGTAGCCAGGTGTTTTCCTATTTCCATTAGATCATCATGTCCCAACCACAGAGTTTAACTTTGGGGAAAATCTCTTCACAAAGCAGAAAATTGGTTCATGTCTAGAATCTCCCATAAAAACAATGACAGTCAGTTAAGGGCATCTAGTTATTTACTCCTCCACAAAAAATGAAATGCTTAAAAAGCAAGACTCAAAAACAGACTCCATCATGCTTAAAATAAAGTCACATAAGCCATATCTTCTATTAAGCTCTCCCAAGAGATTTATTTTAAAACAATAAATCATGAAACACTTGCTGGGATTGGTTGAATAGGTTCTACGTCAGGCAAGCATGATCTGAACAACTCCTGCAAAATGATACCTTCTGATAAGAAAAGAATGAATGCTTTGTCTTACTAATGGTGAACTAATGTTCTTCTCCTTCAAAGAAGTTCTGTCAGAGTGGCAAGAATCACCTCCCACAGAGCAGCTGATAACAAATGAGTTACCCAGTAACTCCCAAATCTTGAGGTGGCTGCCAGGCTTGAAAAGACTATTTTTCTAGACTGCTCTTCAGTTTCTGTACTCAAGGAAAGAAATGCAAAGCAGAAGCCATGACTTAGGCCTTGAGATTCAGTTGCAGCCTCACACAGATAAACGTGCTCTTTCTGTCACCTTCACTGAAGGGCCAGGGAGAAATCTCCTCTATTCTTCCCAAAAGAAGTCCAAGATTGAATCCAAATCCCAGAATGAAATAGGGCTAAGTCACTTCTTGTAAAGCCTACCAACTGGTCACACTTTCTAGCTCACGGTTGAATCCTCTTTGACTGAGTGCCCAGTTCTCATGGAGAGGTACATACTGTGTTAAACCAGAAGCACCTAGCTGCACATTGTCTTTGTCAAGAGACTTTAAAGAAAGGTCTTGGCAAAGAAGAATCTTCATAACTCTTCACAAATATTCCATGGAATAGCTACAATAGGTTGTACTCTAAGATGTCTAGATGACATTTTAAATTTGCAGCTCCACACCAGGTTTGACAGATACTAGAGGGACTGTTCCTTTTAATGGGGGAGAAGGAGAGGACAGATTGTGATTAAGAAGGTTCAATCATGATAATGAAAGCTATGTCCTCAATAATATGAACCAGGACTACAATGGAACTGGGGAAGTTTGACTTAATGATGATATTCCCATAACCAACAATTGGAAAGTTGTGAGTAAGCAGTTGTGAAGACTTGAATCAGTTTGAGTTCTTTGCATCCCCTAGGAGATTTATCTGGGACTAGGAAGTGGGTCATTGGGCAAATATAATGGGAGGGTGATCCTGGGATACAAGGAAACTTCAATATGAACTGCTTTATCTTCTTGCTCGGGGCTTTTTCTTCGTGTCATGTGTATTGCTTTTACCGGGGGAATTCTGAATATGTTGCTTTGGTATTTTGTTTATTTGGTTTTTTTGGTGTGTTGTTGGTGTTTTACTTTTTACAGAGATGACTTATATGAACCCTCAGGTTCCAAGTGGTCCATTGAGTCAGGCATGAAACTATAAAGAAACTCAGGATGATCATGCAACTGATTGCTGACAAGTAGAAGAACATAAAGTCTGTAAATATTAATGGCTGCCAGAGAGAGGCACCGAATCATCAAAATGCTTAAAACAGAATCCCAACAATATCCCTAAAAGTAATTATCAACTCAAATATTTCCTGTGATGAAGAGCTTATTACCTTTCAGAACACTCCATTGAATTCTGAGAACATTGACTTTTAATGTCAATAAAGCATTAATTCCAGATGCAAGCCTTTCTAAAGAGAAGTATTATCACCAGAAGGGAGATGCTACCTATCCCCATCTCCCAAGCATAATCTTTCTGCATTGAGTACTATTTAAATATTTCTTCTAAAATGCATCTTTCCTGCATATCAAAATAAGGTCAAAATTGGTACATAATTAAAGACATAAAGGGTAATACTACAAGCAAATTAGGAGAGTAAGGAATAGTTTACCTATCAGATTTATGGAGAAGGGAAGAACTTATGACCAAATGAGATAGAAAACATCATGATATGCAAAATGAATCATTTGATAACATTAAGATATTTTTGCACAAACAAAACCAATGGAACCAATATTTTAAGAAAAACAGAAGGACAAAAAATGATCTTTACAGCAAGTATCTCTGATAAAGGCTTCATTTCTAAAACATAGAGAAATGAGTAAAATTTATAAGAATACATGTCATTTCACAATTGATAAATGGTCGATAATATGAACAAGAAGTTTTCAGATGAAGAAATCAAAGTTATCCATTGTCATATGAGAAAATGGCCTAACTCATTATTAGAGAAAAGCATATTAAAACAACTGTCAGCTATCACCTCACACCCATCAGATCAGATCAGATCATGCAACAGAAAAGGAAAATGATAAATATTGGAGAAGGTGTTGAAAAATTGGGATCCTAGCGCATTGTTGGTGGAGTTGTGGATGGATTCAATCATTCTGAAGAGACTTTGAACTATGCCCAGGGGCTATGAAACTATGCATGCCCTTTGATTCAGTAATACCACTATTAGATCTGTATCCCAAATAGATTATTAAAAAGAGAAAAGGATTTACATATTCAAAAATATTTATAGCACTCTTTTTGTTGTGGCAAATAATTGAAATTGAGGGATTGCCTATCAGTCAGGGAATGACTAAATAAGTTGTGGTACAAGAATATAATGGAATACTATTGTGCAATGAGAAAATGATGAGCAGGCAGATTTCAGAAAAATCTGAAAAGACTTCCATGAACTGATGCTGAGTGAAGTGAGCACAACCAGGAGAACATTGTACACAGTAATAGCAACATTGTATATTGATCAGTTGTGATTGACAGCTCTTCTCAGCAATACAATGATCTAAGACAACTCTAAAAGACTCATGTTGGAAAATGCTATCCAGATCCAGAGAAACAACTATGGAGTCTGACTGTTGATTAAAGAATATTATTTTCACTACTTTTTTTGTAGCTTTTTTCCCTTTTGTTCTGTTTCTTCTGTCACAACATGACTAATTTGAAAATGTTTCTATGATTTCACATGTATAACCTATATCAGATTGCTTGCTTCTTGGGGAGGGGGGATGGGATGAGAGAGGGAAAAAAATTTGGTACTCAAAATTTTATAAAAAATGCATGTTGAAAACTCTCTTTACAAGTAATTGGAAAAAATAAAATACTATTAAGAAAAGAAAAAAAATAAAAGGCATCTGTCCCTTACAGTGTAACTTTCACAGTACATGTGGAGAATACTCTTTGGAACATCTGCTCCAACAAGTCCCATGCCAGAACCCTGACAGCACAAGGAAGTATGCCAATGTCAATCACGGCATGGCTGTGAAAGTTCCAAATCACATGTAATAGGGCGACCGCCTACTCACACCACAACCACTCTATTTCAATGCATCTCAAAAATAATAGCCCAAACTATCAAATGCAAAGAACTGTAAGGAATAGAGAATCAAAGGCCCTTTGCTACATTATATTTGTTCTTTTTATGTATTTAGTTGAGGGTCTCAGTAAAGGAAGCATTGCATTAAATAGTCTCGACAATAGTTCACCTGGTGAAATGGAAATATGTAATATGGCCCTGGGACAGTAAAAAACAAAAAAGGAATATACCTATACGTGTAAGTCCAACCATATGACTGCGAATGAATGGATGACAAAGCAATTATTAACCTCTTATATGCCCCCAAACACTCTGATACACACTAGGGATAAAAATATAAAAACAGAGACAGACCCTTTAGAATACATCCTCCTAGATATCAGAGACTCTTTTTACCTTCTGCTTAAATTTGCATTCTCAGCACTTAACAGGGAATCTGGCACATAATATAAATATGTTAATCTTAATAAATGAATGCTCATTTGCCCTGAAGGAATTTACATTCTAAAGTGAGGAAACTAAACACAAAGGAAAATGGCAAGGTATGGGCACTTGGTCTTAGAAGCCAAAGGGATTGTGATTTTGTCAACTGAAGGGTAAAATTTCTAGCAAAGGTGAATGATTTCCATTAAATAATCAGATATTTCTAAATATATGGATATGAATCAACATTGTGTAGATGTAAGGTTACCGTATTTCAAAATACTCATTGGGAGAGGAATGAGATGCTTCAAGAGGGAGGGCAGATATTTGGAAGAAAATAAAGAAACCGTTTTTCCTTCTCCACAACTGCGAATAGAGAAAATAAAACAGGACAATCTAGGACAGTGATGAGAGACTCTGTCAAAGGGCCACACTTGAGACCTAGAAAGCCTCCCAGATTCCTTGCCCCTGATTTAGGAGTTCTTCTTAGCTCAAAATGTTCCCACAGTCCCATTCTTCCATAGAAAGTTTTAAAGATAGTATGTCTTAGCACAATACCTGGCATATATTGGGCGCTTGATAAATGTTAATTGATTGATTTCAAGGGCATCTTCTCTCTTCCCAGATATGTGACTACCATTCTAGGTTGATCAGGTGTTAAATACCAAGAATCAATTACTTTGCAAGCTAACAAGTCACTACCTTAAAAGAATCAAAAACAAAGATTTCTTTCCTAATTCTTAAATTGGCCCACAGCATCTCTGCTGACCAAGGGGAGGTGGTTTAGAACATAGCCTATTTTTGTCATTTTCTAAGTCATATGCCTAACTATAGAGAATCAAAAATTGGGACTTTCTTTATGGAGTCTTCTAGAATCTTCTCCAATTGTGACAGAATCTTACTGTGGACATTAATAATCAACAGATAGCTTTACCATAGTTTCTACAATTACCATCAGCTGAAATTTAATTAATGTGTTTTAATAAAGAATGTTTCATAAACTATAAAAACTGAGTTGACATTTCAGGAGATAATTGTTGTATTTGTTTTCTTTCTAAACATTTCATAAGATTTATCTTGGCAATAAATTAAAACATATCAATGTGTAGAAAGAACTAATTTTCTTATCCTTACATTGTAGAGGTAATGGCGTTGGCCACTTCTGCCCTAGACTACAGGAAATGATAAAATTTTACAAATGGTTAGAAAATATCCTTAACCTTTATGAATTAATTTATTTAACAAATTTAATGTGACACATTCTAGATTTAAAAAAAAATCTAAGGGCAACTGATATACTGGGGTAAGAGACTGCACTGACCATGGATGAAATTTGGACATTAGCCTTAGCAATTAATTGAAACAAAATAAACTTTAGATTATGCCTACCAATGCACGCACACGCACACACATGCTCTGAAAAATCATTAGGGAAAAAATGGGACAAAATGGACTGTCACTAAGAAATCTCTAGCTGTACATATTCCAGAGAAGGTTAAGGGAGGAAAAACTGAACTGCTTTGTAATTGTGGTAGATATTCTGAATTGGTGGGCGGAGCCAAGATGGCAGTGTAGAAAGATGCACATACTCTAGCTCTTACCCCACAGTTCATAGGATACCTGCAAAGAAGAACTCTCAACAAATTCTAGAGCAGCAAAAGCCACAGAACAATGGAGTCAGGGAGATTTCTAGCCCAAAGTGACCTCAAAGACCAACAGGAAAGGTCTGTTGCTCACTGGACTTGGAGCAGCACCCAGCCCTGCCTTGGTCACGTGGCACCAAAAGGAGCAGATCCAAGCAGGCTTTAGGGACAGAATCTCCAGCAGCAGAGAAGATCCCTCAACCCACAGGTGCCAAAGGTCAGTGAGAGGGTCTTTTTGGCTGGCCAAGAAGGGAGCAGGGTGTCCCTATAACTTGGGCCTTCTTAGGTGGCAGCAGTAGAGGCAGCAGCAGATAGGGCTCCCAAAGCAGGCAGAGCTTGAAAAACAAGTTAGCAACTTCCCAAAGGAGAACTAAAAACATGCTGAGGAAAATAATAGCTTTAAAAAGAGGTTAACTCAACTGGAAAAAGAGGTCCAAAAAGCCAATGAGGAGAAGGAGGTTTTAAAAAGCAGAATTAGCCAAATGGAGGAGAAGATTCAAAAGATATTCTGAACTGGCAACAATTACTGGAAACCTCATATTGTACTGAATTCTTCTTTCCAAAATTGTTATTTCACATTGTATGTTTTATACAGAATAGGCAGGTGTGATTTGTACATTGATGAGAAATCCCTGTCCCCAAATATCTTCATCATGGACTTGTCATGGTGAACTTAAAAGCTCTGGAAGTATTCTCATTAATTGGTCAGGATGTATTTTGGAGGATTAATATACTGACTAAAGAAACAACCTGGCAGTCATCTGATCAAAGGTAATTAAAACTGAAAAGGAAAGGAGAGAAATAAAACTACCGATGTAAACATTCAAAAAGTTGAGTACCAGAGAAAGAGTAGTGAAAAGAGATCTAAGTCACTCATGGCCTTAGATAATTAAACACTAATGCACCAAGTATGAGAAATAGAAAAGGCTAACTAGTAATTCCACCTGAAAGGGGTGAATTTGGAAGGAGGTGAATTTGACCTCATGGTTATTATGAAGACATGATTGGAAGAGAGCCTGTCATTAGAATTAGTCTACAGAAGGAACTTTTTTATTCAAAGGAAACAACAAATGTACAAGTTGAGAGGGTAGGAGATGAATAGTAATGTATATTAATATGGACTTATCTGAGGGAATTCAAAAAACAAAACAGGGAAACTTGATTTGGAGAAATGAGGAAAGCATTTGTGAAAAGATGGCTGGAGAGAGATACCCAAGCGCCATCATAAACACTATGAGGTACAGACCACCTGGACAAAAAGGAAATAGACATGCAGTTTGGGCAGCGTCACAAACTTGATGTAATTGTAATGGGAAACTTGAGTTTTCTCAACATCTGCTAGGAATCCCATCTGTCCAAAGAACAAAAATTAATGGTTTTATGATTTGTCATCAAGCTAATTTCATCCTACAAATGATGGAAGAAGAAAAAAAATTCTATTCTGAATTTGATTTTCACCAGGAGGGATAGTGGAAATGACTGAGATGGTAAGGAAGGACTAGTCCAAGTGCTTCTTCAGTTGGAATCCACTGATGCCCATAGGGTCCATAAATAAGTCTCAGTATGCATGTGGAGTGAAAAAAAAGAAATAAATCTTTATTTTCACAAACTTACAATTGCATTTTAGCATTCCTTCAAGCATCATATATTAGAAAATTTTAAAACAAATTATTGCAAGAAGGCATCCATAGGTTTTACCAGATTATGAGAGAGTTAAAGAACTACTCTGACAAAGAACACAAAGCTCTTATCACAGTTCCTAACCTAGAGTCTATGAACTTGTTTTTAACACTCTGATAATCGTGTTTTAATGCAATCAGTTTCCTTTATAATGTTCCTCACATTTTATTTTATCTATTTCAAAACATTATCCAGTGAAGGGGTCCCTAGAATTTACTTAGATGGGAAAGGGTGCAGGACAAAAACAAAGGCAAAAATCTAAAGCCACAAAAAGTGAGATTAGGAAGTTTCTGAAAAATGAAAAACAAATTTCAAAAAGAAATGTGCTAGAATGAAGGATAGAGACCAGAGGATGAATATAAAAGTGGAAAAAGTGGAGAATGACTTAAGTTCAGAATTTTAATAGTCGGTTAAGGAACTCTAGGAACAAAACTCTAGGAGAAGGGGGGAGGGGAGAAAGGGGGACTGAGAAGTTTGAGACTAAATTAGGGAAAAGAAGATAAAAAGGGCGTAAGGCCAGTAAGCACCCCAATATACACAAGGGGACCTTCTACCACAGGTTCTTAGATCAGCATTCATAAAAGCAAAGCAACTTTCAAAGGATTAAGACAAGGGGTTAATTGAGCAAGTGTTTCAATCCTTTAGTCAAGCATATATCATTCACCTAGTTCGGGGGATTCAATAGCCTGAACCCCAAAATTGTCAACAGATATGACTTCCTCTCTCTGACCGTAATTTGACAGACAGGTACAGCCATCTGACCAGTTACCACAGAGGGAAGCATCAACTTCTGGGGTTTTTTTTGGCAAAGGGCTTGGGGGGAGTTCCTTGGTGGCTTCCCAGAGTCTCTCTGATCAAAGAAACACTTCTGGTCAGTAAGCTCCAAAGCAAAATCTCACCCTCAGAGTATTTATGTACTTTTTTTAGAGCCTGAGGGCATAACCCTTCTGACCTGGTGCCTCAATAGAAAAAAGAAAAGGTACTTGGCACCCTCCTACAAAACAACTCCCCTAATCAAGCCACAATGGGCAAACCCATCAATGGACGAGAAACATCCACCCCAATCACATTATTCAATCAGAGGCACTTTTAGTAAAATAAAAACAGCAAAAGATCCTAATTTGATTACTCTAACAGGCCACCCCTCAAAATGGAGCAGACAATGACAATGGAAAGAAGACACAACTTCTTAACTCTTAGTTTGCCTGTGTTTTCTAAGGAAAATTATCATTGGACTTGGAAGTGAAGAAAAAATATGGTTAACGACTAAGATAAGTAAGAAGATTGTGAGATAGCACCTGGCTTCTCTTGATGAGCTCAAAGTTTAACTGCCCTTAAAACAACTATTTCTAAAGTGTCCCAGAGAAAGTCTATTATTCAGTCTCTTTTATTAACGCATATACTATCTAATCCTAAGTAACAAATCCATTGCTGTTTAGTAATTTTAGTCATGCCAAATTCTCTGTGCTCCCATTTGGAATTTTCTTGGCAAAGATACTAGACTGGTTTTCTATCTCCTATTCCAATTCATTTTACAGGTGAGCCAACTAAGGTAAACAGGATTAAATGACTTGTCTAGGGTGATATAATTTAAATTCAGGTCTTCCTGACTCCATGTCCAATGTGCCAACTAGCTGCAGTCAGTAATCATTCAACAAATGAAAATATTTTTTTTAAGACAGAAAAAAAGACTTCTACTTTTCAAGGGCTTATGTTTTACCATATTTAAAAAGAATAAAATGAGAAGATATGGCCAATTTTCTTTGTACTCTCAATATGTAATACATTGCCTGGGAAAAGGTGAATACTTAATACTTTTTTTTTCAAATTGGCTAATTTATTTAAATAAATTGCTGGTGCCAAAAACTGAAACTGAAAAAGAAGTAGGCATTGACAGAACTCTCCCTGATCATTTAGAACAAGATGTATAAGAAACCCCCTATGTTCTCAAACCTCTTTATTCAATTCCAGAACTGAAATTGGTAGAAACACTGTGTAGGTAGAGGGGAGAATGCTATGGTCTTCTCAATGTCATGTGGGAATCTAGCCCCGCTCCAGGCATACCATATCACAGGGAAATCTGGAATCAAATACAGAGTCATGATAGTCTTCAGCCTTAACTCTTCTGTTTTCAGGGACTCCATTAATCTCTATTAAACCTAATGAGTGCTAGACTATTACTTAGGGATATAGTTATGGATCAGAGATTTCCTCTTTGGAACAGAAGTATTTTTTCTTATTATTATTCCTATATCATAAAACTCATATCTACTTTAGGATATAAAAAGCCAAATTGGATGGAGGGAGGTACAAATATTCTTTACCTGTCCTCAACAATCATATAGTCTTACAGAGGGTAGACAGAAAGGCAAATGGAAATGAAAGCTGGATATTCCTCCAGTCTTACAGACAAAAGAATAACTTGACATGAATCCAAACATCCACAAATCCCTTCTCCATCCACACAGACAGCATGAACATAGAAGTGTAGAGAGACAGGGAGCCCTATCAGAAATGCTAAAAGGGTTAAGGAGATAGGGTGACCAAAAGGACATCAGAGTGACCAAAGGTCTGGAGTCCACAGTGGTCTTCCATACCTCTCATTTAGCAGATGAGGTAACTGAAGCCTTGAGGGACAAAGTGATTTGCTCAGAACATTTCCTCTATCACAGACACTGAGTTGAAGGACAAAATTAGAATATACTTCCTCTACTCATGAAATCCAGCCCTTTTTGATGATACTAGAATTATAGCTACATTCTGGTAGAAGCTTTCTCTTTTATGGCCCTATTGTTGCTGAGATAACCACTTCTTTTCCCTTGTGTTCCACATATAAACAGCATCTTTAGAATCTTTATTTTGAAAGGTACTCTTGCGGAGCACAGTGGGAATACATTTCCAAGTGTGGTGGAACCAGCAGGGAAGAGGAGGGAATAAGGAATAGGGATGGATGTAGGGTAGAGCAAAAAACTGTTCACCTACATCTGAGCACACACAAATAACAGTGGACTACTTGTTCACCTTCGTTCTTGTCTTTTCCCTCTATCCTCAAACTGAAAGTGATGGAATGTCAAGAGATGCCATCTAATTCATCCACTCCTCCTTACTAAAGACAATTAAATGACAAAAATAGTCATAGATGAGTAGGTTATGGTTCAACTCTGTCCCTTCAATAGATGAAGGGAATGAGTTCTTTAAGTTGAAAAAAAAATGAAGGAGAAAAACAAAATTCTACATTGAACTTAGAAAAAAGGTGATAAAATTTACATAAAAATTTTACTGTAGATGAAAATCAAAGCACAAAAATCAAAGACTGGTCTTATTCCTTATGTGATGCAGGCACTTCTCTCCAATGCCAATTTCTATTTATTAATAAAAGTTGATATTCTAGCCTCTATCTGATTGAAGTAATTAAGAATTATGTTGCCTAGTAACAGAGTTATCTTGTTTAATGATTTCTTCAGACAAGTTCATATCTTGATATATCTCCAAGATTTGCAGTGAATCAGGTGAAAAGATTAACCTAGCATTAAAATGAAGCATCTTTTATTGTAAAGCTGGATGCTATAATTGTAGTGATAAAATGAACTGAACAAGCTCAAAAGCTAGGGTTTTCTTATGGAGCATACAAATTGTAAAAGTTTATTCTAGCAAACTCTTGGTTGACAAACAGGTGCCCTTGAGAAGTACTTAAGGCAAAATGACAGCACATATATAACATGCATTTGATTGTTTGTGGGAGAGGTAATGAGGGGAAAGCAGAGAGGGAGAATTTCGAACTCAAATGGATTTTAAAAAATTAATGTTAAATTTTTTTACATGTAATTAGGGAAAATATTAAGTTTAAAAAAAAAAGAAAGAAACGCAAAAAAAAATGTTCCTGCTCTCAAGATGTTCTCCTAAGGGAGAGACAATATGAAAACAACTAGATACAAACAAGGTGTGTGCAAATACAAGTGTATGTATGTATGTATGGATGGATGGATATGCCCACAATTAACTGAATATAATAAACAGAAGAAAAGGCAGTAGCATTAGAGGGGATCAGGAAATGCTTCTCCTACAAGACAGGACTTTAGGATACGAGGGCTCTTCAAGAAACCAAGAAGTGGAAATGAAAAGGAAGAACAAGTTCAAGTATGTATGACAGGCAATAAAAGCGCCCGTGTCAGGAGATGGGACGTCCCTGCAAGAAACTGTTGATGAATGTCCCTGAGCTGCAGAATATGTGAAAATACGTATAAGAACCCAGCATAGACACAAGGGGGTCAGGTTGTAAAGGGTTTTGAATACCAAACAGGATTTTTAGATTTGATCTCAGAAATAATAAGGAGATCTTAGAGTTTATTGAATATTGAAGTGTGAGAAATTATGATCTCTCTTGTATTAATAACTATTATATTGAGACCAAGGGATGTTTTTCCCATCCAGTGTGGGAAATCTTTCTAAAAGACTTATCCAGCTAGGATGGCTGAGATTTAAGCAAAGACAGTAAAAGAAAGTCCATGTTTAGGCTAATTGAAGCACTTCTACTCATTGTTTTTGTTTAAACACGTTTGGGAAAATATGAAGCCTTCCTTTCATCTGACAGTTGATATGAAAATTGATATGTTTGACCAAGATTTGAGTGATCTAAGTCACAGATATAGCCCAGCCTCTCATTATAATATTCATTTGCTAATTAATTGTTAAACAATCAGAATTGATTACCACCCTCTTCTGTGGCATATACCCTAGAGCCCAACATCATTAGGGGTCTTTAGTCTAAGAAAGAGATGGTCAAATGACCATCCTTTGATTAATGCTGGCATTATTAATAAAATGATTAAATTACACAGAAATTATGTCTCTTGAACTTTTTAAACACAACAGGGAACAACATGGTCTGATCTAGGCTTTGAGAAAATTAATTTGATTGCTGAGGGAACAATGGACTGGAGCAGGGAGAGGCTTGACATAGGAGACCAACCAACCAAGAGTTTACTGCATTAGTGTAGGCATGAGATAAGGAATCTGCACCAGGATAGTGGTAGTATCAGAGGGGAAAAGGGGCATTTACTCAGCTCTGTATGACCTGTCTGTAGTACTGTCTTCTTTGATTTTTTTAAAGTAAGTTTCCCATGTAAAAGCCTAAAATTCAACCTTTCTCCCCTACATACACACACACACACACACACACACACACACACACATGCACGCGCACACACTTTCTTCTGCCTTTTATAGTGGACATGTATGTTGTCATTCTGTTTCTCCTCTTTCCAGACAATCCTTAGTCAAACTGAGTGAATGCACAGTCCATAACAACTGAGTAAACCAATATTTTAAAATGGATACATACATTCTATCGAACTCAAAATGACAACATAGACTCAGTAGTTATAGGTAGACCTACTTTTTTGCTGCAAGCTATTTCTGGAAATCCTAAAACTGAAATGACAAAACATTGATTTTGACTGATAGTTTTCTCCAATTTTTGGTATCTATAAGCCAACATTCTCCACAAGTCCTTTCATTGTTAAATGGAAGATCCTTGCCAGTAAGGAGCTGAGAAAAAAAGTGGAATCAGTGTGAATGACAGTATTCAGGGCAAGCTGCATGGAGGAGGATAGACCTTAAGATGGACCTCAACAAATGAGAATGATTTGAGGGAGCATGAACAAATATATATAGATATAGATATGGAAATATATGTTATATATATAGGAAAATATTACTAGTAACCAAATGTATCTGAATGGACTTCAGATTGAGACTGAGGAAGAACATGATTGCCAAGAGTGAACTGGATGCAAGATCATAGATTAGATGGGACCTCAGAAGGGACCTTCAAAGTTGATTCCAAATGCTTAATTTTACAATTGAGGAAACAGACACAGATAAGTGAAACCTTGTCCAGGGTCACAGAGGTAGCAAAGTCAATATATGAACCTGTGGCCTTTGACTATACATCTAGCACTCTTTCCACAAGAGTATGCCTTGTCTTTTGCAATTTATTAAGCAGATAACTGATACAGTGAAAGTAGAGTTTTAGGACAAGTTTCACACTGTTGTGAAGATTATAGAAAGGAGACCAATAAATTCCATAGTAATAATGTCAGTGTAGCCAGAGACTAAGGGCTTGAGTATATGCACAAGATTCTCTTATTTAGTGGAAGATATGTCTCAATACTGAACATTATCAATAATAACTGAGGTTGGGACAAAAGACTAGAAGAGAGGGGCCAAATTCCCTGCTTTCCGGAAGTCTACCCTTGATTTCAGATTCCTGTCTTCTGAAAATAAAAAAACAACAACAACCCAGAAAATAGAAAGTGAACAGACTCTGAAAGGCAAGGGGAGCTCAACATGTACCTTATTTGCAGTTTGCCTCCCTTGAAACTTTAGGGAATATCCCCTAGGGAGAATGCAAGGAGTAAAAGTGAGGTGCTCTGCTCTAACTCCAAGAGAGTTCAATGACTCCATGGAATGTCTTATACTTTCTAATATCTTTTGTATCTGCTGAGGTAAGTAAATTTATTCTATTTTGATGGTCATTTATATCTAACTATATATAACTATATTATAACTAACATATCATGGGAAGCGTTTAAGACTTGAGATTTAAGATCAAGGTACCCTTTTTTATTTGAAGAACACTAAGGAAACAATCTAAACCTAGCAAAAATCATTTCCCCTAGCCAGGGGAAAAGAGATTCAATTCCACTCTGGTGTTCCTCTAAGGAGAACACAGATGCTGGATGTGGACTTTTCTCTTTCTTTCCTTCCCCTCAAAGTAGAACTCAAAGTCTTTCTTAGAAATAGACAGGCAAATTCTCCAATTGATAAATTGTCAAAGGATTTAAACAGGCAGTTTTCAGATGAAGTGATTAAAGTGACCTATAGTCACAGGAAAAAAATATTAAATCACCATTGATTAAAGAAATGCAAATTAAAACAACTCTGAGGTACCACCACTTCCCTATCAGATTGTCTAATATGACAGAAAAGAAATATGACAAATGTTGGAGGGAATGTTGAACAATGGGGACACTAATGCACTGCTGGTGAAGTTGTGAACTGATCCAACCATTCTGGAGGACAATTTGGAAAAAGGGCTATAGAGTTGTGCATACCCTTTGATCCAGCAATACCATTAATAGGTTTGTATCTCAAAGAGACAAAAAAAAGTAAAAGACTTATTTATACAAAAATATTTGTAACAGCTTTTTTCTATGTGGCAAAGATTTGGAAATTTTGAGTATATCCATCAATTGGACAATGACTGAACCAGTGTGATATGTGATTGTGATGGAATACTATTGTACTATAAGAACCGATGAGCAGAATGCTCACAGAAAACCTGGAAAGATTTACATGAACTGATGCAGTCAAATGAGAAGAACATTGTACACAGTAATAACAATATTGCAAGATAATCAATTCTGAATGATTTGGCTATTCTCAGTAATGCTATGATCAGAGACACTTTTGTAGGACTTATGATTAAAAAAATCATAAGAGAGAACGAATGGAGTATGAATGCAAAATGAAGCTTAATTTTAATTTTTTTCTCTATTTTTCTGGGTTGTTTTGGATCTTCTTTTGCCTTTCACAACATGACTAATAGAGAAATATGCTTTGTATGACTGCACATGTGCAACCTATAATCAATTGCTTGCCTTCTCAATGAAAGGTGAGGACATGGAAAGAGAATGAGAATTTGGAACTCAAAAATTTTAAAAATGAAAGTTAATTGTTTTTGCATGTAATAGAGGAAATAAAAAACAAAAAGAATTTTTAAAAGTGACAAGCAAGATCCCTAAGTTATTTACTAACATCTCTCTTGAAACCACATTCAGATAAATCCACGTGGTAACGCACACACATCCACATGCATCCCTCATTCCTAGAAGGTTTTGCCTCCTCTGCTCTGACTACCGACCGCTCTGATTTCCTTTAAATCCCAATTAAAATTCTATCTTCTACATGCAGTCTTCTCTCACACTTCTTAATTGTTATCTTTTCCCTCTTTCAATTATTTTTTATTTATCCTGTGTATATCTTCCTTTGTGTTTATCTGTTTGCAAGTTGTCTCCCACATTAAACTGTAAGTTCCTCAAGGTCAAGGAAGGTCTTTTGCCTCTTTTTGTACACTCTATGTGTAGAACAGTACCTGGCCCACAGTAGGTACTTAATATTTGTTTATTAGCAGTAGTATCAGGCAGCTAGAGTTGGGTAGAGTACTAGGTCTGGAGTCAGTGACTGAAACGATATAACAACAAACAGTGATATCCTGAGGCTGGAAAGAAAGGAATTTGGACATTGAGGAGGTAGAAGGAATGACTGGTGAATAATCACATAAAAAAGCAAAGAAAAGAAAATATTAAAACTTTATTTCAAAGATTTTAGCCTGGGGAATCTTCACATTTCTCTATCTGAAGATGAAGATAGATGTCCCAGGAAGGTATGTTGGTAGGTGTTTGCGTTTTATTTCTTTCCCACACTCTCCCAGTCCTCCACTCACCATCAGGATACATTTAGAGGGATTATGGCCACATTTAAGGGAAGAGGATGTAACCATAAAACAGACAATCTCTAAAGTTCACATGGACAATGAAGCATGTGATGCTAATTCACTAAACATATATTCAACAAAACTGAGCAACTATAGCATCATGGTTATTTGTTTTTTCTGAATAGCAAAAAAATAAAACATTTATCAAAGTTGTTAGCAAAAAAATAAAAAAAAATCAGAAAAAGCATATGTAGAAGATTATGTACCAGACAATATTGAGGGAAGGATCTCTCCCATTGAGAGTGAAATAAATCAGTTCAATCACAAAAGAAAAAGAATCCCAGATGTCATCCAAGTTGAATTCACTTTAATCTCTACTGTAGCAAGCTAGGGACGGGGGCATAACAGCCTATCTGCCTGGCTGATGGTGCAATTGTAGACAAACAAGTCCACAATGATCCTTATTTATTTCAGTATTCAGTCATCACCTATTCTGCCCATGATACTGCCATAAAGAGGGAGAGGATACTTAGGAATCATATGCATGTTGATTTTATTTTTTTTTAAATCAGGATTTATGATCACTAATCTTTATATCTCTTAGAAGATAATAGAATCCTTTGGGTACTAAATTGCCCTATTCTGTCCTTATTCCTCCAGAAAAAAAGGATAGATAGACAAATAGATAGGTGTTCAGCTACGTCTAACTCTTTGTGACCCTATGGACCAGAGCACTCTAGGCCCTTCTACCCTCCACTATCTCCCTTGATAGAGTTAAACATATGTTGTATTTATTGCTATATATCTACATCTATTGGTAAAGATATATGTATATAAACATATGCGTGTGTGTATTGTATATGTATATATTTCTATATTCTTCTCTTTTCCTTTGAAAAATAAAGCTTATTTGTGAACCTCTCTGTGAGTATTTACTCTGATGGTTGAGTAGCCTCATGCCATTTTCAGAGAGAAGCACTTTCTCATTCTGCAAATAACAGAATCTCATTCAATATCACTTTACTAGACGATAATGCTCTGCAATTTCAAGAGTGCAAGCATGTAAATTTCTAAGCCAATCAACATTTCATTTCCTCATTTTCCCTTATGTTAAAAATTATTCTTGTGTGCATTTTTAAACCTTTTCCTTTCAAAATACTTGAATTCAATGGTCAATGTCAATTAGTACTGCTATAATTTAGAACTCTCTGATTCTGGCCAAGCAGTTATCTGGTGAAATACTAATGAATCATAAAACAGTTAAACAATTTTTATTTTTTAAATTGCTTTACGCGGTATCCCATCTCAATATTGTACATTGTTTTTATATATGAAGCTCACATTTACCTCCTAATAAAGAGATTAGCTGTTCAGTTAGACAAAAAGAAAGGTCTTTCACAGTCAGGATTATAGAGCTTCTGCCCCATTCTCCCCTTTAGAGGAAGAAGGATACTATGGGGGAAAGACCATGATTCAAGGATGCAGAGAGTTCAATTCCTAGCTCTACGAATGAAACATTTTAAAACCTTGGGCAAATTATTTAATCTGTCTGTGCTTCAGTATTCTTATTGATAAAATCAAGGGGTTGGACTAGTAAATTTCTAAGATGATCTATAGATCCAGCATATTATATTCCTATTAGATGATAGAAAAAACAATTACAGAGTTAAAAATCAATCATCTAACTAACCCTCCCCTTCATCCAAACATTTCCTACTGTGTCCCTTTTGACCACTCCACCCTAAAAAAAGGATCTCAAAGATCAGGGGTGAGGAACCTGTGGCCTCGAGGCCATATATGACTCTCTAGGTATTCAAATGTGACTCTTTGACCGAATCTAAACTTCAAAGAACAAATCCCTATAATTAAAGGATTTGTTCTGTACAACTTGGACTTAGTGAATGGGCCACATTTGAAGACCTAGAGGGCTATATGTGACCTTGAGGCCTCCTCTTCACCCTAGTCATTCTCCACCCTCCAGCCACTGGCATGCCCCTTACCCCTTTCCATAATTTGATCTGACAACTATAATCAAATCAACATTACCTCTAGAATGTTATGCCCTTTGACTACTCCAGAGTTCTACACTCCATCTCTGGGACTTCCCCAACCTTCATTTTGCAGAAGAAAAAATGGAGACCTAAAGAGAGTGATTTTGTCCACTTTGTTTCACAGATAGTAAGAAGGAGAGTTAGAATTTGTATCCACAGTCATGAACATTGAACACACGACTATTTTCCCTATGCCACATGAAGGAGATTTGGAGAGATGGGCAAGGGAAGCATTTTCAGAGCTTCAGAGACACTTTTTCTATATACTTCAGCATTAAATTCAACAAGTATTTATTAAGGTCCCATCATATGGAAGGTAATTTGCTGAACCATGAAAATAGAACAAAAAAAGAGATATCTTTGCCCTCAATATGCTTGAATTTTATTAGGATGATACAATAAACAGTAAAGTAAATAAAAGATGATTTGAGGAACAAGAATCAGAAGTGAAGAAGATTTGAAAAGTCTTCTTAAAAGAAGCTGAAGGTATTAAGGAGGAGGTGAGAAAGAAATCCTTGTACAATTGCATGTACAAAGAGATGGGGGCAAGAGATTGAAAAGAAATTCAGGGAATTGACAGTAGGCCAGTTTGGTAAAGGAAGCATCATAAAGAAATCTGACAAGATGGACTGGAGCCAGACTGCCAAGAGCTTTACATTTAGTATTTTATCCCAGAAGCAAAAAAAGCTCTATTGTTTCTATTAACAGTGAATAAAATGTGGCATCCCTACCCTTAGAATAGCATTGACTGCCCTCATCAGTGTGGGTTCTAACGTATTACTTTTGATAATTTTATTTGCCTTTCATCTGTTTTCAAAATTGACTCAAACTAAGGAGGCAGCTGGGTAGTATAGTGACTGGAGTGTTGTACTTTGAGTGAAGAAGACCTTTGTTCAAATTAACTAGTTGTATGGCCCCAAGTGAGTCACTTAACTTCTCCATGTCTCATTTTATTAATTTATAAAATCATAGGGAGTTTGATCTGATGGTCTCTACGTTTTCTGCCAGCTTGAAATCACTGAGCCCATAATCCAAATTATTTTGGAAACATTTCATAAAATAGTTTCTCCATCAAACTCCTTATAACTAAAAATGGAAGAGACTCCAGTGTCCTCAGCACACCCTTCTTCTGGGTCAAAGTACTTCCAACGTCATCTTATTCTGAAAATCATTTCCATCCTATATTGTTTTCCCTCAGTCTTGCCATCTGCTAAGTGACAATGATTATTAATGAATTAATTAGATAAACTAATCCTGATGACGCATTAGCTGGCTAATACACCATCCCTCCCAGATAATACAATGCTTCAACCCATCTAAAAGATATATTTCACTTAGAAGTCCCTCCAGGATTGACAAAATGCTGGAAACTTCTGAACTATATGTAACATGGGAATACAGGGTGGGCTATAGGAAGGCTATGTCCAAGAAAACATTTCTGTGCCATTCAAATCACTAACAGTTTCCCATCTGAACTATGCCTAAGGCTAACCCTTGCTCCATAAACATTAGCACCACATAAAAATTAAAGAGCAAAAACTACTGGTCACTTGGAAAAATGCCACAAAGAAAATTCACTCTAGTAAGATGTCACATTCTGTACCATATGGTCATTTAAACACTGAACAAATCAGTCCATCAGTTAAGCCAGCTTCTCTGCCCACACCCCTGTGGGAAGCACTAATATGAGACACTTAGCGGATCGGAAAAGGAACCCATTATATTAAAACATTAGTGTTTACAGCATTCCGTGGCACATCCCCCTGGCTTTTTCAGCCGTGGAGGTTAGATTATCTCCTTAACCGCTCTGAGTGCAGTAACAGTCAAAGTTAAAGGTTATCACCATTTGGGACCATTTCCTGTAACGGTAACGATAATGACCCCACAGTTGAGATAGTATCATTCATCCCCAAATAATAGCTAAGCCCATTATATACTTAAACCAATACACAAACTGTACTTAGTAAAGACCTCATCTATCGCAGAAATGTCACTGGTTCTGTAGGTTTAAGGAAATCACTGAAAACAAACTAGTGATACGAAAAACAATAACTGGGATCTATAAATTATTTAAAAGTCTGCAGAGTTCAGTGTAAAATACATCATTTGAGTCTCATAATAGCCTCTCATTAAAGGACAATGGGCAAAGTTTCTCTCATTTTCCAGAGAAGATATTGAAGTTTTAAAAAGTTAAGTTATTTCTGCATGGTCACACAGCTTGGAAACAGTCAGAAGCAAAATGTGAACCCAGATCTCCTGATTCCAGTTATGGGACTCCACCCACTATCCCTTGTTCTCTCTTTCAAAAATATATTTTTCTTTGTGACAGTTTGAAATTTCACCATGGGAGTAAGACTCTTATTTCCCAGGTATTAATTTGCAGCTGATTTGACTCTTTGGAAAAACTGCCAGAGAAGTTTTAATAATGTTCAATGACCAAGTTCTCAGCTGTACAGCTCCTCTATGAGATGAGCAATTGTTAAGAAGAAAAACATTGATTATATCATTATGTTGGAGAACACGCCAATTTCACCGGTCTTTTGGCCACATAGATTGTTTCCCTTAAAAGGAATTGTTAAGAGATACTGGAGAAGAATTCTCTTGATCACATGGAGAATGTGGCATTCCCTGGCTAATTCAAAACTATTCTATCTCACCTCTTTCCACTCTTTTTCTTTCTTCCTAAAACACTGGACTGAGATAAGTGACATTTCACCAGGAATAAAAGGGTCATGCCATTTCTTGTTCATTCCCTAATCAATATGTGCTTTGTAGCCGTGCTCTCTCTACCCCTTCCCAATCTAGTTCCTCTTTGTCTGATAAGTTCCCTAAGCTCCTTGAAGGCAAAGATGGTTTCTTTTGGTTGTATTGGTATTGTCCTAAAATTAGCACAGCTTCTAGTGTATAATATTCAATTAATCAAATTTTAATTTATTCACCAGGAGCACTAAGAATCATCTTGTCAGTTTTAATAACTTAAAAAGCTATTTTTACACTTTCATTTTTTTCCTTTTTTATAATATACAACTTTTTTTTAATATAGCTTTTACCACTAGCAGTTGAACTTATATCCCATCTTATTGAAATTATTCAGAGGACATTAAAGTCAATGAGAATCAATAATATAACATAGAAGCCAATGCTACCTTGGACAGCATTAAAGGAGACAACAAAGACAAGATAAGTGAGATGGCAGTCTCCCTGCTCTCTGAACTGGGCAGATTACATTTGGAGTAATATACCTTATTCCGGACATTGCATTTTAACAAGCATATTGATAAACGGGAGAGTACCAACCCCATGCTACCAGGGTAGAAAAGGGACTAAAATTTATGACCAAAAAGAGGAGGATATAAGAATCCTTTAGAAAAGAAAACTGAAAATGGGACAGGATGGCTGTTTTCCAGCATTTAAAATATTGTAATGTGGAAGACACATTATTTTGTTACGTTTCTAATGATCAGAAATAGTATAAATGGGTAGCAGATGCAAAGAGCCAAACTAAGATTTGGTGGAAAGAACTTCCTCATAGTCATGGTTATCAAAAGGGAAACTGCTTTCATCTGGAGGTAGAAGCAGTTAGATGTCGAGCAGTGTTAAGGGAGTTTGACTAGGAATAAGTAAGATTCCCAAGTTCAAGTCTGATCTCAGACAATTATTAGATTGTGACCCTAGGCAAGTCATCAATCTCCATGAGCCTCAGTTTCCTTGTGTCTAAAACAGGAAAATAATGATACCTGTCTCACAGGGTTGGCATAATTAAGTGAAATAACATATGTAAGGCACTTCGTAAACCTTAAAGCACTAAGTAAATATATTTGCTTATCAGCACCATCATCATCATTCTCTTCTTTCTCTTTGGAGAACTTCAAGCATGGCTCAATTACCACTTGTCAAGTACATTATAGAGGGTTTCTTGCTCAGTTATCCATTGGAATAGAAGTCTTCTATGAATGCTTCCAACTTTAAGAGTCTTTGATTCTATGAATTTATTGTTAGTTATCTCTGACAGGTTTTATGTGAAGAGAATGTCAGAGTCCTTGAAAAGGATTTGTAGACACTTCATTACTGATGAAAGGCAGGATGATATAGGGGATTAATACATTAGTTATTAGCAAAAGCCTAGATAAAAATCCAAGGTTAGACACTTAGGAGATGTGTGGGCTTGGAAAAGTCCCTTGGTCTTAATATCTTTCATGAGTAAAATACAAACATATTTGTGCTATCTCTGTAA
>CM053770.1:61368874-61388272 GCA_028658325.1 Potorous gilbertii
TATATATATATATATATATATATATATATATATATATATATATATATATATATATATATATATATATATATATATATATAGTATATTTTTACTTAAAAAACAAAGAAGTAGATAAACCAAACAAGAGTAGACAAGGGAGATTTGGGAATAATGAGACTCAGTATTTTTGAATAAATCTTACAGCATGAGTTAAATAGCAAGAACACCTTGATAAAAGCTATTGGTAAACTAGAAAAGCAGTCTAGGACAAATTAGACAAATCAGTCTCCCATGCTTTTAGAAAATAAATTAAAAATGGATTTACAACCTGAAAATTAAATATACTATAAAAATGAGAATAAAATCCGATCACATACTTTTCAAAGCCCTAGGTAGGAAATGGTTAAAGGCAATTACACAAAATAAAATGGATAATGTTGATTACATGAAATTGAAATATCACAAACAAAATTATTGCATTGAAGGGAAATTTTTGATTTAGAGGAACTATTTATACATGTACATATGATGAAATTTACCATAAATATAAGTCTTCAAAGGCTATGAATGAGTTATCTTCCAAATTATAAACTATTAATAAATCAAATGAAAAAAGTTTTTAAAGAATAAAACAAATTCAAATGAAAACAAGGCTGAAGTTTTACATAATATCAGTCTCTGACTGGTAAACACATCAATAGGTTAGTAAAGTCAATAGCATTGGTTTGGGGCAAAGTCAGATACACTATTTCAGTGGACTTGTGAAATAACAGAACCAATCTGGAAAACAATGTGGCACTATACAAAGAAAATGCTACTGCTGTTATTTTTAATTCATTGATTTATTGTGAGGAAGCTAGGTATTGAAGTGGATAGAGCACTAGGCTGGAATCAGTAAGAGGCATCTTCATGAGTTCAAATCTAGTCTCAGACACTTATTATCTCTGTGACCCTGGGTAAGTCACTTAACTCTGATTGTCTCAGTTCCTTATCTGTAAAATGATCTGGAGAAGGAAATGGCAAACACACCAGTATCTTTGTGAAGAAAATAACAAAATTGGGTCACAGACTCAAGACGCAACTGAACAACCATAAAAATTTCCTTGGGGCAACTAGGTGGCTCTGTGGATAAGAAGAGCACTGAGCTTAAATTCAGCAAGACATCCTCATGAGTTCAAACATGACCTCAGATACCTACTAGCTGTGTGACCCTGGGCAAATCCCTTAACCCTGAGTGCTTTAATTCCTCATCCATAAAATGGTCTGGAGAAGGAAATGACAAACTACTCCAGTATCTTTGTCAAGAAAAACCTCAAATGGATTCACATGACTAAAAAAATGACTAAGCAACAACCACTGATGTATTGGATATTTTAATTTTACTTCACAACAAATGACTGACTAATTCATAAGTATGTATCAATTGACTATAGTTATTATCTTTCCACTTTTAACTATGAAAACTTTTCAGCAATTTCCCTGTTCCATTAGAAAGCAGCACAATACTTATAATACAAGACACATTAAAAGTATAACCTATGACCTTCAAATTGGTCTGTTAGGCATATGCTACAAAGGGGTCTTCAATAAAAGAATGACTCCATAAACACGAAAATATAGAAGCCCTTTCTATGAGAGCAAAGAACTGAAAGTAACTCATACAACAAAGCAGACAAGGCTAAACAAACTGTGGTGCATAAATGAAAATAATAAATAAATAGACTCACATGAACGGATTCAAAGGACAGTAAGAAGGGCCAGGAAAGCAGCGCATCAAAGGATTGTAACAGTATCAATGGAAAGATAACGTCCTCAAATAATAACGATATCAATGCTGGAGTATTACAAAAAAAAAAAAAGATTGGCCCCCAAAAGGACATCTCCCTCCTACTCCTTTGCAGAGGTCCAGAGGCTTAACATCTGTAGGACATTATATTTAAAGGTATATTTTTCAATATATTTATGAGTTTCACTTTTTCTCCTATGTATTTTTATAAAGGAGTTCCCTTCTATGAGTGTTAGTTCCTTAACTTCTGTAATGTGGATGAAGATGGAGAATAAACCTTTGACTACGTCAATATAGAGAACTCCTCTACCAGTGTAAATGGGAAACTTCTCTGACATGTTTAGCGTTCGGAAACTGGTTCCCTAAAAAGGGAGAGAAAGAGGTCATGCCTGGGAATATCTGATCAATATTAAACAAAAGGAGAGATTTCAATAAAAATCTACTTCAAATAAGGAAAATAGAGATTAATATCTGAAACACTAAAACTGAAAATATTGCCTTCAGGGAGAACAGATGGGGAATTTGACTGCATTCTTTGTTTCCAAGCAATTGAGGTTCACAGTTCTTTCAATTCCAAATAACAAAAAGCCTGACAAATACAGGCCTCTTCTCCAGTCAGGTAAATTGTTTAGGAGAGAGGCTGAGTCAAAGCCATGATTTTTTTTTTCTAAAAAAGGCCAGTCATGTTTTTTCTTTAAAGTTCATTTCTGATTAAGCCTGAAAGAAGAGGGGAGCACTCCCAAAGCTTCTGCCCTTTCATATCCCACTTCAGAAGAACTTCATACACTTTTGATAGAGATCTTCTTTTGTTCTAAGATCATTTTAGAGCAGCACATGCCTTGGCAACCTCCAATTGTCTAACTGCTGCTGCTAATTTTTCCAGTCTGTTTGTGTCTTCCTGTCAGGCAGACAAGCTGTTTTATTTCCTTCCACTTTGAGGATATCATAACATGAGCAAAACATCAGGCATAATTAGACAGAATTATGTTATAAATTCTCATAGGGAAAAAATGTATTTTCCTGAAAATTTTTTTGCACACAACAAAGAAATGACCTACTCGATAAGTTGTTAGGGGCAAAAAGTTAAGTAGATGTTTAAAATTCTAATTCCAACCTCAGCAATGTACTGAAATGGTATTTATTTGCCTTGGCCCAACTTCACCTTTCAGACTGTTCTGTCTTACTCCTCCTGTGTACAGTTAGCTGGCTTTATCTCTTCTTGACACTTAAAAAATTCCTTCTGTTTTCCAACGTAAGGATTCATTCCACCATATGGTCTGCTTGAGATGATAAACCTTCCTGCATGGCAGGAAATAATTAGAATCACGCAAAACTATTCAGGCTCCAATAGCTTAGGTTATGTCAGTATTGTCATGACCCCAAAACCCTTCCCCCATCTCCAGGAATTTATCATCCAACAGTCAATTTTATCTCAAGTGGAAACCTGTTATGAATGAGCTTCCTGGCATCTTACAAGTTGCCCGAGAGCTCACTTTTTCCCCCACAATGGAAATGACTCAATAAGTGCATCAGCTTTGTAAGGCAAAATTCTTAAAATGAAATCATAACTGACAAAATATTTTTCTGCTCAAATTAAAACAAAATTGAATGCTGAAGCATTTGTGAAATACTAGCTCGCATATGTAGAGCTATGTTAGTTTCTCAACAACAGCTCTAAAGGGGTGTCTATGGATGGACCATCATAGAAGGAGGCAGAGGAGTCCAGTGAGAAGAGAATCATATCAGGAATCAGATAAAGGGGGTTAAAATCCCATGTATGACACTCCCTTTGTGGTCTTAAACAAGTCATTTAGCTGATGAACCATAGTTTCCTCATCCATAAGAAGAAAAAGTTGATCAGGTGGCTTCTAAGGTCCCTTATAGTTCTATATCCATGATTCTAAGGTGCTTACCCTGCATTCATTCATTCACCTATTCATTCATTGACTTTCCTCCATTGTTCTACCTGATGCTGCACCTTCTGTTCTGGCTGCAATGATAATTTTGCAATTCTACCTTTTTTCTTTTCTGTTCATGTTCTTGCTGGTAACTTTTGCTACAAATATATTGTTTGTCCTTCACTATTTAACAAAGAGATGGTTCAAAGTACACATGCAAAATTTCTTCTTTGAAGATATCATATGAACAAACTAGCAGGCATAATTAGAATTATGCTACAAATTGAGAGTTGATGTACTATTATGGGGTGATTTTCCATTTCTCTAAATTAACTGAAACAAAAACTGTCCACTTTCTGGTCCTTCTCTGCCTTATTTCTGGCTTCTTCCTACTATACGCATTCTTCTTCCCTACCGCATGATAGTATTTTCTACTTTTGTGATTTTCCTCATGACATTTCTCTTATCTTATCCTACTGAAATTCTACTCCTTTCTTTTATGGATATCGAAGATCCAGTGTTTTCCAGATAGCCTCTTCTAAAAATTCCAGCCACTAATTTTCTCACCCTTCTCTAAAATTCCATAGTAATAATTTGCTCCATAAATTAGATATTTGTATACATTCTTTTGTAATATTTTCAAATTGCTCCTCGTAGAAATCTTTCTTCTAGCTTACTGCACATTCCTCGAAGTCCTTATCTTTGATGAAGTTAATTTACATAGCATTGAACTCAGTACTGGACTCAGAGTTGACAATGAATAACTGCTTGCTGATTTGATTCAGCTTAGTAGCAGTAAGCACTATGGTGTAGAAAACAGACTACTGAATATCAAGCCAGGAAGAGTGGGGAGGGTTCTCATTCTGACTCTGACATTTGCTAAGTGTCTCACTTTGGGCCACTCAGTTAATCTCTGTGAGTTTTAATTTCTGAACTTCTATAATGTTACAGAGTTAACAACTGGATCTTTGACTTCATTGGCACAGGTAATTGCTGGAAACATCTAACACAGTGTTAGAAAGTTCAAGGTCATACAGTAGGTAAATGCCAGAGGCAAGCCTTGAAAACTGAAATTCCTGGCTTAGAGATCAACATTTTTTCCATGTCACCATGTAATCAATCCAAAAAGAAAACAAGAAAGGGAAAGAAAAGGGAACAGAATATGAAACAAACAAACAAACAAACAAAAAAAGAAATGTAGGATGAAGAAGAGGAGGAGGAATGGCGCCAAAAATGAGTATAATACCTATAATACCTATTTCTTAGTGTCACAACAAGGCTCAAATGAAACCAATAACAAAAGCTGTTTCACAAACTTCAAAGTAGAGAAAGTTTATTTTTACTGTTTTGGCAATGCCTATAATGTACTCTAAATGACAAGTCCTTGGTTTGGGGTGCATGAACTTCTACATAATTAATTTATAAGCATATTTCAACATAATTCTATTCCTTTCTAATCTTATGTATTTATTTTTTGTATTATTCTGAGAAAGCTGTGAAGGATTCTCTAGACAAAGGATCCATGATATGAACAAGTAAATAAAAATCCTTGCTCTAAATGGATACAAGATTCAATGACTAACAGATCATAGATATGAGTATCTTTATACAGTCATCTTTTCCAAAACACAGGAAAGACTACACAAACTATTTCATCCAGATGGTATACTTAAAATAAAAAAGACCTATTGTCCTAAAATATGATGGTTCCCGAAGCATTTACATACACATACACAGCTGTGGAAAAGAAGGAAGTCTAAGCATTGCTATCTTTATATTACAGATCAGGAAACTGAGGCACAGTCACAACAATAATAAGAATCTCAGCTGCGATCTGAATGCCAATCACTTGCATAAAATCGTACTTTCACACTCCTATGACGTCATTCCTCACATTCCCCTAAGTTGGTTCTTCTCTAAATTAAAGATTTGCTTCAACTGATCTGCATATTATGTGGTGAGTCCAAAGACCAGAGAATCTTTTAAGCATCAAATGATGATACTGAAGTATCACCCATCATTCTTATTTAGCAAGGGGTGAATTCTTATCCTGCTCCCACAAGATATTAGAATGTAACTTAAGTTTAAAGTCTGCTATATCAAAATAATTTCACTGGTAATTATGCTATTGTGCCATGTATCAAGAACAAAGACAAGGGAAGAAAAAGACTCCAACACTGGAAAAGTTCTAAAATCATAATGTATACAGGAGCTGAAACAGAAGGAATTCAAAGCACTTATATTGCCTTAAAATCGTCCCAAAGTATATCATGTGGACATCAACTTCCCATAGAAGATTAGGACTGGTCCTACAGATGCTCAGTGTTGGCTTTTTAATCATCATCATTTTGAATACCGTTCATCTTTAGCAGTCATCAGTCATTCAATTAGCTCCTTCCAGTGTTCTGTTATTCTATTTTTTAAGAAGACGATCCATTTCTCTTGATGAATTATATGCTTGAGGCCTAGGAAAGAAAATAAATGAGGTATCTTGAACACTGATAAAGTTTTGTGATATGCCTTCAAGAATACAATTATAGAGTCACTGACTTGGAGAATTACAATTGGAGGGGACCCTATATCCAATCTACCATTCACCTGAAGAAAAATTCCCAATGAATCATGCTCAACCAGTGATTATCCTCAAAGACATTCATTAAGGGGAAATCTACAACTACTAGATGCAACCCTTCCCCTTTTGAAAAGTGTTAATGTTTAGGAAGTTGTTCTTTAATCAATGCTAACTTTGTCTATGAAACATTCATCCATTATTCTTATTTAGGTCCCTCTGATGTCAATCAAGATAAAGATTTTCTTATCCTGCTCCCTCATGATACCTCTTCACTATTTAAAGGCAATTATCACATATCCCATAAGCTTCACCCTCAGTTCCTTCATATAATGTTCATATGGCATAAAGTTCTTTTATAATATAAACATACTTTAGATCAAGGACTGTTTAAGTTTTAGTTTTTACATCACAATTGCCTAGGATGGTGTCTGGCCCTTAGTAGTAGCTTAACAAATATTTCCAATGTCCTGAAAGACCTTCATCAACCTGGATGCCTTGCTATATACTCTCCAACTTATCCATGCCTATTTCTAAAATGTAGTACCTAGGTATGGAAAATATGTTATGGTTTCACTAGGCAGAGAACAGTGAAACAATGATCCTCTGGTATTGGAAATCCACACTGCTATTGTATGTTTTCACCACAGATTGGAGGCTGAAGGTCTTAACCATTTTTGATGCAGAACTCCTGCCATGAGATACCACTATTCTACTTGGTCAATGTCAAAAGTAAATAACCCTCTATATCTGGGTGGCCCAAAGGATGCTTAGCTTTACATTCTGAATATTTTTTAAATTATTCCTATAACTTGCCAAACCAAAGTAACCCTCCCTGATCACTACCTTCCATAAATACTTTTTTTCCGAATTTGAAATTAACATTCTTGATGGCAATGGCTGTCTTCACTATTGTATGTGTATCTCCATCTTTTACCACAAACAATGGTCAGTGCCTAATAAACTCTTAATAAATGTTTTTTTCATGTATTCATTCAATCAACAAGTTCTGATTCCACTTACAGTTGCTGTTATATAGCATTACTGAAATGCATTAAACTTGAAATCAACTAAAAGTGTTTCAAATACCTGTTTGTTACTTTTTCTTTTATTTAGTTTTATTTTATTTTCATTTCTGAATTCGCCCCCTGTCTTTCCCTCTCCCCGCCTTGAGAAGCCAAGAAAAACATTCTTTACAAATAAACAGTCATACAAAGTGAATTTTGCTATAATCATATCTGAAAAAAATATGAAAAAGAGCAAGGAAGGAAGAAAATAGAAAGAGTGAAAGGAAGAAAGGAAAATGTGCTTCACTTTGTATCCTTAATCCATCTAGTCTCTATCTGAAAGTATGTTTTATCATGAGTCCTTTAGAATTGTGATTGGGCATCATGTTGATAGAGTTTCTAATTCTTTCAAAATTGATTATCTTCACAAATTTGCTATTTTCATATTAATTGTTTTCCTGGTTCTGCTCACTTCACTTTAGGTTGGCTCATAAAAGGCTTCGCAGGTTTTTCTGAAACCATCCTGTTCATCATTTCTTATAGGAAAAAAAAATTCATTCATACATATCGTATCTTGTAGAAACCATTCACCATATAATGAATATCTCCTCAAATTCTACTGTGCTGCCACAACAAAAAAGAGCTGCTACAAAGTATTTCTATACATACAGGTACTTTTTTCATCTTTCTCTTATTTCTGGGATAAAGACTAAGTAGCAATATTGCAGGTTCAAAGAACTTTAGAGGCATACTTCCAAAGAGCTAACTCTCTTCCTTCTATATGCAGCCCTGCTTAGTTCAAAGTCTAAGCAATAAGATGCCCATGTGTTGGTTACTTCCTAAGTTACCCCCTTTTCCAGTTTCATTTTGCACATTTACTTTCCTTCATTATATTGTAAGCTCCTTGAGGGCAGTAATTGCCTTTTTCAAAATATTTGTATCCTCAATGCTTAGCAAAGTGCCTGGCACATAGTGGGCACTTAATAAATTGAATCAAATTGCTTTCTAGAATGGTTGGAACAGTTTAGAGCTTCAAAGGTGCATTAGTTAATGGAATCTTAGACGGCATACAGTTAGTTATATGAGGAAATTGAAGGCAGAGATATGAAATGACTTGCCTAATTTCACAGTTATGGATAGAGTTGGAAGTTAAATATTGGTCTCCAAATTCCTAATAAAATACAATTTATGCTGTACCATTCAGTGTCTCTTATTCATGTCATCTTGAAGTTTCTCTCCTTTCTTGGCTTAATACCTGGTTGGATATTACTGGAGAGAGAGAGAGAGAGAGAGAGAGAGAGAGAGAGAGAGAGAGAGAGAGAGAGTGTGTGTGTGTGTGTGTGCGTGTGTGTGTGTGTGTGTGTGTGCATATATGCATGCACATGTGTTAACTCCCTAATTTATTTCCCTCTCCGGTTCTGCTTCAGTTTATCAATGTCACTCTCACAACATTGAACCTCACACTGAACATGGAATTCTAACTATTGCCTGCAGAAGTAAGAAGACAGTTCCAATATTCCCTCCTCATTCTTGAGTCTATGTCTCTCACTGCAAACATAACAGCACAGAAACAAGGATGTCATAGGAGGCAAGACCCATCTGTGACCCAAGTATCTCTTTCCTTTTCCTAACAAATTATCAACATCCTCTTTTAACCAAAAAAATAATGAAAATTAAATTTTGCTGAGGGTAGGCTTGCTGTCCATCTGTCCTGAAGTCATGGTGATTCTAGGAGACAGGCTTTACTAGAGAAGGACTGGAGAGGTATGTGAGCTATTTTAGATGGGGATGGAGGTGGTCAATTCTTTCTCCTTATCTCATGGATAACTAGCAGTTAGACTGAGCTCAGCCCATCAACTTGATCCATCATCCCCATAAAATGGCATGTAGTCCATAGTCTAGCTAAATAAAGAGTTATTCTGGAGAAAAAATAAAGGGAGAAACCAAATTTCATTGCAACAATTCCAATAATCAGAAAAAAATACAAACAAAGTGACAAAAAGGTGAAACATCCACAGCAGGAAATAAAGAAACAGAAAAAATAATTAAGAAACTTATTAAGTGAGTTTCCAAAGGAAAGAGAGTACTGCAGGATACATTTTCAAGGTGAATTTACAAATATGTATGTCAAAATTTAAACAATAAATAACATCTGTCACCAAAACTTATCATGTACTATAAGGCGTATGAATTCTTAAATGTATTTAAAACTTAAATGTGCTTAGGTACATTTTAGACACATATTAATGTCTAAAGAGATGATGTTACAGATAAGCTAACTTCTCTTGAAGTGAATAATCTATTAGATTTAATTGGCTCCCAAATAAAAGCACTAGAAATGATCTTTTTTCCTTCTATTTCAACAAAGCAAAGGGATCATATCACAGTAGTCTTCGAAGTTCCTCCTGCATGTGAAAAGTTGGCGATGGTAGGTAAACCATCTCACCTGAAACTGGCATCAATCCCAGGACTACAATTGTGAGTATCTCTGGATAAATATTACTTGTATAAATCATTACCGTGACAATCCCATTCCCCAAGGAAATTCAGAGGGGAAATAAATATCGGTAGTGGTTTTTAAAGGGGAATTTTTGGTTTTGAATTTCCTACTAGATTTGGAACTCAAAAAATGCTAATCTAAAATTTTCTTCGCACAGTTATATTTGGTATATTGCATTTTAACAGATGAATATAGACATATAATTTAAAATATGCCCTAATGCTATTATTATGACTGATGCTCACTCATCTCCATGCCATGCTCCTAAGCTTGAACCTCTATCTCTAATCACCTTATTTGCCTTCTAATTAGGTGAGAACTCTAGCCTGACTCAGACTCTCCCTACTGTAGTTCCTGGCTATCTTCACATCATATGGCTATTCCAACACAGGATATGCCAATAAATTACCCTATTGCTGTACTCAGCAACCCTTTGACTTCAGTATCCAAAACAACCCCTTAGTCTGAACTACTCCTTGCATGCTGTTTTTTCCTATTAAAATATAAGATCTGAAGGACAAGGATTATTTTGCTTTTTGTATGTGTATCTTTAATGCTTAACACAGTGCCTGCTATAGAGTAAACACTTAATAAATGCCTTTTCAATCATGAGACTTATTCATTTCATTCATTCATTTACACACAAAAAATGAGACAAAGTAAGTACCTTAAGAAATTCCTTTTTAGGACAAATATGATAGTGATACAAAAACCAAGAAGTTATAAAGCAGATGATAATCTATAGAATCATGTTAATAATTTATATTGATCAAATATTAAATAAAATTGACAGGAAACAGCTACATACATACATATATATGATATATATATATATATATATATATATATATATTTATGTAATTGTTACAGGTATGATGGAAAACTAGTACCTTTAGGGTAATGACTGCTGAGCACTTTTCAGGGTTGCTTTCCATCTTTGGTGTCCACCTGCCACCCTACTCTCACCTGTGGCTTTAAGAAGCTGTATTGTGTGCTGCAGCCACACTCCAGTAAACGATTTCAGGAGACTGACTAAACTAGGTCACCAACAGGCTTCAAACTGATCAATGAGTTGTGGGGCAACTACCCCAAGGATATGAAGCCTTCCTCAGGCAGTATGGGCAGATGTGAGCAATTTGTTCTAATGAGCCATGAAGGCAACAGAGGCAAGTGGTGTGACATGCTTAGACTCTGGTTAGACCTCAAAGACACCAGGGTCATCTGCTGCATCTGGGACCGTTGCCAGTCATCTTGACTTTTATCTTGCCTCTGAATTCTGACAACTCTGGAAGACAGAGTGAGGTCAATGACCAACTATGCCTCACTTAAAACTAGTACAAAAGAAATCACCCCCTGGGTGACTGAGCAGCTTTTTTGAAGGACCTCAATGATCACCTCCTGGTGTGAGGAAGGGGTGCCCTAAAAATTGTTTGCTTCACCTAAATTAACCCTGACCTACTTACTGATATTGGCAGGGATCACACTTAGTGGTCAAAACACACAAAAACTTCTGTGAAGATGATTCCACTTGCCATTGGTATGTGATGTGCACAAACTTACGAAGAACAAGAAATCCAGTAGTTCTGAAAGACTATCAGCTCTTGTTGCAAAAGAACTCAGGAAGTATCACATCCAAATAGCAATCTTCAGTGAAATAAGGCTGACAGATTAGTTTTGATCACAAAACAATGCCAGTTTCATGGCATTCTCCTTCACTGTAGCCACATCAGAGAAACATGTGTGAGATATGAATGAAGGTGTGAATGTGGACTAACAACAAGGCAAATGCTACTTGCAGGAAAGCACCATGCCACCATCATCAGTGCATATACTGTCCCCATGATGAACCCTGATGAAGTCAAAGAAAAATTTTATGAACACCTGGAGATCCTCATTGTCAATGTGATAAAAGAGGACAAGTTTGCAATTCTGAGTTTAGAGCCAGAGAAGGAACAGATTATTAGAGATGGCAGGGAGTCCTGCAGAGGAATGCAGCCAAAAACAACAACAAAATGTCACTTGCTACTGAAGACTTGCGCATCTCATGGTCTTCTCATTAAGGGCACTGTGTTATGTTTACCTAAATGCAATAATACTTCATGGGTGCACCCTTGCAACAAACACTGGCATTTAATAGATTATGCCATGGTAAGGAGAAGAGACAGACAGGACACGAGTGATAATGTGATATGTGACCTAGAGTACTGGACCAATCACAGACTTATTCTTTCAAGCTAAATATTCACATTCGACAAAAGCAGTGGCCCCAAGGCAAGACAACTACCAGAAAACTTGATGTCAACAGATGACATAGTTTCCCTGAGTGTGACCAGCTTGTTGCTAACTTGGAGGAAAACCTGACCAAGGTCTTTGACATTGCAGTTATGAGGGCTTGTGGAAGGTTAGGGCAAAATTTGGTTTCCTGGTGAAGTTTATTAGTATTGTCTGACAGTTTCATAACAGCATGCTTGTATGGATTCTGATGATGGATGATGATCTTGTGCTTTCCCAGGCACCAATGGAGTAAAGCAGGGATATGTGCCTTCTCTATTTTCAACAATGATTTCAAACATGTCCAATGAGGATGAAAAGGGCATCAAGACCAGCTACCACATTGATAGTAACTTATTTAACTTGAAAAGGTTACAAGCCAAGGCTACAGGTGAGGGAGAGTTTGTGGGTGAATTTTTGTTTGCAGATAATTCTGCACTCAATGCAGCCTCTAAGGTTGAGATGCAACAATGTATGGAACAATTCTCTGCTGCTAGTGCTATTGCTGGCAGAACCATCAATGCCAAGAAAACAGCTTCTCCACCAGCCAGAACTGCACCATCCATATTGTGGAACCATCGTTAATAGAAAACTGAGAGATTTTAATGCTGTGGAAAAGTTCACCACCCTTGGAAGCCTACTTTCTGGATGTAAACACAGATGAAGAGATTAATACATACACTGCCAGAGGTAGCTCAGTGTTTGCAAGTCTCTGAAGGAAAATGTGGGGAAGAAAGAGGTGTTAGGCTGTCAATCAAAGTGAAGGTACAGAGGCATTATACTGTCCTCCCTGCTGTATGCCTCTGAAACTTAAACAGTGTAACAGCAGCATGCCAAGAAATGGAACTGTTTCCTTAGGAAGACCATCTGACAAAATAAGGTTGTGGACACTGAGGTCCAGTGAAAAAAAATACTACTAATAAAATATTTTAAAATATTTCAAATAATTTTTAATTTTTTCAAATATCAATATGAAATATTTCAAAACTAGGTCTGTTCAGGACTTTTATAATGACATTCTTTTGAATAGAGTTCAAGATGAGTCAGCCTTGTATTAAATTCTACTCTACTTTGAGAAATATTATAGAAAATTCTCTTGGAACTGTATAAGTATAAATGTGTTTGTATGTTTGTCTTTATAGAAAATAAGTCTCTCCAAACACTATCTTTTTAAATATATTTAATTTTATTTCTATTAACTGTTTCATTTTGACTTGTGATGACAAAAACTGGTTTAAACAAGCAACTCTACTTTGCGTAGAGCTTAAGGGTGTCATATCACAAGTTTCTAACTGTATGAGTGTAAGTTTACGTGTGTGTGTGTGTGTGTGTGTGTGTGTGTGTGTGTAGATTGAACAAATCCTCTCTAATGCTCTCTATAGACTCATTAGATATAATTCCTCATTACTGCTGAAAGAGAAGGTCTGTAGTCAAATATGTGGTGCTTCTTTCTCATCAAAGTTACCAAGGTAACCTTCGAGCATTGGCAATTTGGAGAAGATTTTCTTTCATTAACTTCTGCCAATAATCAGTACATATCAAAATAGATTTTTTTTATAGTAGAAGAAAATAAAGTTGCCTTCACACAAAATCATGGTAAAAAGAAAGGATGTAGAATTGTGTGTGTAGATATATATAGATATATAAATGCACACATACATATACATACATGTATACATATATACATGTATATGTGTGTATATAATATTTTTCTTCTTTACATAAACCCAGTGTCATCAATACATAGCATATACCTGGGAAAATAAATGGATATGCATCTCTGTGTGTCAGCCATGAAAACACAAACTGATCCATATTCTCAAAAGGCTGTCATTGATCCATTCTTCTCAAAGGAATCAGATTGGATTTAATGAAAATCAAACACTGGGTATCGAATAATTTAGACCTCTCCATTTCCAATCACTTAAAAATTCATTGTAATTTTTGAGAATTTGAAGGAAAATATGTTTATTTGCTTAACGATGATAGTAATTACCCTTTTAGTTAATTATGATATAGAGCCTTATAGGCACAATAAACCTATTATGTAGGCAATGAAAATATTGTACCCATTTTACAGCAGAACAGGTGGATGCACAAAGACATTAAATGATCTGTCCAAGATTAAACATGTGAGGAGTGTTGGAGGCAGAACACAAACTTATGTCTGTTCTCCTCAAGTCACAGTCTCTTTTAAATAAACCATGGTCCCTATGGTCAACAATATCCCTCACATCATGAATCAGTCTAATGCTTACATTTTCTTTACCGAAATAACACTGCACTCCCTTGCCTCATCAACTTACTTCACTATATCTTTCACTATTAAATATTTTATACCTCTCTCTATGTATGTATATATATATATATATATATATGTATGTATGTATGTATGTATGTATGTATGTATAACACACAAGGCCAAACTCCCAAAGGCCCTTACATAGAACATCATCATTACCATCTCTGTACTTGTCCTCTGCCTTCTCTATTCAACATTAATTTTGAGAATTGGCTTGATATAACAGAAAAGAGACTGTATGTACAGTCAAGAAGACCTGCGACTAAATCCAACATGAGATAATGACCAGATTTTGGAATCTCTCTAAAGTAGATTCCAACCCTGAGAACCACAACAACCACAGGAGGGACAGACACTAAGTCTTCCCTCACCAAAATTCAACCAAAGATGAAGCTGAGAGGTAAAAGGGTAGAAGAAGGGAAAAGACAGGCACAACTGTCTCCCTCCCATACCATTAAATTCTTACCCATGTTCAGATCCAATTGCAATAAAGGGCATAGAGTCTAGACAGAGGTAGAGATAGTCCAATTTTCCTCTTACTTGAGTCAGCCAACAGATGGAATTCCCCTTTTAGTATGAGGTTTGACATCCTGGAAAGGGCATTGATAAAGTGAAGCAAAACCAGGAGAGGGAGGGGAAACTGGAGGGTTTGAACACTCAAGACCAAGTAATAAAAGGATCTGCGGGTCAAAATATTGCAGATATTAAGTCGAGAGGAAAATCCTTGGACTAACATGATATGGAGACATAGTAGTAATTGTACTTTACTAGGAATTTAGAGACCAAGGTACAAACTATCAGTTCTGTCTTGTGTGGAATTTATATTTCTGACTTCAAGTATCTCATATAGTGAACTTGATACTATCTAAGGTTTCATCCTTATGATTGAGAGTTCAATTGGGAGACTTCAATTGGAAGTTCAATATGTGTCAGTAATGCAATGTAGTAGGTGAGAAGGCAAAGCAACTGTAAAGAAAGGTTTGGTGGATGAATGAATAAATACAAAGCATACATTAAGGATTTATTGTGTGCAAGTACTATACTAAGAAATGGAGATATAAATATAAAGGTGAAAATTGTTCTTGTTCTCAAGAATATAACATTCTAATCGAGGTAAATAGCACATACAAGGAAGTGATGACCAGGGAGGATTACATTGTTTTGGAAATTTACACGAATAATGAAAAGATAGGTGGAGTATAAAATTCAGTGCATAAAATTGAAAGGCTTTAACATGCCCAAAATCAATGCATTAAAAGAAATAATATAAGTAAATCATTTCAGGGATAAGGATAAGGAATGGATTTGTGATTTCACTGATACAGAGAAGGCCCTCCTCCGTACAGATCAGCAAATTCTATGCAACTTATTGTCTTAGAGAAAGGCACAAGGACTGAAAGGTTAAGTGAACAGCCAGCGTCACACAAGTAGGGGCTAAAAGTGGAACTTGAAACCTATTCTTTCTGGCAACAAGGTCACTTTTTCATCTGCTATACCATGCAGCCACTTTATACACAAATCACATTACAAATTTTAAAATAATATTTAAAAAAACTTGAGCTATGCATCTTTCTCACCTTTCTGACTTGTCAAACATTTATTTTCTGTGTAACACATATGGATTATTATTTCCTTCCAATTATATTTCCATCTTACATTATCCTTTAAATATTTTTCTAATAAGCACAAAAACTTCTGGAGAACAAGGGCCATTTTATGTACTTCATTTTTATCCTCCCTAGTGTTTAGTCCAGTACTACCCAAGATCACCCAAGGGTAAAGACTCTAGAGAATTTACATAGAGAATGTCATGAAAATATGTGCTTATGTGTGCATTTGCACATTTGTCTATGGACAAATATGGACAAATATCCAAAGATATTTCACTTTCTTCCAATTATTTAGGTGAGTTGAAATGACAGATCCCAGTTTCCTCAAATAATTCTCTGCTTAAATGTTGGTTGTCACCATCCAAGTATCTAATTTTGTAATCTAGAGGACAATGGTAAAATTTGTCCTCAGCATTCCCACGACTCTGTCTACATCCTGAAATACCTCCTAGCAGCCCACCTATCTCACATTCATGGGTTAAGTGCCTTCATGTTACATTGTCCTCAAAATCCTACCCTTGGGACCAGCCCCAGATGACTTGGTTGATAGAAAAACAGTACCTTGAGGATTAAAAAAATCAATATTCCTGTATATGGGCTGAGGTGTTGATGTGAAGATAAGAATCTTTATCTTTCTTTTAGGCCCAAATTATCTGTATGTATAGACACAGCCTGATAACTAGGAAGACTCAGCTTTTATCAGGTTTAATAGCAGCCCATAAATCTAAGTCTTCTACTCTTTCCCTAAACTCCAGTGACAGCATTTTTCATGTTCTTCTATATGGGAATGTTTTTTATTGAAGCTCAGATTCAAATAATTTGCATATGTCTACAAATGCCCATCACTTTATTTAGATTTTTAAAAATCTTCCAAAACTTACAATTTTCATCTTTGTCTGGAATTATTTATCTGTCTCTCTAACAATATTTCATTATCAAAGCATGCAGAATTCCATTCTCATACTGAACCTAGAATTTGCTTGCTCTGTACATAGATAAGAACTAGTCTTTAGAAGTTCTGCACATTTTTTTTCAAGCAGTCTTAGAAATATATAATTACATACATCACTTCAGTTTCTTTCTCCTGTATATTTGCAGTTTTCTGACAAGTAGATGCTGCAAAACAAAAGAATGAGGGACTTGGTAAGCTGTTTTTGTTTCTCTAATATCATATAGACTATAATGGCTGACATGGAAAGCAGTAGGGTTTATTTCTTTTTTTTTTAAAGTTGTATTTTCTCCTCTTAAGCAAATTTTATTTCTATTGATGGCTATTTATTTTTACTTCACATCTATTTCTAAAAATATTTTCCTCACAATCAAAATTATCACCACCATCTAAAAATTACACATTATTTTTAATATGACAGCCGTTGGCTAAATGCTTTACAGTCATCTCATTTGTTCTTCAAAACTCTGGGAAACAGGTGCTATTATCCCCATTTTACAGATTAGGAAAATGAGGCAGAGGAATTAAGGGATTTGCCTCTGTGGCTGTCTGAGATTACATTTGAATTTAGGTCTTTCTGACTCCTAAATATATTTAAAAAGCTATTGTCTATATTCAATATTTAAAAAGACAGATGAAAGCAGTTCAGCAAAACTAATTAATACATTAACTGGACAAGTCCATTAATATAGGCAATATTCCACCACTCTTATTGTCTAGGAAATGAAGCTGCTCACCATTTTCTCAATTCTTCTTTGGTCCACACTTGGCCATAATACATATCATTTTGGTGTCTTTTAGGAATCTATTCCCTTATATGGCTATAGTTACTGTGAGAAATTGTTTCCCAGTTGTTTATTTCCTTTTTTATCAGTTTATACGCCATCTGAAGCTTATCTGATTTGTATTTATTATCTCTTATGTCTTATTCATTCATTACATTATTATATCACAATTTTGTTATTCGTTCCACTTTGATGGATTTTTGTTGTATTTTTCTACTACAAAAAGTGTTATTAGAAATAGTTTGTTGTATACGCTTTCTTTTTTTTTACTTTAAAATCCACAAATTTCAGAAACTATTCTTAGCAGTAAGAACTATGAATAAAAAAGTATGAATATTTTAGTAATATTCATAATATAAATCTAAATAACTTTCTTAGGTGTTTGGAAAAATTCATATATCCTCCAACTCCATATTAGTGAATGTGTACTTTTCTTTACTGCCCTCTCCATCATATCTCCAACAGTGACTATTTGAGTCTTCTGTCATCTTGGGCTATTTTTGTGTTGTGAGGTGAAACCACAAACTTTTTAAATTTACATTTTTCTCATTATCAAGTTGGAACAAAATACCTTGTTTGCTACCAGTTTGCAATTTTTCATTTGAGAATCGTTTATTCCAGAAAAAATACTCCAAATGACAAATATTCTGAGAAGTGTAAGCTAAAATTTCACATCACATCTAGAAAATTGATAAAAGAAGACTAAATACTGCAAGTCGTAAATTTTAAAGCAGTTGTGGAAAAGCAGGAACACTAATGAAATCTGGGTGGACATGTGATAATTAAAACTATTCCGTAAAGTGATTTCAAATTATTAAAATAAACTAAGTAGAATAGCCATACTGAAAAAATTACACTTTCAACCACATATTCCTAGAAAGGCAATGTAGCAGCAAGCACCTTGACACATCCAACATGGTCTGCTAGTACGGGTTCCTTAAATCTGTTATTCTAAAAGGAAACCAACCTCTGGGGGGTCAACAATCTTCTTTACTCACATATACCAACGAAGAAACTAACAGCAGAGAAATCAAGATGAATAGACAGGACTTCTGTCTATCAATCTGGCTGTGTGTGTTCAGTCCTTCATTTTTGTTTTATGTTTTTTAATATAAATTTATTTAACTTTTTACATTCATTTTCACAAAATTTTGGGTTCCAAATTTCTCCCCATTTTTACCCTCCCCCCACCCAGTACACTGAACATTCTAATTTCCCCTATCACCAATATACCCTCTCTTCTATCATCCCTCCCTTCCCTTGTCCCCATCTTCTCTTTTGTCCTGTAGGACCAGATAACTTTCTATTCCCCATTACCTGTATTTCTTATTTCCTAGTAGCAAGAACAATACTCAACAGTTGGTCCTAAAACTTTTGAGTTCCAACTTCTCCCCGTCCCTCGCCTCCCCACCCATTCCCTTTGGGAAGGCAGGCAATTCAATATAGGCCATATCTGAGTAGTTTTGCAAATGACTTCCATAACAGTCGTGTTGTGTAAGACTAACTATATTTTCCTCCATCCTATCCTGCTCCCCATTGTTTCTGTTCTCTCTTTTGATCCTGTCCCTCCCCAAGAGTGTTGACTTCAAATTGCTCCCTCCTCCCATTGCCCTCCCTTCCATCATCCCCCCAACCCTGCTTATCTCCTTCTCCCTCACTTTCCTGTATTGTAACATAGGTTTCCATACCAAAATGAGTAAGCATTTTATTCCTTCCTTTAGTCAAATGTAATGAGAGTAAAC
>CM053770.1:61388772-61405076 GCA_028658325.1 Potorous gilbertii
GGAGGGAGGAAGGGGGAGAAGCTGGAACTCAAAGTTTTAGGAACATCTGTTGCATATTGTTCTTGCTACTAGGAAATAAGAAATATAGGTAATGGGGAATAGAAAGTTATCTGGCCCTACAGGACAAAAGAGAAGATGGGGTAAGGGAAAGGAGGGATGAAAGAAAAGAGGGCAGATTGGTGATACGGGGAATTAGAATGCTCAGTGTACTTGGGTGGGGGGAGGGGACAAATGGGGAGAAAATTTTGGAACCCAAAATCTTGTGAAAATGAATGTAAAAAGTTAAATAAATAAATTTATAAAAAAAAAGCTATTCTGCTTTTCTGTGTTTCCTTCTAAATTTTCTCTTGTTCTCTGCTATGCCGTTTTTTCCTCCCTCTCCACCTTGTCCTAAAGAAGGCCACAATTAAACATAAATATGTATGCATATATGTGTATGTATATGTATATTTTTATATATGTTTTACGTATTCATACATATATACACATGTGTATGCATGTAAAATCCTAGTATATATGTATATATACATATATATACACATACTTTGATTTAGCAGTTCTTTCTCTGAAGGAAGATATAATTTTTCTTCACAGGTTGAAATCTCATGTGTGTTTCTAAATCAACTATCTCATCATTTCTTATAGCACAGTAGTATTCCATCACAATTATGTACCTCATTATCTTTAGCCATTCCCCTAAGTAATGGCATCTAATATTTGTCAATCTGATAAGTGTAGGATGATATCTCAAAGTTGTTTTAATATGCATATATCTAATCAATAGGGACTTAGAGCATTTTATATGACTATAGGTAATTTTGATTTATTCATCCAAAGATTGTTAATTTTTTTTTTACCATTTATCAATTGAGAAAAGACTTGTATTCTTATAAATTTGACAAGTTCTTTACATATTTGAGAAATAAGACTTTTATCTGAGAGACTGTCTATGAAACTTTTTTCCTAATTTTCTGATTTCCTTCTAATCTTGGCTACATTGATTTTATCTCCATAAGAACTATGTGCAAGATTATCCATTTTACACCTAACTTTGCTATCTTTTGTTCACTCATTAATTGTTTTACAATCCAGAAATGTGATATAGAATATGTTCCATGTTCTTCTAGCCTTCTGATGATATCTGCTTTTACCTATAGGTCATGTATCCATTTTGATCTTATCTTGGTACATGGTTTAAGATACTGGTCTATGCCCAATTTCTGTCAGATTGCTTTCTAGCTTTCCTAATAATTTTTACCAAATAATGAATTTCTGGGTCTTTTTTCAAAAGCTTCCTCCTACTGGATATATTTAGCCACTTTCTTCTTTCTGTTCAGGAGGTAAGTCCAACAGTACAATTGTGATTATATCACTAGCCCTCTTTCCTGCTTCACAGAGGTATAATGAACATTTCAAAGTTAATTTTTAAAATGCTTTTGGTTCTCAAAAAAAGTTATTATTTACACTTCCTACTCTAGTAATGTTCCCAATTTGTCAGGAGCATGTAAGACAGCTTAGAAGAGGCACTTAAGCATGTCAACAAAAGCTCTCAGAGCACATTTGTAGCCATTTAAAAACTGTTCAAGATATTAACTAGTGAAACAAAAGCAACAGTGGGATTAAAGAATTAATTAAACTTCATAAATAGAGCCACGAGTAAATGTAGAGCTTCTGTGAACATGGAAAATAATGTCTTCAGAATACTTGTTTCCAAGAAAAAGTGAAGTAACTCTTTCAGCTAAGAAGGATAAGCTGAGAATTCAGAAGGAATTTTGAAGAACCTGGAATATCATTACACTTGGGAAAAGGGGAAAACTACAATATTCTAAACACATGCAGACTTTGCCCATCAAACTGCATTGGAAAGCAAATAGTCATCACAGGTGCTGACCTGTCCACAGATAGCACATTACTGTTGTACACATAGCATCAGAATGGTATAATCAGAAAAAGCCCTCTGATGGATATTCAGATGAAGGAAATATGGTGCCACAGAATAAACAGGCATGGAATTTGCAACTCCATGATTTGGATTGCAGTCCTGATTCTGTTGGTTACTGATGGCACATTCTTAAACAAAATCACTTCTGATTATATAATGCCCAAGTTTCCTTTTGGCTTTAAAATTTTCTGATTATATATGCAAGGTACAAGATCCATAAAGGGATTAAACATTTTGAAATAACTGCAGTTAAAGAAAGTATATGTAAACTCACCATCAGTAAAATGTGAAAAGCAGTGGTGGATTACCCAATCAGTCCCTATGGCATGTACCTTTTGCCCAGTACAAGGGGTGCCTTTCATGGGTACATTCATGAATAATGAAATGGGTATGAGTACCTGTTCTCTTGAGCAATTTTTTTGTTATTTTTTGGTTGTTTTATAGCAGTGACTCCACACAACAGCAGCATAGGAACCAGAGTGAAAGTTCCCCTCCTCAGATCCTTTCCTTCAAGACTGGGGAAGGATGGCAAACAGGAAATCAACCCTTTCTCTCCAGTCACTCAACTACTACTTCAGTTAAGGGCTGCATCACGTATCAACTATAATATTGCAACAGCCTATTAATAGGTCTCTTTTCCTCAACTGCCTCATTATTCCAGTCTATCTGCCATACTGCCACCAAAGTAATTTTGCTTATACCCAGATCTGACCATGTGACTCCTCTATTCAATCAATTCTAATGGCTTCCTATTGCTACTAGAGTAAAATATCAAGTTCTTGGTTTAATTTTTAAAGCCCTACACAACTTGGTTCCAGTATTTGTTTTTAATATAATTGGAGGTGCTTTTACCTCCTGCACTGCCATCCAATGAAAGTGACCTCTGCTATTTCTCACATAAGACATTCATGCTCTATTTCATCTGTGCAAAATAAATTCCTTCCTTTGTCTGCCTCCTGGAGTCCTTCTTTTTAAGACTTGGTTCAAGCAACAGGTTTTGTTTGAAACTTTTTGAGAGTCCCTCTAACAACTAGTTCCTTTCCTGCCAAACAACCTTTTATATATTTGTATTTATTTGTTTTGTATTTATATATATATATATATATATATATATATATATATATATATATATATATATATATATATATATATATTTAGAGTTTCCCCCACTGGGATGTATGTTCTTGTGGGTTAGAATAGTTCTGTTATATGTACTTGTCATGATTAGCACAGTGCCTGACACATAATAGACAACTAATAAATATTTAATGAGTGGTTGATCCATAGAAAAATATTAGAAGTGGGGCATAGAATCTCTGTATGACTTCTTAAAGTCAGAAAAAAAGGGACATGTGCAAGGAAAGCAATGCAGAAATATACAATTTCCTCATCTCCCATGAAGACCTTGTAACATTCTAGGAAATCTGTGACAAGTACTCATCTCAGGGCCCTTGGAGAAGGGATGTGCAGGAAGGAGAGCTGAAAAGAACCCTAGAGCTCTAGTTGAGGCCTAAAGATTCAAATGAATTTCCATTTACTACTAGAGAATAAGAATTAGGAGCAGGTTATTTATGTGGGGGTATAGGATAATTAGAAGAGAGCTTTGTACGCATGTCCAAAAAAGGAAAGAAACCATATAAAAGTCATTTTTTACAGCCTCGGATGAGATTCATATGAATATTTAATAATTCTATGGAATGGTACAACATAAAATCCTGGCCACCAACAACGGATATTGAACTGTCCAGGGAGGTAAATCTAGATTGTTTGTTCTCTATTATTAATTGAACCTGGGACCACAGTTTAAAATAAGAATCATGGTTGGAATGTGCACAATTGCTCTAAGTTTTACAAGTTCCTTTACATGCAACATCTCATTTTGAGCTTCCCAACAACCCCCCATGACCTAGGCTGTTCATTTGCTTTTCAGTCATTTTTTCAGTTGTGTCTAACACTTTAAGACCTCATTTGGGGTTTTCTTGGCAAAGATACTGGAGTAGTTTGCTATTTCCTTCTCCAGCTCATTTTCCCATTGAATAAACTGAGACAAACAAGGTTAAACGACTTGCCACCCAGGGTCACACAGCTAGTAAGTGTCCAAGACCAGATTCAAATTCAGGAAGATGAGTCTTCCTGACTCCAGGCCTGGCATTCTGTCCACTGCACCACATAGCTGCCCAATGAACTAGGTACCACCAATATTATTACTCACATAAAAGAGACCAGGGTTCAGATTGCTCATGACCTCCAACAAAATATTATCTTCATTACAGCATGCCAACTTTAAGAGTCTTTTCAATAATAGTCGAAAAAGGAACTGGACTTATGATTTCATTAGGGTAAGGAACTCCTGGGTGAGGAAAGCCCGCCTTTTCATAGAGGCCAACACAATTGATGCAATTGTTAGTTTTACAGTTTCCTAGAGCACTGAGAGGTCAAGTAAATTGGCCAGGCTCATAAGGCCAGTAAATGTCAGATGGGAGACTCCAACTCCTCTGCCAAAAAATACTTATCCAAATGGCTACACAGCACAATCTTGCTCCATGACATGCTTCCCCTCCTAAAGATCCTTCCTGATTCCTTCATAACAATCTTCTCCCCAGTTGACTGACACGGCAATATTTCTTTTTTGCAGCTCTTTCATGCATGTTTTACATATTTTTTTATATTATAGATGCCTGTTAATGTGTCATATGTACCTATAAGACTATAAGGGCAAGGATATCATCTTAACTAAGTTTCTTTTATCCCCCACAGCTTCTTTCTACATGTAGTAGTCACTTAATAAGGATTTGGCTAACTCAGTGGAATCTTGATGGAAAACTTTGGCTCTTGTGATTCTCTTCAAGATTCTGTTCAAGATTTTGGTTCCTGTGATTCTATTTAAAGATACATTTATTATCTTTAATATTAATAAAGCTAGTGGTAGCTAGCATTTCTATAGAGTCCTAAGGTTTGCAAAGATCTTTACAAATATTATTTCATTCTATCCTCACTACAACCCTGGGAGGTAGGTACTATTATTCATTTTACAGATGAGGAAATTCAGTCAAGAAGAAGTGATAACTTGATTAGGTCACACAGTAAATATCTAAGGTCATATTTGGACTTAGATTTTCTCATTTACAGACGATGAAATTGAGGCAAGGACAAGTTAAGGGACTGATAGACTATGATATATCACATAAGATGTGGTATAGTTTATAAAGGAGGAAAAGATTTCATTTGGTAGAGTAAGTCAGACAACAGATTTGGTATGGGGGGGTAAGTGGGAGGGGAATGGGGAACAGTGTCGGATTTCATGGAACAGGTATGGAGACTCCTTTAAATAGACTATATATAATACCACATTACTAAGAGGCATAATGTTAAATTGCAGGTGTTTGAAAAATGAACATAGAAAAGTCTAGTTGTTTATTCTCATTGCTTAGAAGAGATTATTAGACTCAATATTTTTGTAACTATGTACTATACTTTATTAAAGCCTTCCAAAAGTCAGGTTAATAACTTGAGCCTCTAAAAATGTACCTGATCCTTGATTATACTGCATAAATATATCTCCTTCCTCTCTGGAGAGAATTTTCATTATTACTGTTTTTTCTGCTTTATATATGAGTTAACTTGAACACAACAGGGCTCACTCTCTCCTGGTCTTTGCCCTGGAGAGGTGACCAAGCAGAGTTGTTTCTGCAGACCACTGAAAGTTTTAATTTGGATCATCTCTTTGGGGGACATGGGACAAAGTGAGAGTGAAGGTTCAGAGAAGGGAAATTTCCAGGAGTTCAGAGACTTGAAAATAGACTTCTAATTGACTAGAGGTGATATAACCTATGGCAAGAAGGCAAAAAATTGATGGTGGGCAATTCTGAGTGTTGTTCACATCATGAAACCAATTAATATGGAAAAAGTATACAGAAAAACATAGTCAAACTCAGATCTATATAGAATTGCAGCCACATGCTTTTGGGAAGTTAAAAAGAGCTAGAAAGCAGAGAGGATGTCCCAAAATCCAGAGCCCTGGGACAGAGGAACACCTTGGACTGAGTGGGGTAAAGGGCTTCTTCCCCTTTCTTTAGCCATGGCATCTAGGGGTCAGATTACCCACAGTAAATTGTTCTTCTCAGTTGTTTACCCTTCTTCACCCCTAGACAATGTATTCACAAACAGTGCTAATATTTGCAAAACTCCATTCCTGCTCTTCCTCTGCCCCCTCCCATTTCTCATAACCCATCCATGCATTACATTTTCCAGAACTTGTTTTCTCTAGACCTGGGAAATATGATTTAATTCCTAGACATCTGGGAAAGAAAAAAAACGTTGAATTTACATAGGGCTCTACATTCGCAAAAACAGTTAACATGTGTTATATTATTTGAGCTACACACCAACCCAGTAAAGTGGATTCTGAAAGTATTATCATGCCCATTTTATAGATGAGGAAATTGAGGGCCAGAGAAGTTAAGCGATTGGTCTATCATCACCTAAGTATCACGTGCCAAAGACAATATTTTAACCAAGATCTTCCCAACTCTAAATCCATCATTTTTATCCACTATGTCATGCTGTCTCTCTACCACAGGATAGCACTAGTACTAAAAAAAAAATCAACCTACGTTCAAGTGGAAGAGTTTTATCCATTAGTTAATATTAAGTATTACTTAAAGACAGATAATATACAACACATGCTCAAAGAGCAAAGCATTCCTTGGATAAACATCTATGTTCTATAAATATACAGCTTCCAAGGTACAGATAAGATTAATGAATTCTATTTCCACATAGAAGAGGCAGGCATAGCAAGGACAGCTACCTCATCTTTGCCTCTACCATACCTACAGAAGGATTTTATCTGTCCAGAAGCAGCAGCTAGGCTAGAAAAGGAATACCTATGTCCTACAGAGTGCTCCTGCCTCATATCTGTAGCCTATCTCCAGAGGAGCTACACTCTTATTGAGGAGTGTGGAGTAGAGTCCTAAGGCTTTGCTGTGATTTACTGTGACTCTAGCTTCTGTAGAGCTTTGCCAAGAACTATTAGTAGCTCTGTGACATTTAAGGAATAATTCAACAAACATCTATCAAGGATGTTCTATGTACAGTCACTATTCTAAACCCTAGGAATAGACAGACAAAAAAATGTAGAGTCCCTATTTTCATTGATCTTTTTATTTTACTTTTTAAAATATATACTATTTGTTTCTAACATTTTTATGAGTTCCAAATTCTCTTTCTCTCTTTCTCCAAGTCCTCTCCCATCCACTGAGAGAGCAAGCCCTATGATATTATTTATACATGTGAAATCCTGTGAAATGTATTTTCATATTAGCCATGCCCCAAAAGCAAGAAAAATCATCACCCTTCATTTTGTACTCTAACTTCACCTGCTTTCTTTCTGAAGGTAAATAGTGTACTTCCTCAAGAGTCCTTCAGAATTGTCTTAGATCATGACATCTATCGGAAAACACCTAAGTTTTCACAGTCAATCATCATTACAATATGGCTATTATTGTGTACGATGACCTTTGGATCCTGTTTATCTCACTTTATATCAGTTAATAAAAAGGTTTTATTATGTCCTTTTTTTTTCCTGAGACCATTCCTCTCATTTTTAACTCCCAACTCATTTAACAGAGCACAATTGTATTCCAACAAAATCATATACGACAATCTATTCTCCAATTGATTATATCCCCTCATTTCCAATTACTGACTGCCATAAAAAGAAACGCTATAAATAGTTTCATATAGGTCTTCTTCTTTTTTCCTTCTCTTTTTGGGATACACAACCAGGAATGGGCATTATTGTGGAGCCTCTTGGACATAGTTTGAAAACTTTCCTTGGAATTGTTGAACCAGTTTGGAAATCCACAAACAATTCATTAATGGACCCATTTTCCCACATCCCCTATGGTATATTTCAGTAGTGATAAGTCTGAGATGCTACCTGAGAGCTGCTCTAATTTGCATTTCCCTCATCAATAGTGATTTAGAACATTCCTTAATATGACTATACACAGCTTTGATATTTTCCTCTGAAAACTTCCTGTTCATATCCCCTAACCATTCATCAATAATATATTCGGGGAATGGCTCTTATTTTTTATATATTTTACTCAGTTTTTTACATATTTTAGAGAATATCTTTATCAGAGAAACTTCTTATATTTTTTTAAAAAATATTACTTCATTGCATATGGTATTTTTTTTAGCAAAATGTAGTTTCTTTGGTTATCTCTATCAATTAGATCTATTTTTCCTTCTGCTTTGTCTGAGATCATGATTGCTACCCATCTCTTTTACTTCAGTTAAAGCATAATAGATTGTGCTCTAGCCCCTTATTTTAACTGTGTGTCTATTTCAAATATATCTTTTAAACAACACATTGCTGGAATCAATTTCTAATCAATTTTGCTATCCACTTCCACTTCATGTGTAAATTCATCCCACTTATGATTTCTGTGTACTTCCCTTTATCTTGTTTTCTTCTATTCATCCTTCTTTCTCTTTCTGCCTTCTCTCTGTCACCCTCTCTCTCTCTCTCTCATCCTGTCCCTCCTTCTGACCACTACCTCCCTAAGTCTACCCTCCTTTTTATCACCCCCACGTTTTTTCCCCTCCTACTTCCTGCACTTCCATAACTCTACTTTGTGTGCCTTCCTTTTGTGAGATACTTTTCTCCATATTTCCTCTTCTTTGATCCTTCACTCAGTGCATCCCCATTTCTCACTTTTTCATTTTGTTGAGATCATCTTAATGTAATAAATTCACAGCAATGTCCTTTCTCTATGTAGATTCCTTCCAATATTCTTAATAAAGATAAAGGTCTTAGGAGTTGCATATATCATCTTCCCACATAGAAATGTAAAGAATTTAACCTTATTGAGTTTTTATTATTTATCTCTCATGTTTACTTTAGTGTGTTTCTCTTGAGTCTTGTGTTTGAATGACAGATTTTCTATTCAGCTCTTTTCATTAGGAATGTTTGAAAGTCCTCTATTTCATTGGATATCCATTATTTTTTTCCTGAAGGATTTCACTATTTTTCTGGATAAGTCACTCTTGGTCCTACTTCTAGATCCTTTGCCTTCCAGAACATAACATTTCAAGCTCTCCACTCCTTGAATTTAATTTAAAAAGGCTTACATTGTAGAGAATGTTCATTGGTAGAGGAAACGCCTCAAACAACCTCAACTCCTCAACAGGATGTTCTAAGCCTGATAAATTTATACATCTACTCTTATCTCATAAAATTTTTTTTAAGTTCAAACAGATGATACTTTTATTTTTGAGATATAGTAGAATTTTCATAATAGATTTTATATAATGTAGCTTTCAAGGATTAGTGTCTTAATTATGTCTTTAGAGAGATTTGAAATAGTGATTGTGACATGCATTCCTAAGTATTACCTATTTTGCCTAAAGAAGGTGGATTCTGTTTCTAAGGAGCATTCACTTCTGACATTTCAACATCTGACTTCAGTGGCTGCAGGGTCTGTACCTCTGTGCCACACTTAGAACAAGTGAAATACATATCAAACAAGTGATTGCTTTTAACAGTGATGTGTACATGTGTTTTATTACTATTAATAGAAAAATCAGAAATTCTGCAAAACCATGCCACAAAAGTTCCCTGTTCATGTACTCAAAGCCAACTTCTCAAATGTTTTGGGGTCTGAAAAATACAGACCTGGTACCTAAGAGATGCTCTGTCAATGTAGCAAACTTTCCTTTCTGAAGGAAAATCAGGAAATCAACCAAAATACTTAATTTCGAAAGTCCAACAATAAAAATAGTACAATGTTTGATTTTATAGAATGATGCTAAAAGTGGCGGTTATGAAATAAATCATAACATCTTTCTTCTAACCACTTTTCTCCAACTGTGCAAATGGCATACCATAACTTTTGATTTTTACTTAGTGGCTGATATTTATGAATTTGAGAAAAATCATTCTTGTACTGGATATTCGTAATTGACTGTCCCACAGTGGCATTCCTGGAGTAAATGGTGAATCTCCATAAGAAAAGCCACAAAAATGCTTTTACGTCAGGTTCAAATAGAGCTAAGAGCTCTGGCTTAAATTTGTGAAAACAATGAGTAAACTGGCTTTGTTTAGTTCCAGGGCATCCAGCTGACTTATTCTCATCTCAGTACAGGATTTGTGTGCTCAGTATTCTTTCTATTGGAAGATATACTTTCTTCGCTACAGGACTATAATCTGAAGGACAGCGACTCTGGTTTGTTGTAACAAGTCAGGGCGTTGGTATTCAATAGATAAGCATCCCCATTTTGGCTGCATCGCTGGAATAACACAGGTTAGAACATCAGGATGAATCTGTAACAGAGGGAGCTGTCCGCGGACCCAACGAATCTGGTCCCAAACGGGCAACGCCCTGAGCGAGGAAGGGCGAGGCGATTGGCTTGTCGGCTGTCAATTCCTGAGCGCACACGTGCCGGCACCAAGGAGCCCAGGCAGGACGGGATGATGTAGAAGAAACCACGGCGCAGACTGAGTTTGTCGGAAACGTTCTGTGGATGCTTCCCCTCCCCCCCACTTCATTTGCTCCCCTCCCCCCATTACGCCGACCTCGGCTCCTCCATAAAATTTTTTAAAAATATAAATTAAGATGAGATGAAAAAATATTATCTTAGACTGAAATAAACAGTACAAAACCCTGTTAACAATTTTAGTGTTAAAGATTTTGGTGCGTGAACAAGCTTCACTGGTTTTGCAAATATTGGCTTGTTAGGTGATGGTGATTCAAAGGCTTTGTTCTAGCAGTGCTTGGTCAAAATGGTTGAAATAGATCGTGGAAAAAACACATCAGAAGCATACATAGAAATAAATGGAGGAGGGGGAGAAGTACATCAGGGGAAACCCTTTGTAAATCATAATATTCATTTTTTTCTGACCCCTCCACCAATTAAGTAAAAAATCAGAGAGCACATTACCAATCCCCATCAAAACTCACTGCAGACTAATCAAATGTTGCATTTCTTAAAAAACTAACAATTGGATTCAAAACCCACTTGAACTATTTATTTGGGGGATTTTTGAACAGTTTAGAAACTTATGTTTCCGAACAAATGTGAAAGATTTTTTATTTCCTTTCTTTTCCACTTTAGAGTAGACAATGGGGAGCCACTGGTGATGTTGGAATAAGGGAGTGACATGATAAAACTTGGGCTATGGGAATTTTATTTTGGCAGCTTTGGGGAAGATGCTTTGGAGAGGACAGAGAATGGAGGGAGACATCAGAATGTTATTTCAATAATACAGACAAGAGAATGACTTTCTGAACCTGGGTAGGAGTTGCAAAAGTGGAGAGAAGGGAACAGACAGAATAAATATTTTCAAGTGAGAATTGACAAGTATCAACAACTAGTAGATTATAGTGCTGGAGTGAGGAGGACCTAAGTTCAAATCTCACCTCAGACACTTGACACTCACTAACTGTGTGACCTTGGGCAAGTAACTTAACCCCAACTGCCTCATCCTGGGTCATCTTCAGTCATCCTGATGAATATCTGGTCACTGGATTCGGATGGCTCTGGAGGAGAAGTGAGGCTGGTGACCTGCACAGCCCTCCCTCACTCAAAACAAAGTCAAGGACAAGTCATATCATTATTTCTCTGAGTGACACAGTCTTCTTCAGCAATGAAGGATGAACAAACACAGTTTGAGAGATGAGGGAGGTAGTAAAGAGTTTGGTTTTGGAATAATGATGTGCAATCTCCTGCAGTTGAACCCGTATTCTCAATTTTCCTTAATCATTGAGCTTCTGTTTGGGATGGAATTCTGTTCTTTTTCAATACAGTATATTAAGGCTATTAAGTTTTCCTTTCATTAAGACATGTTTGTCCAAATGGGCATTTGGCACTAACAATGAAGGAAATTACTTTCCCATGTCCTCAGTCACTAGATCATAGATTAATAGCTATAAGGAAACCTAGAGGTCATCAAATTCAATCTTCTCATTTTACATAAATGAGAAAACTGAGACTCAATAATGGTTAAGTATCTTGACAATGATCATACAAGTAATCAATGACAAAGCTGAGATTCAAAACCTGGACCCTTTTCCTCCAGTTTAGTATTCTGCCTCCTTATCCATCAACCGAAGTGTGAAAGCCTAAAACAACTAAGCAGTGCAGTAGAAAGAGTGCCACATCAGGAGTCAGGAAGACCTAAATTGAAATCCGGAGCTCAGACACTTGCTAGCTGTGTGATCCTAAGCAAGTCATTTAACCTCTGTTTGCCTCAGTTTCCTCATATGTAAAATGAGGAAAATAACCACACCTACTTCTCTGGGTTTTGTGAGGATCAAGTGAAATACTCATTGTAAAAGGGTTTAGCTAGCACATAAGTGCTGCGTAAATGTTAGCTATTAATATCACTAGAAGAAACAGTATGCTGGAAATTAGAAAAGAAATGAGAAATAAAACCAGGACTCATCTTTTCCCTCAAAAGTTTTCCATTCTAGTTGGAAAGACAACTATTGAAATAGGATAAGACAAGGAACTAGGCCAAGAAGCAAAGGTCAGATGAAGCACTTTTAGATGGTGTTGTTCTGGGGAAAAGGTGGTTTGGAGCTAGTCTTGTATTTGAATTGAAATTGAATTAGAAAAGGCAGCCTTTCAGTTCAGAGAGTTTCCCTAGACTATAAGGATAGAACCCAAGGACTCATTTGCAAAGAGAAGTCAGTTATTAGAAATTCACCATAAATTTTTTTCCATTCACAATCAAATAGTTAAAGATGAGATTAGAACTCTAGTTTTTCTTCCACTTACTCACTTTAAAAGTCTTCCCTATTCACCAAATTTATAAAGTGTCTTGACATTTGGCTCACCCTACCCACAACCAGATAAAATGCTCAGACTGGTTTTTATTGTATTACAATACACAGTATTTTTCTTAAGTATTTCAAAATATACTTGAACACTAGTAGAAACCAATATTTTCCCTATTTGTGGCTTTTTGCTGTACAAAAAGAAAAAGATGAATATGTGTTGGTTTTAATGTGAAACCCACAAGCATTATAAAAGTAACTGACTTTTTAGAGATTATGCATCAGTTTGAATTAGCTAGGCACAAAAACTGTGATTATTATAATGCCACATGGGAAATGACTTATTCATTTCCCTTTAATTGTATAATAAACACACAATGTTTGGGGATTACTTTTTTTTTCTTATCAGCCCTAAGAGACCAACTTAAACTAGAATGGTTTAGGCACAATTGCTACTTGTGGGGTCTATATAACACATATTAAGATCTAGAAAGGGATTTAGGGATTTCCCTCTTTGAATGAGAGACCTGTGCAGAACCACTCAGACTATGTGTGACTATGGTCAAGTTACCTAATTTCTCTGAAATTGTTTACTCATTTATCACATGAAGATATTTAACCACAATACTTCTAAGTTCCTTTTTCACCTTAAAATTTTATAATTCAACATGTGATAATTTTTTCTCTGGTATAATCATTTTCAAAGTAAATTAAAGTGACATCTTCCTCTGTCTTCGCCATGGTCACATGTGCTGGACTCAATTATGCGAAAGTTAGGCATTGGACTGTTTGCATTCTTTATGAATGGGGTTCCAGTGGCAGAGGTGGAGGGCAATAAACCATCTCATCTATGTTGACAGCTTTAGGGGATTCTGATCTTTGGTCTAATTATTAGCTCCTGTCCTTCATCCTTTAACTCCTGACTTTTCTACCAACTCCCAGTTAAAGAATTTGGCCGCAAACTGGAAGATTAAAAGGACATTGTCTTACTGTTACTGAACCCCTTGTTTAGTCATCAGTATTGTAATGAGATATATCATCTGTGGGTCCCAGAGGGGTTGAAAGTTTTACACAGAAAGAAATGTAACAATGGCCCCTGGTGGCAAAGAAATTAAGGTCCTATTTGTACTTGCATTCCGGTAAAAGAAAGGGTAGTAAGAGAAACAAACAAAAAAAATAATAAAAATGTTCTAAGACAATACCAACTATCAGAGCCTGTTGCAAGTCTGAATCTTACTTTGCTTCTACTAAGCTTCTACTGTTGACCTACTACTTTTTCTTACTGATTTCTTGTCAAAAGTCCTGAACTAGCTTCCTTTGACCTTCCTTTCAAGACACTCAATTTTGCCTGTTAGGGAAGACTAGAAAGGCTATTTTTAATCAAATAAAGGCATAGCCCTTCTTCAGGCATTTTGACACATACATGTGTGTGTGCACGCATGCGCACACACACACACACACATACACAAAACTAGAGCAACAACCAAGATTTTATTGTTAATCACAGAAAAAGGTATGAAATAATGAGAAAGATGGAAAGTTATAGAAGTCTTAATGTTTGCAATAATCACAGAATTTCAGAAATGGAAAGCACCTCAAAGGTTACACAGTCTAGGCATTACCTAAACAAGAGTTCCTTCTACACTATCTCCGGCAAGAGGTCATTCAGCATCTGCTTGAAGGCCCCTTCAATAAAAGTGGACCTCCAAAGACAGCCAACTCCACTTCTGGACAGTACTGTTACTCAGGACTCAAATGAATAAGTGATCTCACTGAATCTAGAATTACCTCAAGGGATACAGATCAAAGCTAATCAGTAACTACCCATCCTGTGGGACTACCAACCATGGTTCCCAGAAAATTTTCCACGAGGAATTCCCATACAATATCCTGTAGGGCTTGCACACTTTCTTATGACATCATGAGGGAGCCAGTAAAGTCATCCGTCTCATCACATGATCAGCTTCTCTTATCTTTCTGTCCTACAATTCCTTGATGACATTCTTCCTATACTGTGGAGTGTATTATTGGTTATATATTGCATCCTATTCATATCCACAGTGGGCAATCACATTGCCCTTCCTATGATTCTCAGCTTCATTTCTTCAGAGGCAATAATGTTCCACATGTTGATAAACAATAACACTAGTAAAATCTTGTATTGAAAAGATGAGTCTTCGCTCTTATGGTAAACTTGGGGTTACTAAAACTGCTTCTGAAAATGAAAGAGATTCATCCTGTTCTGTCCCTTGATTTTAACTCCAGATCTAGTTCTTTCCATCTGCGCAATGTATATGCCAGACAAGCTTTGAAAGATATCCTTTGAGGTTAATGTCTATTTGAGAAAGAGATTTTTTAATAGAGTTGCCCTTTCCCTTGTAAATTGATAAACCAAACTCTCTAAGTGATTATAGACCTCTTCCAGAAGGCAGTGCCATCGCTTGGGAATCAATACAACCAGCAATATCTTCCACAAATAGAAAAATCTTGACTTCATCATCTACAGGGCCATACCTTCCTTGACCTGGATTCTATCTAGTGTTGGATATTTTTTAAAAATATATTTTATTTTTTCCAAATGTACGCAGAAATAATTTTAATATTCTTTTTAAAAATGATTTGGGATTCCAAACTCTCTTCTTTACTAATCTATCCCTTCATTGAGAAGACAAGTAATCATACAAAACATATTTGCATATTTGTCATATTGCAAAGGAAAACACAGACGGGGGGCATAAAAGTCTTTTTAAAAAAATATGCTTTGATCTAAATTCAGATTCCGTAAGTTTTTTCTCAGGATACAGATGCATCTTTCATCATTTTCACGAATCCTTCAGAATTGTCTTAAATCATTATATTGTTGAGAATAATTCACAATGAAGTATCAATATTGTTGTTGTTATAAACAATGTCCTCTTAGTTCTGCTCACTTCACTTTGAATCAGTTTGGTATTTTTTCTGAAAGCATCCAAGCTTATAATTTCTTACAGCACAATAGCATTCCATCATAATCACGTAACAAAAATTGTTCAAGCATTCCCCAACTGATGGACATCCCCTCAATTTCCAAAGTTTTGCCACCATAACAAAAGCTGCTATAAATATTTTTGGTACTTAAAGGTCCTTTCATGAGAAAATTGGGATGGAGACCTAGTAGTGATATTACTGGATCAAAGGGTATGCACCATATTGTAGCCCTTTGGGCGTAATTCCAAATTGCTCTCCAGAATAGTTGAATAAGTTTACAACTCCACCAACACTGCATTAGTGTCCCAATTTTCACACAACTCTACCAATATTTATGATTTCCCTTTTAGACCATATTAGCCAACCTGATCAGTGAGGTAGCACCTTAGAGTTGTTTTTGATTTACATTTCTCTAATCAATAGTGATGTAGACTGTTCTCCACTGTAAAAGCTCTTCCATGTGCACCTTTTATATGTGTGAATATTTCCCCCATTCTAATTCTCCCTTCCCCTTTTTCTCCTAGAGTATCCCTCTTTCTCATCCTTATACTTGTTTTTGGGGGATTATCCCAATGTAACTGATTCAATTCCAACCTCTCTATGTAGAC
>CM053770.1:61405576-61420266 GCA_028658325.1 Potorous gilbertii
ATAGGAGTTCAGAATTTTGGAGGATTCAGACCTTGAGTTCATTAAATATTAGCATTTCAGATAGATTCAATATTTAAGAAAGATAAATATAGCTCACACAGAGAAACTACTCAATAATAATTAGCTGATCTCTAAACAAAGCACACACATCCCTCTTTTGAGAGAATATCAAAACATTATATGCAAGCAAAGGTGGTTAGCTCTGCGCCAAGACTTCAGACTCACATAAGTGACTCAAAGATAGAGCTTTACATTATTTTTATGTTATATAAAAAATAAATAAACTGCAAAGTAATCAGGAAGAGGTAGAGCTTAATTTCAGGGGCAGAGTCAAGATGGTTGAGCAGAGAAACAAGCAGAGCTCTTTCAACGTTTTCTCCAAACTGATTTAAAATAATGCGTCAAATCAAATTCCTCAGTGGCAGAACCAACCAACAAAGGACTGGGGTGAAGTACATTTTAGCCCAAGATCACTTAGGCGTTTGGAAGGACAGGTATGTGATACTAAAGTAAGGACTGGCCCAGAAACCATGTGATGGCAACAGCAGCAGAAACTGATTTAAGAATTCTCAAACTAAACCAGACAAAGAGTAAGGGGACTGGGCAACTAGTCAGAAAAAGACTGCAAAAGACACATGTCCTAGCACTGAAGGCAGGACAGGCTGCTGTTTGACATCTATCTACATGTACTTCTGAATCACAGTTCCAGGGCAGAGGGGAATGCTTGCTGTCCCAAGGGAGGAGAACTCTGAAGAACAGAATCCCTTGCAGTCCAAGGGAGCAGAGCCCCAAGGAGCCATATCATTCCCAGTCTCAAAGCAGCAGAGAACAAACTTCTCCCCAAATTATATTACTTAGGAAGCACCAAAAACTTCCAAAATCCCACAACTCATGCTGAAATTAACAAAGAAAAAAAAAGACTGGGACAGTATCTCCACCTGCACCCCAACTCCTAGAACACAGCCTAACTTTAACATAATATTCAAACTCAATGAATGATTTGGGAAAATGAGGAAACAGCAAAAAAGAAAAAAAGAATCTGACCTTAAAAATTACTTTGTTGATAGAGAAGTGTGAGACACAAACTTAGAAGACAAAAATGTCAAAACAGCAACAAGCAAAACCTCAAAGGAAAAAAATGAAATTCAAATCAAATCCAAGACAAATCCCTGGAGGAACTAAAAGAAATTATTTTCCAAATCAAACAAGAATGGTAAAGGGAAAAAATAGGAAAAGAAATGAGAGCAGTGCAGGAAACTATTAAAAAACAATCTTGATTGTCTGATATTTTTCAGAAAAAGCTACAAAAATATTGAAGAAAATATCACCTTAAAAACAGAGTTAGTCAAATGGAAAAAATATGAAAATTCATTGATGAAATAACTCCTTAAAAATTAGATTTGACCAAGTGGTAAAAGAAGTATAAAAGCTCAATGTAGAAAATAATTCCTTACAAATTAGAATTGGGCCAGTAGAAGGTAATGACTCCATGAAACATCAAGAAACAATAAAATGAAGTCAATAGAATGGAAAAAAAATTGAAGAAAACGTGAACTATCTCAATGGCAAAAAAAAATGAGCTGTAAAATAAATCAAAGAGGGACAATGTAAGAATTATTAGATTCCCTGAAGGGCATGATCAAAAAAAGAGGCTAGACATCATATTTCAAAAAATTACCAAGGAAAATGTCCCTGTTATTCTAGAATGAGAGATTTTAAAAGAAATTGAAAGAATACACTGATTATCCCTGAAAGAGACCAAAATGAAAACTGCCAAAAATAGTGTAGCTAAACCTCACAGCTCGCAGGTCAAAGAGAAAATACTTCAAGAAGCCAGAAAGAACCAATTCAAATATTGTAGAGTCACAGTCAGGGTCCCCCAAGACTTAGCAGCATCCATATTTAAAGATCAGAGGGCTTGGGATAGTCAGGGGTAGGGAATCTGTGGCCCTTCTAGGTCCTTAAATGTGGCCCTTGGAGTGAATCCAAACTTCCTAAATCAGTCAGAAGGCACAGGAAGGAGTCAATTTGGGAATGAGATAAAGAAATGAATGAGTAAAAAAGAGGGATGCACTGGGAGAAGGGGGAAGAAAGAGGTAGAGTGGGGGGAATGATCTCAAATAAACAAACAAATAAATAAAAGAAAAAAGTCATTGAGGTAATTAGTAGTAGGAGCACAACTAGGTCATGGGATTAAAAACATCATTCAAAGATTTGAGTCTCCCAGTAAATGCACAGAGATGTGTTAGAACTTTAAAAAGGCTTTCTTATGACAGAATATGTGTGTATACACATACACACACATTTATCAACCTACATATGTATTATAATATGAAACAATAAAAAATCATAATAAGTTTAGGAAGCCCTGAGTTCAAATTCAACCTGAGAAATTTACTAGTTATATAACTCTAGGAAAATCCCTTAAGCTCTGTTTGTTACAGTCTCCTCATCTGTAAATCACAGAATAGTAGCAAGACCTACTTAACAAGGTTGCTATGAGGATCACATGAGATAGTATTTGTATGGTACTTTACCTTTAAGTAGTGTTTCATTTAATTAATCTGTCATCATCATTGTTTTTTTTTCATCATAGTTATTAACATAACAATGTAGGGTAGGCAGCCTCCTGTCACTAACAATCTTGAGTAAGTTATGTAAATATACCTACATGGTTGCTAAAATTCTTTTGGTCTCAGTAACCATAGCTATGGCTTCATTAATCAGTAACTTTGATTATTTGTATGACCTGCTTGACTTGATTAGTTTTGTTTCAAAGTGATAAATAATTTGTGTCTGCAAGGGAACTCCATTCTCTCTGCATTTGTATCATATGCTGAATTTGAGATGTTGCAATGTAGGCAAAACAGAAGCAAAAAATGGCATAATCCTACCTCTGTTACTCCTCTTTCTCACTCTTCCAGCATCAGAAAAGACTATCTTATTCTATAAGACTAATTCATTAATACTAATTATTTATCTCTTTTCAGTTTTATGTTTTCAATATAAGGATACTGATTTCAATTCAGTTGAACAAATGCTTATGAAGTGCCTATTATTGTCAAGGTACTTTGCTGGATCCTGGGATACAAAGAGGGAAATAGATCCCTGCCATCAAGGAACATATATATTCCACCCAAAGGCAATAATGGGTATGTGTGCCAGTAAGTGTTTATTAAGTGCCTACTAGGTACCAGACATTGTGCTAAAATTCAGAGTCACAAAGAATGGAAAAACACAATCCCTGCTCTCAAGTTTGCAGTTACACATACATAAATGTATAGGGTAATTGGAAGCATAAGATAACCTTTATAACTAGAGAGAAAATAAAGAAGAAAGAATTTCTTTAAAAAAATAGCATTTTGTATGAGTAAGTCTGCTTTATCAACACAATACTACGATGAATACACTTTTTAAAAAATCTGTCAAGTCATCAAAATGATTAAATTTGAATTGTATTTAACTGTGATTAGTTTGGAGACAGCCAGTAAACTAACTGGCTATTTATTACAGACTCTTAAAAGATACAGGCATAGAAACTTACCCAGTTGTGCTAGGAAAAGTGATCAGCAAGTCAAGTTGAAGCCAAAAGCTCTTAAGCATCCAACTCATATAATTCTACAAAATCAGCTCATTTGTCCTGATGATAACTAGGAGTAGCACGGAGGTTTCCTATGGATAACCCACTGTGGTTATGCTTGATTATTCTGGCAAATAACTGAAAACTAAGCACACAATTATTAATGACTTAGACACCCACTTCTCATTTTGATTCCACCTTTCTGTATGTGTTTGTGTGTGTACACACACACACACACACATCCACCCATCCACAGATGTGTGTTTGTATACACATATGTATATGCATGTGTGTGTGTGCATACACACACATATATAAGTGGGTAGGGAGTCATGTTCATCAGAACAAATGTGCTCTCTTCTTTTACCAAGAAATTAGTGGACTCTGAAATACTTATGATTTATCAGTGATTTTTAGAGATGGAGAACCAGAAATCAATAGTTCATTTCTTATGATACTAATTATCCAACTTTATTGCCATTTTCTGTGAATTTAGGGTTTAGATGAGTGAGAATTATATCAGAAACATATAAAATCTATTTCATGAGATTACTAATAATACTAGAAGTGCATTTCTGTCAAAGTAGAGAAAAATTGGGGTAAAATGATTCATCACAACAAAGAAAAGATCTTTAATATCCCTGAATCTCTCTGAGTAGAAAGAAACAGTCATAGATATGGTATTAGTATTCAGACCCAGAATAGACCTTGGAGATCAACTAATCCAATCTTGTTCTTTTAAAGATGAGGAAACTGAGGTTAGAAGAAGGAAGAGACTTGCTAAAGGTGAAATAAAAAAAAACAACCTGCAACTGGAGGAAGACATCTTTTGTGTGCATTGTATACTTGTCCCCCACTCTTCCCCTGACTTCACAGTCAAATAGGAGGTCTCCTCTGCCTTGTTTTGTACGTGGTATTACTTTTTACCATATTGTATCATAATTCCTGAGGAGAACATCCATTACTAAAAATGGTGGCAGTACTTTAAATTTCTCATGGCAAAATTATGGAAGCAGAAAAGCATAATGTGAATAAAACTATTTTTTCATTGAAGCTTTCATTTTTTTAAACATATTACCAACTTACTGTTTCCTTCATATGCATATGTTTTCTCCTTGTTGGTTGCTTCCCCTATATTCTAATTTTTCTTTCTTATCCTAAAGGTAGTGAAATTATAGGTTCCACAGGAATATATCTATAGAAGGCAGTCAATAAAATACTTGTTGAACTTTGTGTAAGTAGACAGAGATACTTTATCTAGAAGTCCGAGTCTTTCTACAAGTCACTAACTTAACAATCATTCTTCATCCACCTCACAAGGAATAAATTTATCCTTATTTCACATGTACAACGATACATGTTTTTGTGCAGAGCTTTGTTGTCCTATACATATTGCTGTAAGTCACAGAGCTTAGAGATTTTTGGTGGAAAGTCTGAGTTTTCCTGAACTTTATAAAATACAGAAAGAAAGGACAACCCAAGTCCTTAGTCCCAAATAACCTAGATCCCAGTTTACTGAGGTAATTGGTGGATGTCTTTGCTAAGCTTTAAATAATCATGAATAATAGGAGAAACCTAGCAGGACTGGAGAAGGGCAAATGTTGCTGCACAGTATGAGACAAGAAGGAGGGAGTGGAAGGAGGGAAAAGGGGGAATTTAGAACTCAGAATCTTATAAAAGCCAATGTTGAAAATGAAAATTTAATTATTTTTAAAAAAGAATTAACTTGACTATGAGGAATGTCTTTGGTTACTGAGGAGCCTTAGATTCTGTTTATTGGCAACCAATATCCTTGATAATAAATTGAACATGCTAGAGGGAAAAAAAGAAAAGGAAGAGGATAGAAGTTGCATATTATAAAGCAGTGATCTTGACTTAAATTACTGTCAACATTTCTTGACTATATTATTGAAAGGCTGAGTAATGTTCATTAGCATATATGGGGAGGTTTCAGTTTGCTCTGAAGTAAAATCTTAATAATGAGACTTTCAAAATAGAATGGAAGAACTTGGTCCCCTTTTGCTAGAGAACTTCATGAAAAGGGGGAATGTGGGTTTTAGGAAAAGAAGAAACAAGGTAAGAAGAAGAGAGAAAGGAGGAAAAGAGGAAGGGAAGGAGAGTAGAAATGGATATTTATTAAACTCCTATTATGTGCCATAAATTGTGCTAAGCGATTACAGATACGTCATTTGAGCATCACAACAACCCTGTGAAGAAAGTACTTTTGTGATTCTTATTTTATAGTTCAGGAAAATGAGATAGAGGATTCTTTCTGATGTGCCATTTGGACCACAAATCTGCAGAGTTCTGTTTCAACTCTGAAACTGTTTTAAGGAGAAATAAGGGAGGTAAGTCAGGAAAAGAGGAAAGCTACACTACCAAAGCTTTCTTGTAAACAGTCTTCCAAGTTCTAACTGGTTAATAATCAAGTCAGTGAACATATATTAAGCACCTAAATACAAATACTAAAAGAGAAAGGTAGTCCTGCCCGTAAAGAACTTACAATCTAATGGGGGGAGATGACACTTAGTGTAGCTACATACATCTACTGTGTGTAGGAACTGTGTTCTATGGATCGGAATTTTTAAAATGTGGATACAAACTTTAATGCAACATCACTTCTCTGAAACATGCCTTCACTTCTTTTCAAATAAATATTAATTTTCCCCTTTAATTTTATAAAGAACAAGAGCAATGAATACAGTGGCAAAACAGGTGGATTGGAGATCAACTTTAAATCAAGAAAACATCTCTCTAGATCTCAATTTCCTCAACTGAAAGATGAGAGGGTTGGACAAGATGAGTGCTACAAACCTTCTGGATAATATTCTATGACATCATTTTCCAAGGATCATATTCCATTTGGTGTCTCATCTTGTCTGTGTTAGCTAGAGTTTACAACCAACTGCCACAAAGTACATTGCTGTTAGGGACTACTGGGGTGTTTTCTTTTACGTGGTGATAATTATAGTCACTCTGTCTGCCTCTACTTCTGAATGTTTAGAATTCAAACACATGTCTCAGCTGGTTGCTAACACCAGAACTTCTCTCAACTCCTGGGGTTTTCTTATCCCCAAACAGCCATTTTCTATGCTAATCAGCCTCTTCCAGTGGTGAGATCTTCTTGGGGCCTCCATTTAGGAAGAGGGCCCACCAGCCAGCCTTCATTCTCTTCCAGCTATGCTTCTGACATTCTGGACTTCAGTGTCACGTTCCTGCATGAGTATCCTTTTTCTCCTCCCCTCCTTTTGAGAGTGTGAGTGTGAGTGTGAGTGTGAGTGAGTGTGAGTGAATGAGTGAGTGAGTGAGTGAGAGAGAGAGAGAGAGAGAGAGATCTTCCTCCATTAAATATAATCTCCTTCAGGGCCAGTCCTACCTTTCCTTTTAGTTTAGTTTAGTTTCATTTTTACATTCAACTTAGAACAATGCCTGTCACGCAGTGAAAACATAAACACAGTGATGCTTCACAAGAGGAAAACGCTCTTTGGGAAATTTATCCTTCCTCTAAGAAAACTATGCACTCCCTCAAAATGCACCTACCCCACCCATCCACCACCACCACCCCTGCTCCACACACATGTAACCCACATTGAATAATCTGGAGTTATGAGACAATCAGAAGTCAAGGACTTTAAAAAATAAATTTCTCCTATGAGAAGAGAATTAGCCAAGAAAGAGATCCAGTCCTTGACTTGGATTCATATTCTAGTTGTTTCAGCAGAGCAGAGAAGAATACTTGGACTTTGAGAGGAGCAAATGGCGTCAACAAGGCAGCATCTGAAGAAATTAGTAAACCTAGGGCCAAGTTCTGCTGAATATGAGAAGCATGATGAGATGGGTTTCCATGCAACTACTAGGCCCACTTGATATATGAGCAGCCTCAGACTCAATGCCCTGTCTATGCAGGACTACCTGCATTACCTGGTTGAATTCTTTGTATATTTCACCAACTTTCCATTGGGTTTCTTGTGATTTCAATTAGCTTTCTTTCTTTTCATTAATCTCCCAGGATTTCCTAAGCATATAGATTCCAGTCTCAACAGTACCATTTTTTTTCCATCTCTGCTAAATGTTTATCACCCCACTAATCCTTCTTCCTAAGAAATAATCCATTTTCTGTCAGACTTGGACATTTTTTAGTTCTCTTTTCTCCTGATATCCTTCCACTATATTAGAAGCATCATCTGAGGAGCTTGAATCCAAAGGAACATTATTATGGTTCTGAAACCTCAAATCTGGATGGAAAGATTGTTGTTCAGTCATTCATCAATAAATATGCAACAGCTGTAAAGAATGAAGGGTCATTCTGGAATCCCACAGAGCACTGCAGCAACCTGCACTCCTATGTTTAAGTAGAGACATGAAAGCTTTTTATTTCCAAAGACATCTTTAAGTATTATAAACGAAGAATGTAAAAAATCATGAATTATGGATGAAATGAAAGCATTGTGGAATTAAAGGAACTTTATTTGGATATATCTTCATATTTGTGTACAGGCATTTTAACTACATTTTATCCCCATTTCCACATGACTTCTTAAAGCTATATCAACTATTTATTTTGGAAGACTTACAAATGGTCAATCTCACTGTTTCAGAAACTAAATTTCATTCCATTTCTAAAATAAAGTTCAGGGTCTATGGATATTTAGGATAATTATTATGAGGACAAAATCCCAATTAAAGAATTTTAGTTCATGCCATGGATGTCTTTGGCACATATCTTGCTCTTCTTGCATTAGATGAGCATTGAGACAAAGTGTTTCCTTTACGCTCAAGCAACCATGATAAAGAATTCCAAATTATAGAAACTAAACACATTGTATGCCTTGGACAATTTCCCAGAGAAATGAGTTATTAAATTGAGTACCAATATTGGTCCTTGTCCTAATTCAGGTCAACAGCTTTCTAAATGGATCATTAGAAGTCATTATATACCATTTCAAAATCAAGAGCCTTTAGAAAAACAAAGAAAATGTTATACATATTAGTTTTATTGCATTTCCAGACTGGGTATCCCTTTCTCTTCCAGAATGAAAGCAGAATAGACATGGTCACATGCCCAATACTGCTGCCTACTTGTCCAAAATTTTTGACCTCATCCATCTTCAACCTGGGCTGGTTTGGCCCTCATTAAGCATATGGTCCCTCCCTCCCCTTGGGGAGGAGGACCTGTCATAATCATGCAAGGCTTAGTGCAGATGCTTGATTAGCATCTTGATTAGCTTTAGCCCCACTGCAACTCAAAACTCTACAACTTAAGCAATCCACCATCCTCAGTTTCCTTGGGGGCAATAATTACAAGCACGTACACAGTGACATTAATATTTAAATCACTAAAAGGACTAGACTTTTTCCTATCAGTTGCTATAAGAATTTTTATTTAAAAATAATTTTGCTGTATTTTTCTACTTCCTCTTGTTTGTACAAATTAACATTAAATACAAATAATTATAAGCAAACACTGTCATTGTATTTTCATCTTACTATCTCTAGCATATACAATTGCACCATGTCAGGTGAGGCAACTTGGTCATTTGAGGTGTTCTTAAAAGCTGTTCCTACTAATGAGTGAATCAAGGAGGTGCCAGGGGGCTACCATGAGAGATTGCTGAACTTAGAGTGGAAAAAACAAACATAAGTTCAAAACATAGGAAGCATTTTTAAAACCTTGAAGCATGATATGTCGGCTATAATTTGTATTTTTGTCTTGATGAAATCTTTATTTTTTCAACCACATCTAAAATATGATACATAATTTTGGGTGTTGCATTTAAGGAAGAATATTGATAAGCTGGGGTCTAATGGTTAAACTTTGAATTTTAATTCCTCTACAAAAGTCCAACTTGAACATCTCATTCTTTTGTTGAGATGACACTGACTTCTCAAACTCAGTCAACATGCAAAATATTTTTAAAAGTTCTAACACACCAAAAGGAATTTTAATTGTGATCTGGAGCTCAGACACCAAGTTAAGTATAGAGAGGATCATCATGCATAGGCTCCCTTCAAAGTATCCCTCTAGAGTCTATGGCAACCCATAAACAATTGAAAAGTAAAAGAGGACCCTCAGTGTATATCATTTCCTTTTCCATTTACAGCAAAAGTAACAGAAATTGGGACTGAGGGTTTTAAAAATCATATAGCTTTTAGTCAATCCATAATCATTAACTAGACCATTGGAATTCAAAGTGTGAGAACTGTGTTCAATAAACAACTATTTGATATAATAATGAAGGAACTACACCCTATCTTAGCATTAAATGGAAACAGACATGCACAAAAAGGAAATTATAACTAAATGGATGATTAACATATTGCCTATCTTTGGAATGGAAAATAAACACATTGATGGATATGGTTTAATTGAATGTCAAAAGGCAACAAGCATCATCACTTCATGAGATAATTATTGGTCATCTCAAATTTCATTATTCATGAGTAACTTTTGCAATCTAAAGATCTCTTCAGTATGTGAAACTACATTGCTGAGAACAAGGAAGCATAAAAATTCTCTGAATGACTCCATATCACCTTCTAAATTAAAACATATTTTAATACTCAATGACTTTGGGACAAAGGTGAAAATAAGGGAAGACAGTGAAATATATTTTTGAAACTGTGGCTCAACATTCCCTAATTAATCAATGGTCATGGGCTATGAATAGGCAGTTTTTAGAGGAAGAACTCTAAACTATCACAAGTTACATGAATTATGTTCTAATAATTAAAGAAACATAGATTAAAACCAAACTGAAATACTACCTCACACCTCTTGGAAAGGCAAAGTTAGCAAAAAAAAAAGGGAAAATGACAAATTTAAAAAGGCTATGGGAAAACATGTTTTTAATGCATGGTTAATGGAGCTATGAATTAATCTAGTCATTCTGAAAAGGAATTTGGAACTATGCTCAAAAAAGCTATTGAATTGTACATACCTTTTGCACTACTAGATCTTTACTCCAAAGAAATCAAAAAGAGAGAGAAAAGACACATATATGCAAAAATATTTACAGGATTGGCAAATTGTATTGTGTGATGAAAGACTGAAAGAACTGGGGATGTTTCACATGAAAAAGAGGATAATGAAGGGAGAGATAGTATTGCTATCTTTCAACAAATTAATGTCTATCTGGGCAAAATGGATAAGACTTGAGTATATGTCTAGAGGGCACAACTAAGGTGGACCTTGTTAGGATGCAAGTTTTGATATCAATAGAAGGAATACTTTATAGCAACCAAATCTGGCCCCCAAAAAAGACTCATGTGTAAGCAAGAGACAGCATCCTGACACTGATAAAATTGAAGGAAAAACTACTTACAGGGGCTATTGTAGAGGGAGGGACCAGTATCAGGTGGGAGATAGGATCCGATTACTTCTAAATATGAGAAATTTAGTGACTTCCAACTCAAAAGATTCTTTGAGTATATATGGTCAATCAATAATTTCAAAGCTACTATAACTAAATCCAAGGAATTACTCTCTAAGCTCCAAAAATCTGAGAGATTAACAATGGAAAATAGTCCTCAGCAAAACCATCTCTTGAACAACTAAAAAATATACTGTATCAATTTGTACCAAAATATCCAATTCAGTATATTAAGAGAAACATATTCCTTTAGTATAGAAGTTTATTTGGTGAATCAAAATAATATCTACTGCAAGCTTTCTTAACCTTCTTTTGAGTCAGAGATCACTGGCAATCTAATGAAGCCAAGTGACCCCTTCTCAGAGTAATGTTTTAAAACGTATAAAATAAAACTTATAGGACTAAAAAGGAAGCCAAAGATTCATGAAAATAAAGATATAATTTTCCCCATCCAAGTTCATGGACCCTCAGAAATATGTTTATAGACCCCAAATTAAGAATTTCTGATCCAAGTGATCTAGGTGAATTTATGGAATTTAAGGAAAGGACCTATAAGCATCCACTTATTTGTTGTTCGGTCATTTCAGTGGCATCCAATCCCCACTGGGGGTTTTCTTGGCAAAGATACTTCACTGATTTGTCTTTTGCTTCTTGTAACTGTAAGCACCCTGACACATCCAGGATGATCTGCTGGCACAGGTTCTTAGATCTACTTTTCTAAGGATAGCCACTTAAAAGGAGGTGAATAATCTTTTTAAATCACATGTACCAACAGAGAAAATGCAAGCAGAGAAATAGACAGGATTTCTATCTGACCATAAGCAATACATATATCACAGATCAGAGAGATCCAACTCTGTTACACACACACACATAGTTACCTGAGGGACCAGCACCAACATCTGGATTTTCAAAGCTGGGGGGCTCCTTAAGGCTACCGAGAATTTCAAAGAATAAGCCCAAAGCAAAATCTCACCTCAGAGTATTTATACACTTTTTCAGAGCCAGAGGGCGTCATGACTCTTGTGACTCAGTGCCTCATCAGGAATTAACAAAAGGTGTGGACCTTCCTACAAAACAAGCCTACCCTAATCAAGCTTCCCTTAATTGGTTCTACCTGAGGCCTATTAATGAGAGGGGATGATCTTTGCCTTCCTACACAACAAGCCTCCCCTAATCAAGCAACTCATTAACATTACACTTCTCCAGGTCATTTTATAGATATAGAAATAGGAAAGTAGGATTAAGTAATATTTCCCAGAGTAACACATCTAGTAAGTGTCTGAGGCAAAATTTGAACTCACAATGAATTTTCTTGACTCCAGGTCCAGCTCTCTAACCACTGTGTCACTTAGCTGGCTGTCAATACTATCTAGATCCCATTTCTTGTGGGCAGGGGATAGTTAGTGCTAGAGGCATATTGCATTTTTTCTTTGTGTTTAACAACTTTGTATGTATTTGTATTTATTAACTTTATATCTATGTATTTTGTAGATACTTGTTTCTCCTATGAGAATGTAAGTTCCTTGCAATATACTTTATTCTATATATGTACTTAGGTAGTTGGCACACAAGTGGTTAATAAATTCTGGTTAATTTATCTAAGTCCTACCTTGTTACATAAAGCCTTTATTGATTTGGTCAGTTTTAGTGCCCACCCATCTCCAGGTTAAATTACTTTGCATTTAAAACATGTGTACCTATACCCATTGTCCTTCCCGCCCCCCCAACACTAATAGAATGTAATCTCCTTGAGGAAACGACTCACTCTTGGTGACTGACACAGGGGAAACATTCAATACTGTCTATGTTTGTTGATTTGAATGAAAATCCTTGATTCTAACATGTAACACAAATTTAGACTTACTATGTGGGAAACTGAACTATGCTTTACAATAGACACAAAGAGGGTTGTTTCATAAATTATACTTCAGATAGGGGATTTGAAAATGTCAGGGTTAATGCTAAAGAGAGGAATCTTTGCATCTAACTCATTACAATAATCTTTGGCCCACTTACCCTGAGGCATTCTTCAGGGTAGATCATAAAAGAATAATTCCCACCTCATCAGGGTTGCCTAATGAACACACCAAGATGGAGCCAAGTGCTCCTTTCTCCTCTCCTACATGAACAAACAATATCCTTCTCCATCAAATAAAGTGACTTTCCCATGGTCACACTACTAATAAGTGGGTAAAGTAGGATTTGAACTCATATGTTCCCAACTCCAAGCCCAGTGCCCTATTCACTGTGCCATCTAGCTAAAAACAACACGAAAACTTTAGGACACTCACCCGTAAATAACTTAAACAGTTTAAGTGATTAAAAACTTCACTAAGACTTCTTGGGATGTGAGTGTATATGCACGTGTGAGTGCCAGTTTCGCTGAAAAATGACACCCAGTATCCCATTTTAGACTTGGTAACTCATATGTATCCACAAGCATGTGTTTATACCAGTCCCTAGCGAGATGAACAACACTCCCATAAATATCTGGTTCATGACTAAACTGTCTATTCCGAGGAAGGTGCCATTATGTTCAAGTTGTTCAACAGTACTGAAATGTGGATAATGCTTCAAAGGAGGAAACAGCGTCTTTTTGGAACAACTCATGCCCAGTTTGGAGACAAGAGTCACAGACCTTCCAAGATTTCACCCTTCCAGATCATCTCATCCCAAGTAAATAGCACCTTATTTCCTGCCGCTCTTTTTACTTGATTGCTTCTACATGATAATGCCATTTGGGATGCTGCCAACATTAAAAATAATAAGAGGAAAGGCTTTGTAGCTGTAGTGATAACGTCTAGGCTGTAATTTTCCCTAATTAAGTGTTTTGTTTAGTCAAATGTAGGTTACCCTAGACAGCCCCAGAGAGTGTTCTGGGACCCCCAAGAGAAGCATTATTGCCTTAGTAAGAACTCCACTTCTAACCGGTTATGAATCTCTAGATGGCATTTATAAATAATATGATTCTTCAGAGGCCTTGTATATCTAAGATCAAAACTGATTTATCATGTTATCATGTTCCTTGCTCTTTTCCCTCCCTCTTGTCTTCTCTCATCTGTCTTTTGCTCATATTCAGGCTTTCACTGGAGGAAAATAATCACATATGTGCTACAACATTTGAATGCCATTGCTACCCAGGGCAGAAGACCTAAGTACTACATAGTCTGTCTTTAACATCTGTGATGTCATTGCAGGTAACATGCATTTGTCCAGTAGTTCCCAATGCTTGACCCTCATGCTTTTCACTTGGTTGGGTTAGAAATGCTACAGCAAGAACTCCTTCCTTAAGGATAGTGATAACCACCTATGGTTACAAGATCATAGGTACTAATAATTTTGGAACTGTCAGTGTATTTCTTTTTTGATCAAGATTAATAAATCAAAAGGAATAATAACTAAAAGTATATCTTAAAAATCTTTGTACCAAATTTTTCAAATTCATTCTTTAATTTAAATGAAAGAAACTCTTCCTTTCCAGGTAGTGCTAGTTAATTGGTATATAAAGTCCAATGAGGTTTCAGTCTCCTATGACATTCAAAAGCACTGTTTCCTTGATGGTACCTCATCTGAAATCTCTCCCACAACTCTACTGGCACCTTCTATGCACTTGCCATTTTATCACCTATATTGTATTCATTTGTGAAAACATTTTCTTCTCCTTGATAGATCACAAATTCTTTGAGGCCAGAATCTATGTTTGTATCTCAAACCTCTATCAATATGCTTTGAATCAG
>CM053770.1:61420366-61448402 GCA_028658325.1 Potorous gilbertii
ACTCTTCCTTTCCAGGTAGTGCTAGTTAATTGGTATATAAAGTCCAATGAGGTTTCAGTCTCCTATGACATTCAAAAGCACTGTTTCCTTGATGGTACCTCATCTGAAATCTCTCCCACAACTCTACTGGCACCTTCTATGCACTTGCCATTTTATCACCTATATTGTATTCATTTGTGAAAACATTTTCTTCTCCTTGCTAGATCACAAATTCTTTGAGGCCAGAATCTATGTTTGTATCTCAAACCTCTATCAATATGCTTTGAATCAATTTTATTAAATTCTGACAGAAAGGGATATTGCCTGACTGCATATTGAATTAGAAAACTACAAATTAACATTATCTATGTTGCTTTTTGTCTGTTTTGTTAAACATTTCCCAATTACATTTTAACCTGGTTTGAAGGCAGTTTTGCAAGCTTCACTAGCTCTGGAGATGCAGTTTCATTCCTTTGCTTTATTTTGGGCAGGCATTTAATTAAATTGAATTGAATCCAATCCAATCAAACCAATGACCAGTTAAAGGGCATGCTGAATGTTCTAAGTAATAAGACTTTCCATTGGTGGCTGTCACAGCTCACAGTTTCTCATCCTAGCATCTAGAACAGTGTCTAGTACATAATGGATGCTTAATACTTATTCCTTGATTAATTCCTCCAAAGAGACAATATCATATGAGAGAACGATGGAGATGGAGAAAAAGACCAAGTCTGAGTATTGGCTTTGTCACTCAGTTGTGTGACCTAGTTGTGTGACCTTAGACACTTCAATTTCTCTCAAGATAAAAATATTTACTTTACATCAAAATAATTTGAGTGAGGAACAAATTAATTATATATATCTTACAAAAACTATAGCCTATGAGTAGGAGGCCTCCCTCTTGCATGCATCTAGCAAAGATGGATAGCTCATAGTTGAAAATATTTCTAATTATTACCATAGTTTTGTGACATTTACTATATGGTTAAAGCATAACAAGATTTAGGGACAGATATATAAGGTTAAGTAACCATATATTTTCACAACCAAAGTTAATTCATTAGTAATATTTTGTGCAGGACTAACCTGGTAGCTAGGAAAGAAATTCTAGATGTTCTAGGGATGGGGGTGGTACACAATTATGTTGGGAGAGTGTTCTCCTTGGACAAACTGACAAAGAATCCAGGTCAAAAGATGAAAGATGGCAGAGCTGCAATGATATGACTGTCAATGTGGTTTTTTTCCAAATTATCTAGTAAAACAAGATGAAGGTGGGACAGGCAGGGTTGGGGGTGGGGATCAGATTGTAGAAAAGCTTTCAAGTGCTAAAGTATCTCAACTATGACAGAATAGCCCTACAATGCAGAACTCTAGTAGAAAGAACGTATGTCCACATATAGATCTAACGTATAGCACCTGTCTCTTATGATTTAAAGACTAACTCCTTCTTTTGATACTTAGATATTTTCCCTGATGATTTGCCACAGTGCCCAAAATTTTGACTATTCAAGACAGTCTTTTGGGTAAAGGCATCATCTTCAGCAAAGTAGATTGCTCATTCTATCTTAAGCAAAGACAGAAATCCCACACTAAAAATAAAGTTTTGCTCTGGAGCTCCTAACAGCTGAGCCTCAAACATAAAAAAATGGACTTGTCAAATGGGAAGTTCTTACGAAGAAAACAGCCATAAGATCTTCCTTCCTCAAACTTCCATCTTCCTACCCATTCCTCTCTAAAAGGAATGAATACCAGACTTTCAAAAGTCTTGCACCAATCTCCAAAAATCATATTGTTTTTATATTTCTGGTAGTAGAGACTATATGAAATGCAAATTGGTCTATTATATTTGGGAAAAGCTGATTTCAAAAAGATTCAGTAGAATGGATTGAATCCTACAGCCCAATGTTGTTGTTTTTTTCTTTAAATTACATGAAATTTCCAACATTCACTTCCATAAACTTTTGAGTTTTAAATTTCTTCTGCCTCCCTCCCTATATTCTTTCCCTCACCCCTCACAAAGACAGCATGAAATCTGACAAAAGCTCTACATCAGAATTCTTATTAGACATTTTCACATTGGTCATGTCGTGAAGAAAAATTAGAATGAATATAAGAAACCATGAGAAATAAAAATAAAAAAAAGACAGAGTGGGCAAATAGTATGTTTCAATCTGCATTCAGACTCCATAGTTCTTTCTCTGGATGTGGATAGCAATACCCTTATATTGCTGAGAAGAGAGCCAAGTCTGTCAAAGTGAGTCATCATACTATGTGGATGTTACTATGTACAGTGATCTCTGGTTTCTGCTCATTTCACTCAAAATCAGTTCATATTAGTCTTTCAGATTTTTCTGGTCTGCCTGCTCATTTCTTATAGCAAAATAGTGTTCCATTACATTCATATACCACAACTTGTTCAGCCATTCCCCAATAGATGGGCACCTTCTCAATTTCCAATTCATGGCCACCACAAAAAAGCACAGCCGATGGTTCTTTAGAAGACAGCCCAAGATGAATGAAAAATTCTCAAAAATGAAGCACCAAGAAACAAAGAGAAATTATTCCAATAAGGAGGAAAAAAGGGAGCTCTGCCTAATATGACTAATGTGACTTCACAGCAAACTTGTAGAGCAATTCATTCTTTTTGTAAGAAATCTACAGAAGAAGAAAGCAAAGGATATGGTTTTGAATGTAAAGATTAATATGAACTCCAAAAAATATTGGAAGCACAAATATCATTGTTTAAGAGGAGTGAGGGAAGTATGAGGTAAAGGATAGGGTGAAAGCTCCTCAAAAACATACGTAGCTGAAATTAAAATAACCAGCTAAATGAGACAGCTGAAGTGTTCAAGCCTTAATGACAATGCCTTCCTTTTGAGATTGTTTTCAGTTTAACTTGTATATATCTTGTTTTGACATGGTTACTTTCATGTTGTCTTACCATACTCTGAACAAATTATGAATTCTCTGAGGGCAAGAACAGTTTTTCCCTTATTTGTATCCCCAGGACTTAGTTCGGTTCCTGCCATATATTAGGTACCTAATAAATTCCTGCTGATATTTTATTTTATTTGACTTCATTTCTCTCTTCCAGAAAGAATGAGCTTCCAACTTGGAAAGATAAATAACATGGAGTTAAAGGTGATGATATAAGGAGAAAGTAAAAGTTCCTAGCTGCCCCTAAGAAGTTCAAATGGAAAGGACCTGGACAAATTACATTCTATGGTCCAGAAACATATCTACTCTATCCATTATTGATCCTTGAAGGATTGTATAGAATATTAGAGTCACTACAGGAGAGGATGAAATGCTACACCAGTTTTCCAACCATATTGGCTGTAACAATAACAGCCAGACATACACAGGTTGGGGCTTGCTATCACAGGTTATTAGATATGCATTTATTGAAGGAAAGGCAACTTTCAAGGATTCAACAATCACTTTAATCAATCACATGTATCATTGACTTAGTTCAGGGGGGAAAGTCAGCACCCTGAACTTCACAAAAGCATATAGAGAAATCTAAATCAACAGACAGCGCTTCCCAGCTGTCTGACATAAGCAATACAAATATATCATAAATCAACAGACAGGTCCAACTGTCTGACCATAATTACCAGAGAGGGAAGCACCAACTCAGAGAGGGAAGCACCAGCATCTGGGTTATCAAAGCAGGGGGTTGGGAGCTGCTTAACAGTTTCCCAGAGTTACATCTGGCACACAAAATCTTCTTCCAAAAACTAAGCTCCGAAGTAAAGCCTCATCTAAGAGTATTTAACTATTTTTTTAGAGGAAGAGGGCATCACAAGCCTTGAGAATCAGTGCCTCATTATCAAAAATCTTCCCAGGCCCATTAATGGGTAGGGAAGACCTTCCCAATAAGAAACAAAAATATATTAACAATAAGCAAAAATACATTATCAATTCGCCAGGATATTCAGAGTTGCATTGGTGCTATGAATATTGCCTTGGTGATACAAATGGAGGGAGGGTATCCCCTATAAACTGTCAATCAACCAGCTTGCTCTCTTATGTGGGGAAAATTGTTGAATATCAGAGATGGATAAGTAAGTATGACTTTATCAGGAATAGGAGCCAAAATGGCAGATTAGAGACACTCAGCTAAACTTTCTCAACATTCCTATCCAAGCAAAGTTAAAAGAAAACCTCAGATAAAAATATGGGGTGGCAGAATCAACAAAAAGACATTTTTCCAGTCTAAGAAAACTTAGCAAACTGCCTGGAGGCCTGTCCAGAGAGTGTACGTGCACACACACACACACACACACACACGCATGTAAAGACACACACACACACACACACACACACACACACACACACACACACGGTGGCCGCAACAGTGGCCTCAGCAGTAGAAACTTTGGGAGTTATCAGTCCAAAGTTAGCAAAAGGGTGAGAAAACCAATCAGAAGGAGACCTTTGAGGTACTCTAGCTGGAACAATTTTTAATGACTTGCGACTATATTGCCCATACCAGTTCCGAGTTTCAGTTCCAGGGCACAGGGGAGTATCAAGGGTCAGTCATAAGGAGGCAACAGCTCTTCTAACCATTCCCAGTAAAAGAGTAGTACAAGTACTTGTAGCTGCAAGGGATAAAGGACCATTTCTGGCTAAAACCAAGAGCTCAGATCAGGAGAGCAGCAACCACACCTCTCCATGCATTACACCATCTTGGAAGCATCCAAAACTTGCAGACCCCCAGAACTAGCTCTGAAAAGAAAAACAACACAAAAAAATCCAAAGCTTGGGACAGTGCCACCCAATCCCTAGGTGATCATAGGTCAACTTAAACATAAAGTTCAAAGTCAATGAATAATCTGGGGAAAAAAATGAGCAAACCACCACAAAAATAAATTGACAACATAAAGCTACTACAACAGTAGGGAAGACCAAGATAGAAGACAGAACAACAGAAAAACAGCTACAAACAAACCATCAAATAACAATGCTAATTTGACCCTAGCCTGAAAAGAATTTTTGGAAGCATTACAGAATGAGATAAAAAGTAGTAGAGAAAAAAAATTGGGGAAAAGAAATCAGAGTAATCAAGCAAAATTATGACAAGAGAATTAACAGTTAGATAAAAGAGGCACAGCAAAAAATACTAAAGAAAATAACATCTTAAAAACTAAAATTATCCTAATGTGAAAGACGCACAAAATTGACTGAAGAAAGGAACTCTTAAAGAACAAATTGGCCAAATGAGAGGCAGAAAATATCACTAAAGAAAATTCCTTAAAAGCTAGAATTGGTAAGAGGAAGCAAATGACTCCACAGGACACCAAGAAACTAAAGTCAAAAGAATGACCAAAAATGAAGAAAATATGAAATATCTCATCAGAAAATAAAAACAACTTACCTGGAAAATGATTAAGGAAGGATAATTTCAAGAATTATTAGATTGTCTGAAAGTCATGGTTAAAGAAAGAGCCTAGATTCCATATTTCAAAAAATTATCAAGGAAAATTGCTCCAATGTCTTAGATTCACAAGTAAAATAGAAATTAAAAGAAACCACTGATCCCAAAATGAAAACTTCCAGGAATACTATAGCCAAATTCCACAGCTCCCAGGTCAAAAGGAGAAAGCAATGATTCCAATACCCTGAAGCCACCATCAGGATCATACAAGATTTGGTGCCTTCCACAAAAGGAGCAGAGGACTTGGAATATGATATTACAAAAGGCAAAGGAGCTAGAATTATAACAGAGAACAGCCTACTTAGCAAAACTCAGTATAATCCTTTGGGGAACAAAGCAGTTATCTAATGAAATAGAGGACTTTCAAGTATTCCTGATGAATAGAAAATTTGACATTTAAACATAAGACTCAAGAGAAACATAAAAAGGTAAATATGAAAGAACAACCATAAGGGTTTCAATACAGTTAAGCTGTTTATATTTCTATGTCGGAAGATGATATATGTAACTCCTAAAACTTTGTCATTATTAGAGCAGTTAGAAGAATTCCACATAGACCGTGAGCACAAGAGTGAGTAAATTATGTTGGGATAATGTAAAAAAAGTACGAATGAGTAAGAAAGAGGGAAGCTAAGAGGAGAAAGGGAGAGGTAGAACGGGGAAATTTTTCTTACATAGGAAGAGACATGCAAGGGTAAGTTTTTTACAGTGGAGATGGAAATTGGGAGAGGGGAATGGTGGGAAATGCATGAACCTCAGCTACATCAGAATTGGTTCAAAGAAGAATATGTCGCTGTGTGTGTATATGTGTACACACATATCCATATGAATGTACATACACACAGAATTGTGCATGTAAATGCAACTAACCCAATAGGGAAATATTGCAGAAATGGACAAGAAAAAGTGCAGGGAGTGTGATAAAAGGGAGGACAGATTAAGGGAGACAGTGGTTAGAAAAAAATCAATTTTTTTTATCAAAAAAGAGAGAGAATGAAGAAAAGAAGGAAGAAAAAGAAGAAAATGAGATGGAGAAAATCCCAGTTGGTAATTATACTCATGGATGTGAATAGTATGAGATCATCCATCAAATGGAGGTGGATAGCAGAATGGCTTAGAAAATCTGAGTCCAACAATCAACAATATGTTCTTTACAACAGGCACACTTGAAACAGAAAGACACACAGAATTAAAATAAAAGGTTGGAGCAGAATCTAATATAAATGTAAACTTCCTCAATTTAGATTTTCTAATTCTATACGGAGACAAAAGCTAGAAAACAGTAATCTTTCCACTATTTGGGGAAGAACTTTTAAAAAACTCGGGTTTCTCTCTCTGTTCCTGCTCCTCTGGTCTACTACTAGATAGAGCTCTACTTTGCAAGGATAACTACCACAAGTTTCCACTGCAGCCTCAAGCACTCTGTGTGGGCTTTACTTATAAGCAGAGGTGAGTCACAGTTTTCTGGTCTCTATCCATTGTACTATCTAGCTGCCCTGAACAGAGGTAGAAACATCAAGTGAAGGAGTCTTTAGGAACACGAGATTTCATCATATTTTTGAACATAACTGGGTTGGGAGGGGATGATTTCTACAACACACTTCAGGAGAAATCTGGAAGAGATGGAATCCAAGGAACCATCAGAAGGATTACCCTTGGATAGGAATAAAGATATGAGTGAGACTGGGAAGTTTTCAGGAATTCAGTGGTATAGGACAGTAGGATGCTGGGTTTTGGACCACAAGAACTTTGGTTCAAATTCTACTCCTGCTTTTTGCTACCTGTAGGACTTTGGACGTAACCTCTTTTGACTCAGTCTTCTTATCTATAAAAGGAAGGGATTAAACTAGGTAACTTTTATGCACTCACTTTCTCTCTTATGTTTGTGTTTATATACCTATGAGAGTGTATATATATATATATATATATATTATATATACATAGTGTGTATACTTATGTGTGCATATGTATATATACACATATATGTATGCACAAACAATACATATTTCTATATATAGCTAAATAGGTATATAGATATATGTGTATATATAAATATAGAGATGTAGATCCACATATACATATGTAGATACACACATATGAAATAAAGGGATAGTTGGGAGCTTGATGAAAGAAGAGGTATGGAATATTGTGCTGGGATGCCAATGCAAATATCATAAAACTGTTACACAGCTGCATTAAGTAACTAACTATGCTTATTTCCAAAAAGAGAACATCAATATTAATAAATTTAACATTGTCCAGCTTACATTTGTCTTTGTTTTGGAAAAATCTTATCTACTTCCATTTAAGTGTACTCTTCTATGTATTTACTTACAAGTGTATTTTCATCAACACAATGACACATTAGAATGCAAATTTTGATGTAAGAAATAATGTCAAAATATCTCTTCTGTTTGAAGATGAATGTGTAGGGTGGGAAAAAAACAATTAAATCTGTTGTAATATGTTATTTCCCATAAGCTTATTTGGGGTAGGGGCAGAGGCTGAGAATCCTCTGTAGAACAGACTGATATGGGTGGTGAAGTGATGAGGCAAGGCCAAGGCCAAACAGTCTTCTATGGAGCATTACAGTCTAAATTCTGGTAACCCTCCTACTTAGCCTACTCCCTATGGTTTCCAGAACAAATTTAACGTCCTCATTTAGATTTTAAAGCCCTGTCCATCCTGGCTCCAATTCTCGGGTTTGGCCTCATTGGATATTGCTCCCTTCTCCTTCATGCTGTGAATTTCCCTTCTTTCTGTTTCCCAGTGAGAACACCCTATCTCCCATCTTTGTGCTTTTAAACTGAGGGGCAGCTAAGTGGTGCAGTGGGTAGAGCACCAGTGCAAGGAGGCAGGAGGACCTGAGTTCTAATCTCACCTCAGACACTTGACACTCACTAGCTGTGTGACCTTGGGCAAATCACTTAACCCCAACTGCCTCATCCTGAGTCATCTCCACTCATCCTGATAAATATCTGGTCACTGGACTCAGATGGCTCTGGAGGAGAAGTAAGGCTGGTGACCAGCACAGCCCTCCCTCACTCAAAACAAAGTCATGTCATTATTTCTCTGATGGCATGGTCTTCTTCGGCAACAAAGGATGAACACACGTACATTTTAAACTGACCATTATCTATGCCTGAAATGCATTCCCTTCTTCCCTTCAATTCACAGAGCTCATATCTTTCTTAAAGATGCAGCTCAGGTACAATCTTCTGCAAGATGATTATACTGTTACCTTTAGAACTTTTCTGACCATCTTCTCCACTATGCTCAAGGAAAATCATTTTTTTGACAATCTCATCCTCCTTGAAAGATCCTCTTAGTCTTAGTCCAACACCTCATCACTACCTTCTGCCTCTCTGACTGAAAAAGGAGGTCATGAATGCCAAACTTCCATTTAAGGAGAGAGCTCACCTTGGACAGCTCACCTGACTGTACTACCTTGGGACTTTTCTACCTCACTGCTCTTTCTTCTCCACCCTCCTCATCAGCTTTGTGTTTTGTCTTCCCCCATTAGATCATAAGCTCCTTGAGAGAAGGGATTATCATTCTTTTATTCATTGTTGTTAGAATTAGCATTAACATTCCTAAAACTTAACACAGTACCTGGCACATAACACACACTTAATATATGTTGATTAATTGATCACTTGATTGAAACCTTTCCTTATTTGTCCTGCTCTGCTGCTAGTCCCCTCTCCTCAAATCTCTTGTATACATATGAATTTAATTAACTTTTACATATGTTGTATATGGATATTTATGGATATATATGAATACACACATATGCATGCATATCCACAAATACATTTATACATATATACATATACATATTTCACATATGTACACATACATGCATGAGTGTGTAGGTACCATTTTCTCTCTCATTAAATATAATCTTCCTATGATCAGGATTTGTTTCATTCTTTGTACTTGCATCTGTCACCTACTGTAACGACTGGTCCACAGTAGACACTTAAAATTTGGTGACTGATGAAAAACAGAAGCAAAAGAAAAATTGCAAAGAACAGGAGGACAAATGGCCCCCTAGATAAGCATGTAACAATGGAGGTGTGTCTAGAGAAAAGAGGAGGAGGACATCAACAGGGGCAAGAGGTAGGCCAGATCTTGATAGAACCTCCTATCCATCCCAAGGTCTTAGTTTGAGCATCTATAACATTCAGTAAGTCTAGTCCCCTTGGGTCCTTTTAAGCCCCAACATGTGATGCAAACACTAGCTTCCCTGCTCCTGTTAATAGGCTTCCGCTACAGATGATGGCATTATCCACATGGGAAAGAGCTATGTCTAGGCACCTGTGGACACTCAATCTAGAATTCCTGGAGCAGAGCTCAAATTGTGTGGACAGCAATCAACGTGATTTGTAAGGAGAGACTGCAATAATCCAAGAATTGGATTTCTTTTTCCCCAGGTATTATATCCTGAGTTGTACTATGACCATTTCCTTTGCTAGAGTCCATTAGAAAACCATGCTCTATTTAAGCAGATATAAGGTTATTCATAAGTAATTCAGTGCCACTGAGAGAAAAGAAATTGTAAGAATATTAAATTTTCATTAAACATATTCTATGTAATCTGACAGTCAAATGGTCTCCAGTGTATGGGATTTAGTGCATTATTATATTAAGTAACAGATGAAAGAAAGACTAAGCAGTAAAGAATATGTTAAATTGTTGTTTAAAATATAGGACAAAAATGTGGTCTTCCTCACAATTCATTCTCTTCAGGGATTCCTGATTATTTAAACAACTGACTCTGGTTAAAGATATTGCCTCATAGTGGATGTATTATGCAAAGTGAATGCAGGACAGAGAAACAAAGGGGGATAGAATCTTTTTGTTTTCTCAGTTTAAAAAAAAGAAAAAGAAAACGAGGAAATTCATGTCTCTCTAAGTTCCTTTTTTGAAATAATAAAAAAACTCAGAGAATTTCAAAAGATCCTCCCTCCTCTTCTCAATTCACGTGGTCAGTCTGTACTGACAAAAGCTCTTCCATTTTACTATATGAATTTAAATGCCAGTTATTATGTAACTGGAAGCATGGTAACAGTCTCTGGGATCCTCTAGGAGCATCCAGGATCAAGGAAAGAAAGAAATACCAAGTTATTGTTATTATATTCTATATATATATATATATATATATATATATACATATCCTGACCCCCACATTGCAACTCTGCTACTCCAACATCCTGATTCAGTCATTCAGCCTCTCTCCCCTTTCCATTTCTCCTCATTGCACTGAGAGAGTTGCTATTGAATGCTAATCTCTCTTTAATATTAGAGAATTGGAGTGGGAATCAGGTGATCTAAGTTCAAGTCGTGGCTAGACTATTCGTAGCTATGTGGTTTTGGAGAAGTCATTTAACCTCTCATGGCTTCTGAAGTCAAAAAAGGAGGCTAGGAAGATGAGATCTCTTGAATCCTCTCCAGCCCCATGCCATTTCTTTAAAACCTTGTAACTTTTGATTTTCAGGCTATAACTTACAAAACTGCATTGATGGAAGAAATCTCTTCATTGGGATAGCCAATACATTATATTGTATTATATTTAGATATATATGTGTGTAAATACATATATACATTATTTATGTGATATCTACATATGTATATACATATATATGTACGTATTTCTATGTATGTTTATGAAAACAGGGCTGCTAATAAGGTCATAAAATCATAGTAATCAAAGAAATCTTAGAAGTCACCTAATTTAAATACTTCTATTATAGCCTAAATTACTCCACTTAAAGACTTCTAATAAAGGAGAAATCATTACCTTCCAAGGTAGTTCATTCAACTTTTTGAAAGCTCTTTTCCCTCAAATTGAGATACACCTGGAAATGTCAACTCAGTGGAGTTGACATTGTAATAAGGAAGATATGAGTTCAAAATTAACTTCTAACATAGTCGGACTGTGTGATCTTGGGAAAGACACTTAAACCGTGACCTAGATATCTCTGAAAATATAAATTGCAGAAAGAGGTCAACATGCATTGGTAGAAGATTTCTCCTTATCCTAAAGATTCTTATAACCAGTGAAACTACAAGGTTAACCCCTACTATTGACCTGTAACATCTTCCTATATCTAACCGTCACTGTTCCTATTTCTTCCTTCTGGATCTCAGTAGATCAAGCTGAATTTTTCTTCTACTTGACAACCCTGAAAATATTTGAAAACAAAGACTATTTGACCCTAAAATAAAAGTTTCTCTTCACCAATCCCTTGCCTCATTCCTAGGAAAGATAATATAGCTTATTGCCAAGAGCCTTTGACAACCAAATTTCAGTTTGGGCAATAGAAGTGACATCCATGGACACAACATTGAATTTTTCTGTATTGCATTCTCCTCAAATATAACATTTGTTCCACTTACTTTATAAGGTTTTTGGAGGTACATGATTTAACAATCTAAAGCACACCATAAATACGAATAATTAATATATGATATGGATTCAAGGTCCCTAACCCCCCAAATCCTGGTTGCCCTCCTTTAGACGTGTTCCTCCTCCCATTTGTCAATTTCCTTTATAAAATATACCTAGACCTGGACAGCATACTCTAGATGGGGCCTCCCCAGAGAAGGATATAGCATTTAGTATTAAAATTTTGTGTGAAGGAAGCAAAAGCATTTCACTTGTTATTATAATATCTGCATTAACAAAAACTGCTCTAACCACTTTCCCGCTCCCCAATTTACAGATGAAGAAATAGATTTCCAGAGGGATTGAACTACTTCTCCAGAGTCTCATAGCCAGACCATGGAGAATGCTCCTAGAGAGAGTTCAGATTTCCCAAATTCTAATCTAATGCTTTTTCCTTTGTACAATCAAGCTTCATGACTTGAATTAGCAACCACTAATTTATAGATTGAGAAATGCTTATTTTTTTCTCCTTTTCCCACTTTCAATATTATCCTTCCATTTCTGCTTTCATCCAGCTCTAGTTTATGGAGTTCAGGAAATGAAAATTGCTACTGCAAAGGGGAACTTTGTCCCTATGGAGCTAAAAGAGAGCTTGGTGAATATCCAAGAAGGGGAAAATAAGGCAAGTAAAGCAGATCTTACTGCTCTCTCCTCTCAGTTCACTGCTATGAAAAATGAAGCTTTTAGATAGAGAGGAGACCAGATTCAAAGTTTACTAAAATAAAGGCTTCCATGACAGTGTTATGGGATGCTAGGACTAATACTTAAGCATAAGAGGAAAAATATAACTATAATTCATAAAGTATAATGTTCCCCATTACAAGTACAGGCCTATTCACAAAGGACAAATATACTCCAGTGTATTCCTGGGGTAAGTTAGTGACTACTTTAAAATCATACCCTTTGCTATTCTGTACCCAAACTTTGCTAAAGGTTATTCATTTTCCAAACAAACAACAAAATAGAACGGAGAGCTTAAAGGGGGAAAAATCACCATAAATAGAATCTTGTAGAGTGTAAAACAATCAGAATGGGGGAAAATGTTCAGGAAGTTGGTAGATCTGGTGTGCAAGAGTACCTGTTTTCCCTGGCTGTTAATTCTTTCGATGTGAATGCAGGAGGTTTAGGGACACAATCACAGTCATATCTTAAATAACTATATTTGGAGGTACATAACTCATCCTCAGTGCAGCCTAAAAGCACGTTCTGATTAACTCAGAAAACCCTCCTTGACCCTCCTAGTTCCTCCCCCAACTTTGCACAGCCAACCACAACTCAGTGGAATGCCCCCAAAGGGCTCTTCATCCTCTAGAAACACCTAAACAAGACACACCTGCTGTAGTCTAATACACTATACCAACTCTGCCGTTTCAGGCTGTTAAAAAACCATTCACTTAAAGGCTGGTAGCAGGATATAAGAGAAAATAAAAATCTGGTGGGCCTAAAGTCATTTGTTGCCAGAAAATTATTTAAAGGATAATCACCTGAAGAACCAGTAGCCAGGACACAAAATCTTGTTCTGAGGTCAGAGAAGGGTTTAAAAATAAACCAATATAAAGGCAGAAGTAACTGCTATTTCATACAAAAAGAATTCTGCTGATTTTAGGACAAAAGATGTTCAGAGTGCAAGTAAATTGACTTACTCAAGGGTTTTCAATATTACTATGACTTTTTATTCTTTCTTCTTACATCAAATCCCATAGCAGAAGTTTCTAGCATGGAAAAGCAGAGTTGGGGGATGGAGGAGGGCTGAAAGCATAAGAAAAATCCTTGCTCAATTTAATTCTTCAAACTTTTATCAGTCACTCATTATGTACAAGGTAGTGAGCCATATGAAATAGGGCTTGTCTCCAAAGGCCTTATATTTGAATGGGAATGTAATGCATACTAGTAAGTCAATAAAATGGAAATTGTGAAGGGAAAGACGACTAAAAACTAGGGGAATCAGAGGAGGATTCCTGGTTGTCAGTGCCTGACCCGAGCCTTGAAAGAAGTTAATGATTCTAAGAACCACAGGTGAAAGAGGCAGTTCAACCAGAGATATTATGTGGAAAGTCACCAAGACAGAAAAGCAAATGTCAAATGTGGTTAAAAGTCAGTAGGAAATTTGACCGTCATATATGGTACATGAGAGAGAGTATAAAATAAGTCTGGAAAAGGAGGTCGATTGAAAATGAAGGCATTTAGATGGCAAGGCAAGGAATTATACCTTGCTATGAAGGCAATACAGAGCCACTGGAGATTTTTTGAGAAGGGAAATGATGTTACCAGATATGTTGCTGAGAAAGATTGCAGACAAAGAAGACATTAGAAGTCGGAATACCAATTCAAAGAGAGTTGCAATAGTCTATGAAACAAACACTGAAAACCTGAACAAAGGTAGCAGCCATGTTCACAAGGAGAGTTGCCAAATACAAAGCATTATCGTGGCGGGTATTGTAAAAATCTTGCAGGTTGCCTCTTTAAGTAAAAATTCCGAGGACAGCTCTGCCCTCTTCCTTGGCCAGGTTAAACTTTGTCTCCAATCTATAGGTACAATACTGTCCACCATCAATGTAGATTTTTATGTGAATGGGTGTAAGTCAGATGCACAAATACATATGTATATATACATATAAATATAAATATATATATATATATATATATATATATATATATATTCACACATACTAATACACATAAACTTGTATAGCCCTGGTCTCTTCCACGAGCTTCACTCTCATATCACCAATTATCTGTTAGAGATATCAAGCTGTATATCCCACAGAAATCACAAATTCAACAAGTTCTAAAAATGACCTCATTATGTCCCCCCTCCCAATGTCTCCCCCTTCCAAACTTACCTATTTCTACTGATGGCCCTGACATCTTTTCAGTCTGCCAGCCATGTAACCTAAGCATTGTCATCATCTCCTATTTCCCTCATACCATACATATCAATCTGTAAGGTTTCTATCTTCCCATTTCTTAGATTTGACCCTTCTCTCAATTTATATAGCTTCCAGTTTGGACCCTCAGCACCTCTCCTAGATGGTACAAAAGCAACTTGTTTGGTTTCTGTGCCTCAAGTCTCTTAACATTCCAGTACTACACACTGCCACTAACCTGATATTCCCTAAAGGTACTGGGTTCATTTCACTCACCCCCTCAATCAACTCTAGTGAATTCATATTGCCTCTAAGATATTAAATCCTTTGTTTAGTCCTTAAAGCCCTGACCAATCTGTCCCCAAAGTATATATTTAGCCTCATTGCACATTACTTCTTCTGCAGCATTAATGGTCCTTCCTCATCTACTTTGCATTTATCCTGGGTTCAAATCCTTGCTCCGCCACTTGATAATACCCTTGTGACATTGGGCAAAATTCATTTAATCTTTCTAGGCCAAAGTTTGCTTTTTCTGTAAAATAGAGGAGTAGTGGTAGTAGTTGTGGTGTCGAGACTTGAACTAGGTGAATTCTTGGGTCTCTTTTAGTTCTAAATCTATGATCCTAAGTGAAAAAACACTTTACTTGAAAAGTCAAGAAGATAGGCAAACATAGTCTATCACAGGCACATATAACCTTCCCAGGATGCTAAAATGTCCTAGAGATTTTGCTTTGCTGGCATAAGCTACAGGAACTTAGAGATAACTCCATACCATGAGTGGTACTAAAACACCAATCACATAGGACAACAAACTATGCTCATTCTCCACTATCATTTCTCCATTTGTATGGTCAACCTTCTGTCAGCAAATAAGAAATGGAAATCTCAGATTCTTCAGATCAGATAACTAAATGATGAAGGAAATACCATCATTTTAATCATGAGGAACCAAAATAGTGAAATGGAGAAAAAACAGCCTGCTGACTGTATGTAGCAAGAATAAGTCTTATTTTCCTAACAACATTCCATCAATTAGTTTTCCATTTTCCAGTGCTGGGGGAATAAAGAAAGGTAAAACATGGTCTCTGCCACACAATCTAACACAGAAGACAACATGCAAGTAGCTTTGTACATATGTACAAGATGTACACGGTATATATAGAAAGTGATCTCAGAGGAAGATGTGAAGGCATAAATGAGGTGGAGGGGTGAGAGACACAGAAAGAACTCTTGCAAAAGAAGGATTTAAGCTGATTTTTAAAGAAGTTTCAGAAAGCTGGAAGGTGGAGATAAGGAGGGACACCAAGGAGTGAGAAGATGGAGTGTCATGTGAAAGGTACAGCAATTGGTTCAATGCAGCCAGATGCCAGGGTGCTTGAAAAGGAATAAAGTGTTAGAAGACTGGAGAGGAAGAAGGGGCTTAGTTGTAAAAGGTTTTAAATGATTACTGTCCTAACACTGTAGACATTGTCCCCCATTTCATTTTGTACCATGTTACTTCTAAATGTAGGATTGATGCTGGGCATAAGTAGGGCAGGCAGCAGTCTTTCCGAGTGTGATTTCAGGCATGATTAAAGCCCTTTCAACAAATGACATCATTGGCCTGTCATGATTTATGAAAATCTCATTTCTTAATACCTTAAAAGTTATAGTAATATTCTCCTGGAAGCATGATAATTTAGCTATTAAGGTAGCTAATACATTAGCAGAAATTAGTTGCTCAGTTTTAGATATTAGGGTTATTTTTACACAATAAAAGCTGGATCCCAAAGGCTTTGAATATGTCAGGTAAGTTTTGATGATGAAGAACATGACTGGTCACAATACATGGCAAAGAAATATCATGCAAAAGGGTTATAAGATAGGGCAAAGAAATGTGTGATTAAAGATAAAAGTGGATGGGTCACATGGCTAGAGTGAGGAAAACTGAGAAATGACCCACACAATCAGCCTCATGATGACAAGACAAGAGGAATAAGACCTTGAATATATTATTTGGGTGAACTCCCCGTGATGAACTTCTGGGAGGACATGATCAAGTCTGGCAGACATGAGGAGGTCATGCACTGTGGCATTGGAGAGAATAATCACACTGATGAGATCACATATCTACTAGACAAATGGAGTAAGTTTTGATGTAAAGATTAATAGAATTATCCAAATGGGTGCCCCCAGAGCCTGAGCATTCCATAGGGCATGGAGTTGAGGAGAGGAACATCGAAAGGCAACAAGGAAAACACTCAAAAATAGCCCATAAAAGCAAATGATGCATATTTAGGAACATTACTCATGAAAGGAAAAGTTATTAATGGCTCGACTCACTTAGGAGCTTCCCCTTGCTTTATTATACATCATTTTCCATTTTGTCATCTGCAATCCTCCTTCTAGGGTCAACAAAAATTGTTGTTTAGACCTGCATACACCTACAAATTCTTGTGTTTATGTTCTTGGGTCTTCAGTGTTTATCAGTCATGTCCGAGTCTTCATGACTCCATTTGGGGTTTTCTTAGCCAGGATACTAGAGTGGTTTGTCAATACCTTTTCCAGTTCATCTCATAGATGAAGAACTAAAGGGAAAAGGGTTGAGTGATTTGCCTAGGACTACACAGCTCTGGCCAGATTTAAACTCTGTAAGATGAATCTTCCTGACTCCAAATACAGAGTTCTACCCACTGTACCACCTATATATTTGCATTCAATTCCTCATGTGCAACTGTTATTTCTCTCTAATAGAATGTAAATTCCTTAAGGGCAGAGATTATTTATCTTTCTATTCTTAGCATAATTCTTTACACTTAGTAGGTGCTTAGTAAATGTTTTTTCAGTTGAATTGATTTGAATTCACTGGCTTATGGGAGGAAATCTTTGCATGCTCTGTTTTTCAGCAACTTCAAAGGTTACATGCATAGAAAAGCAAAGATATGTCTGAAATTGAGAGTACCAACTCATTTTTATTTTCATAGGTTTGACTTGAAAGAAATTAAGGTTTTTCTGATTTTCAAAAAGGGAAAAATGATAACCAAATGATCTCAGAACTTTTCCCTCAGTGCTATGAATAAATTATCTTTTTACTTGAGAAAACATTTAAAAAATCATTTATCCAAATGCACATTGAGAGTACCAAAAAGACACTTTCTTTTTCAGATTAAGCATAAATATTAATAGGATTACTCATATAATACCATATCCATTGAACTATATCTTCATTAAATCTGAGTAATGCAAAAAAAAAATCCTCAATTCTTTAAATAGGTTATCATTTCAAGAGACACAAAGTATGACAAATATTTGCTTTCTAGAATGTCACCTGATAAAATCAATGTATTCCCCTGAATAATTTTGACATATCCCCTGCCATCACACCAGTCACTGTATCAGAATATAGGAAACATATTGCTGAATTATCCTGAGTGAAGTTTCATCCAGAAGATAAAATTCTAAAGTGGGGAAAAGAGGATATGTCTTCCAATGATAGCTGAGTCTTAGAGTAATATACCTGCTTCCTCTGATCCACCTCTGCCATATAACAAATCACACTCATATTAAAGAGAAATTTTCAAGCCAGGACTATCAGTATCTACTTGTATTCGTTCCTTTATTCCATCTCCTCAATGATTTTTTTCTTTTTTCCTACTCTATTAAATGCTACCCACTCTTGGAAACACTGTCAATGCAAGGAGAACACAATGATGATCCCCTGCTGCTTTCCTTTCTATTACATAAAGCTTTATAATCATATAACATATTAGAGATATTACTATATAACTCATTATATCTCATTAAAAATATTTTTAAATAATATAATACCTTCAATCTGTACTACACAACTTAGCAGTACATGGATTATTTACAACTGATTATTGTTTATTATTATAAACCACAGTATTTTAAAATTAATACACTTTATGGATCACTTCTTTTACCCTTGGCATCTGCAGATGAGCAAAGTTTAGTCCAGAAAGATTAAATGACTTTTCCTATGACATGGAGGCAAAAAGGATAGCAGAAGGAGAAATCAAGACTGTTGAATCTGGCATGGGAGAGCTTGGGTTAAAATCTTGGCTTTGTTACTTTTGAACTTCTGTGACCTTGGGTAAGTCCTTTCATCTTCTTGAGCCTCCGTTTTCTCATCTATAAAATGAACTGATTGGACCAACTGAATTCTACGGTCCTTTTCAGCTCTCATTCTCTGAATCCAAAGTCAGTGTTGTTTCCACTGAATCATACTGCCTGCCATGAGGTTAAGTAAATAGACCCCATGATGCCTCATATGTGTAATCCTTCTCTGTAACTATACAACAAACTTCTTCAGGGCAAGAATCATGTTCTTTCACTCCTCTGGTAGTACCCACAGGACCTAATACAACACTAAACCCTTAATACTCACCCAAAAATACTTTTGACTAGTTAAATAACCATCAAATATAATTCCCTAAGATGGTCATGGAGTCAACCATTTTCCCCTCTATCAAATTTAAAATTGTCTTGGGGGAATGAAGAGTTAAGGATAATTAACCACAGAAGTAACAAGGCCCAACATTGGTCCTTTCTATCTAAAAGTTGATGCAATTTATTTGCTAAGAGACCTAAAACCCAGCATACATTTAGTTTTCAATCTAGAGTTTTGCACAAAGCAAAGCCAGCTCCAGTCTTATCCTAGTATCCATTTTACCTATATCTATTTTTTTTCTAAGGAAGCTTTCTTCCAGAGATTTATTTTTGAGCATAGATTAGAAAGACTGGTCCTACACTGTGGTTTGTTACATCGGAATTACATCTCAAAGTCTGAGGTATTTTGTTCCTACCAATCTGTAGAATGGTGGTTCTTAAACTTGGGGGGGTTGGGGGTCCATGAATATGGTTTTAAAAAAATTGAAAACTTCATTTCAACATAATTACTTTCATTTCTTCAGGTTGTCACAGAGATCCCTTTCTCTCTCTCTCTCTCTCTCTCTCTCTCTCTCTCTCTCTCTCTCTCTCACACACACACACACACACACACACACACACACACACACTCACAAGAATAAGAACCCCTGTGCTAGGAGATCCAGGAGCACTATGGGGAAGTATTTATTTAAAAACATAATTAAGTTGGCGTGGGGTACTTTCCTTCTCATCTGAGGTGAAATGAAAATTGTACGTACCTATTTATAATCATGATGAAAGGCATCCATGAGCTTATGGAACGTATAGACAAGAAGAATAAAATCCAAAATATCTAAATCCCAGCCCCGGCATCAACAAGGGTGAATATTATAGAAGAAGCCAAAGTTCGGTTGGCCTGTTCTCCCTTCTCCCATCCCCTTCTTTCCTACTTCTCTTTCTCTTCTTGGCCTTCTCCTGTCAGTCACTCATGCTCTTACTGCCATCCTCTTCCCAAGGCTCCCTGCTATGGTACTGCCTTCAGGACCTCTCCTCCCTAAGCATTATCTCAGTCTCCAGAACCACAAGAAGACTCAGTTTAAAAGCTTTCTCTGTGACATTTTTGACCTTTCAAGGGAAGGGCTTCAGTTCTCAGGGCAAGAATGTGGGGTACCTATGTAATTTAGAATAATGAAATGCTACAGCTGAAAACCTTGTGGATGTATCCAGTCCAAGCTCCTTATTTTATGAATGAAAGGGAGGTTCCAACAAGTGACTTGCTCAGGGTCACACATGTGAGGGCTAGAATTCAGAACAAATCCCAAATGACCTAACTCCCCAATCAGTAATCTTTCCATTTCCATCACACAGCCTGTCATTGGAGATGGAGTAGTGGACAAAGGAGAAGGTAAGCAGTTTTGTCCACCATCTCTGTGTTTGTCAATAAATGAAAAAATGTGGAAGTATTTTAAGAGGCTTTAAGCCATAGAAGATTTTTAATATACACTGGATTTTCTCCTACCCTTCCTCTCATCCTATCTGACATGAATTATCTGTGAAGTGGTTCACTGCCTGCAAGAACATAGGGACCTTTATGAAAACTGATTAATTGGATGTTTTACAGCTTGTTTGCATGTACAGTTACTCAATTTATTCAAGCTATTACTAAATTTACATGTACAAATGGATGCAGCTGCAATGACTAGGACTTTTTTTATTGGATCAGCTCAAAAGTTGAATCAGAAAATGTGTTTAAGTATAAAGCTTACAATTCTCTCTGGCAATGGACTCTTTGGACTTCAGGAAAGCTCCTTGAGAAGGTCAGGTATACAAAACAAACATGGTATGAAATGCATGAAATCCCATTTTACAGTACAAAACCAAGGAGAAAACCTATTTTAATCAAGTCTGATCTAATCAAGGCCTAACTCCATTTCTGCTTTACATATGGAACAGAGAGAAAAAAGTTAATGAAATCTGTCACAGCCTTAAGGGAGGCATTATCACCTCTCCCATTATTGAGGAGGTGATAGTCTGATGGTACGCTGGTGGGAGCACATCTGGAGGATTATATTCATTTCTGGTTGCCATACCTCAGTAAGAAAAAGTGGAGAGCACCCAGAGGACCTTAACTAGCGTAGGAAGAGGGCATGAGTTAATGCCTAAGAAGATAAGTTGAAAGGACTAGGGCTTCTTAGAGAGAGAAGATTTGGGAAGAGGAAAAAAGAAAGGTGTGATATCTTCAAGTATTTGAGGGTCCATTAAATGGAAAGATTATATTAGAATGTTAAGTTCCCTATCTGGAAATATTTCAATTTTGTCTTTGTATCCCTAGGACCTAGTACTGAGCCTGGCATGTGATTGGCCCTTAGCAAATATTTGCATATTGATTGATTAATCCATTGAGCTGCAGGGCATAGAACTTGGAGCAACAGGTAAAAGTTATAGAAAGGTAAACTTCTGCTCAATATAAGGAAAACACTTAGTAACAATTACAACCTCCCAATTATACATTAACTGTCATGAGAGACAGTGAGTTCCCCTTCCCTGGAGGTTTCAAGGTTTCAAGCAAAGAGATGTTGGCCACTTGTCAGTCATGTTGTGGAGAGCATACATGTTCAAGAATGACTAGAACAGATGTCCTCTGAGTTGATTTCCAACTTAGGTGTTCTATAATTATGAGAGGCTGGACTTAGGAGATCATGTGTGTAGCTTTTTATTTATCTACCAGTTATTTGTAGGATCTATAATTACCCACATAACTATATATACAGCACAAGTTTGTATCTTGGATATATAGTATTCTTGATCAAAAAAGAAAACTCAATTTAGTTTAGTAGAATGAATACCATTCTATTTTCAAGATTTGTTACTCTTTGTGTTTAGGACTGGTCCTGCCTCAAGCCAGTGTCTTGTTAGTTTATATTCAATGCTGGCACAAAATGCAACACTCAGAGGTCATTCAACAGTTAACAAAAGGAGATTTACCTAGCTACAGCAAAAGAAAGATATTTAAAAATTATTATATTAAGGACACCATAAGCTGATTCTAATGAGTGAAGCTTCCTTGCTTACTTGACAAATGAGGTCTTCCAGCAAAGTATCAGAGAGGTTTTAAAGCTCTCTGTGGCTTTTTGTATTCAAGTGAAGTGGGCTACCAGGTGGCACTATAGGTAGAGAGCTGGGGTTAGGAAGATGTGAGTTCAAATTCAGCCTTAGACACTTACTAGCTGTGTGATCCTGGGCAAGTCACTTAACCTTGTTTCCCTCAGTTTCCTCATCTGTAAAATGAGCTGGAGAAGGAAATCGCAAAGCACTCCAGTGATTTTGTCAAGAAAACCCCAAATGGGACCATGAAGAGTGGAACATGACCATAAGAGGAGGAAGAAAATCTGCCCCTTTAGCCTTTAATCTCCCATATCAAATAAATTCCAAAGATCAACTCAATACTTTTTATAGAAAAGAAAAATATCCTCACTGGCATGGGAATAAGAGGTCAGGATATTATACTTATGGCACTTTCCAACTGATGCTACTTAGAGGAAGGCTGGGTGACATTCTTGTTGATAGTAAGTTGTTTGGTTCTAAGAAACTGGATCTGGCTATATAATAGAAAAGAGTCAACGATTTTTTGATTTACTTTTTTTATTTTTTTGATCTCTAAAGGAAAAATGTTTTTAATTGCATGTAGAGACACATTATTTTACTTGTATTAGGCTACATTCAGAATTAAGTTTTAAAAATACATCTTAGTCACTATTTCTCTTTTTAAAAATTATATTAACATACATATGTATGTTTGTATGTATGTACATATTGTGTGGTAGAGGCAGCTAGGTGGCACAGTTGTTAGAGTGCCAGGGCTGAAGTCAGGAAGACATATTCCTGAGTTCAAATCTGGCCTCAGACACTAGTTGTGTGATCTTAAGCAAGTCCTCACAGTTTCCTCATCTGTAAAAAATGAGCTAGTAAAGGACATGGCAAACCATTCCAGGATCTTTGCCAAGAAAACCCTAAATGGGGTCATGAAGACTTATACTTGACTGAAAGAAATTAACAACAACAACAGTATATGTGCATTCACACACACACACACACACACAAATATAGTCATTTCCTATTATATTCTACTGCCTCCACTCCCATGGAGCCTCTGTTATAATAAAACACCCAAAGAAACAAATAAAAACACTTAAACATAACCACATGACAAAATGGAATTATATTTTAATGTATGCATTCATAGTTACCCATACACCTACCAAGAAGAAGAAAATAAGTTTCATTCTCTATTCTCAGGGTCTAAGGTTCACTGACTATCACTTAGAAGGAAAAAGCATCCCATGTTTTTTTCCCAAACATTCTCATAGACTAATTCAGCCTTCATGCTACCAGCTAGGTATACCATTAAAGGGCTTTGTTCCTGAGAGTTTCTGTAATGTTACCATTTAATGGCATTACTCTTTTTAATCTTATGGAAGTATTTGGGAAAATATATACAAACATAACTGGCTGTTGTCAAATCTTTCAAAGCATGAAATAAAGCTTTTCAAATCATTCAAAAGTATTCGGAAATTTTTATATTTTAAATCATAGTAGTGCCAAGGAAGAGTGAATGGCCTAAGGTTGCATAGTTATAAATCTAAAAAAAATCCTTCAACTCCAGATATTTCCAGGCATTTTATTTTCATTAAAGTATATCAGAAAGAGTTGAGGTGACAGTTAGACTGTCTTCAACCCATAAAGCACATCCAATAAATTTCAACCTCGTCTGAGATGTTTCCACAGAAGCTAGACTGCCCTTAGGAGAGCTGGTAATTGTGATTTGTTCCTCCAAGCTGATATGAAGGTTCTCTTTTATTGTTTCCTCTGATTTATAAATCGCCCATGAAATTTTTGACCATTGAGTCCTATTATTTTTCTTGTAGCACCTCATGAGTTTAAGGTTCCCCTCTGGTGAAAAGCACACTTTGTTTTCTAAAACTCAGTGTGACTGTCTACAATGTAGGCCTTCTATGGACAAACCAACTTGACAAAGCCAAGGAATCCTTGTTCTTTTTGCTGTGTGTGTGTGTGTGTGTGTGTGTGTGTGTGTGTGTGTGTCTGTCTGTCTGTCTGTTTTAATCACCAGCTTGGAAAATAATTGAATAAATTATACAATGCCAGTGTAGTAGAGAGAGTCAGTAGAGCATATGAGAGGGCTAGCTATGGAGTGAGGACAACCTAGGTCCCAGGTCTACTCCTGACAAATATTGACGATGTGAACATGGACAAGAGAAATTTATCCACTCAGCTCTTCACCCAATTCAATAAGTTCTACATGGGTTGTCTCTCTGCATCACTGCAGGAAATTTCCATTTCTTTTTAATTCTCACGGTTCTGCTCACTTCACTTTGCATGAGTTTATATAGTCTTCCAAGGTTTTTTTCTGAAACCATCCCACTCATCATTTCTTATACCTCAGTGGGTATTCCTTCACAGTAATATTCCACAGTTTGTTCAGCTATTTCCCAATTGATGGGTATCCCCTCAATTTCCAATCCTTTGCTACAGAAAAAAAAAGCTGCTATAAATATTTTTGTACATACAGGACATTTTTCCTTTTTAAAAATCTCTTTGGAATCCAGACCTAGTTGTAACATTGCTGGCTCAAAGAGTATGCGCATATTTATAGCCCTTTGGGCATAGTTCCAAATTGCTCTCCAGAATGATTGAATTAGTTCACAACTCCACCATCTGGGCATTAGTGTACCAGTTTTTCCACATCCCCTCTAACATTTATCATCTTCCTTTTATGTCAAACTAATCAATTTGATAGCTGTAAGGTGATATCTCAGAGTTTGCATTTCTCTAATCAATATTGATTTGGAGCATTTTTTTCATATGACCTTAGATGGTTTTGCTTTCTTCTTCTGAAAACTGCCATATTATTTCCTTTGGTCATTTATCAATTGGGAAATGACACATTCTTATAAATTTTAGTCAGTTCTCTACATTTTTGAGAAATAATACCTTTATCAGAGAAAATTACTACAAATTTTTGCCCAGTTTCTGGTTTTCTTTCTAGTCTTGGTTGCGTTGATTTTGTTCATGCAAAAACTTTTTAATCAAATGTAATTAAATTTATGTATTTTACATCCTGCAGTGCTATCTCTTGTCTGGTCATAAATTCTTCCCTTATCTATAGATCTGACTGGTGAAATTTTCTACGTTCCCCTAATTTGCTTATGATAACACTTTATGTTTAAATGATGTATCTATTTTGATCTTATCTTGGTATAAGGTGTGAAATGCTAGTACTAGGTATGGGGAATTTGCAACCTCAAGGCCATATGTGGCCCTCTCTAGGTCCTCAAGTGCAGCTCTTTAGCTGAATTCAAACTTCAAAGAACAAATCCTTTTATTAAGGGGACTGCTGGATTCAAGAGCTGCCAGCCAACCCCCACCCCACCTCCCGCCAATGTCTCTCCTCCGCTGTAAAAATGCTTTTTTCTATGCCTTTTTTATATGCAAGAATTTTTCCTATTCCACCTTTCCATACCTTCTCCTCCCAATTCATCCTTCTTCCTCATCCCTTTATTTAAAAAAAATCATCCAATGTTAGTCAACTCAATCATGCCTTCTGATTTTGTACACTCCTTCTAACTTGTAATAACTTCTAATAAAGATAACTTTCTTAGAAGTTAAAATTTTCCTGTATATCTCTTATTTGATTTTTAAAATGCTTTTTGAGCCCTTCCAAAAATTCTTGTTTGACTTTTGTCCAATTCTCTTTTTTTTCCCTTAAGGATTTGATTTTATCTGTTTTGGCATCTTTGACATCTGGTTTACATCTTGATCTTCCCTATCTCTGGAGTAACTTTTTATTATTAGGTTATTTTTGCTGTTGTTGTTTGCTCCTTTTCCAGTCTTTTACTTGACTTTTAATTTAATGTCAATATTGGGCCCTGCTCCTGAGGTGAAGGGGTCATTTTCTCAAACTTCAGGTTTTTCTTGCTTCTCTTTTCAGAGGTAGATATGGTGGGCCTATAAGTTTGCAGTGCTTCCAAGGCGGTATTATCTAAGGAAAAATGTGGTCTTTGTTCTCCTGACCTGTGCTCTGCTCTTTATCCTAGAAGGTACCTTGTTCTCCTGTAGCCACAAGTGAGCCTATAACTCTAAAAGTTGCCATACTATTGTAGCCAAATCTGAGAGCTCTCAAGTCTATTAGAAAATATTGTAAGCAATCAGAAAGAAACAACTGAAATATTATACAGCTGATAACGCAAGATTTAGCACCTTCCACAATAAAACATCTGGGAGCTTGACATGTGATATTCTACAAGGAAAAGGAGATTAGATTACAACCAAGGTTAACCTACCCAGAAAAACTGAACATACCCCTTCATGGGGGAAATGGATATTTAATGAAATTGAAGATTTTCAAGCACTCCTGATGAAAAGACAAGAGCTGAATAAAAAATTTAACTTTCAAATATAAGACTCAAGAGAAGTATAAAAAGGTAAAGAGAAATCATTAGGGTTTCAATAAGGTTAAGATGTTTACATTTCTATATGGAAAGATGATAATTTTAACTCTGAAGAGCTCCCCTGCTCTCACAAAGAAAGTAACCTTCTATAGTCTTATTTTTACCCCTTTTGGTATTTTTCCAGCCAATTACTTAACCTCTGAGCTCCTTGTTAAGTGGGGAGTGACTGCCCTAAGTTCCAGGAGTTTTATGTAGTTGTTTTTAGAGCTGTATCTAGGGACTTGTAAATTCTCAGCTCCTCCAAAATGGTATGATCAAAGGAGAGGTGTTTACTCCTATGCTGCACTCTAGTATGTGAGCAAGTACTCTTTTATGCCCCGAACTGTGAGTAGGATTCCCTCTCCACAGCGGCCACTAGCTCTGCCACACCAGCACTCCTCCTCACCCCAGGACAGCCACCCAGGACAGCAACCCAGGTCAGCAGTCCAATTATCCTACCGTTTATAGACTGAAAGCTCCAGAAGTAGCACCCATTGATGCCGTGGCTGCTGCACCCTGGGGCTGGTGCTAGACCTCTTTCCTCTCTCACTCAGGTGAGAGAGCATTCCCAATGACCTTTAAAGCTGTCTTTGGCATTTGTGGGTTGAGAAGTCAGTAAACTACTACAGTTGCCACTGATTCAATGCCCTGAGGCCTGCTTCAGTCCTGTCTGTGCCTCACCGGGCTATGTGTTGCTCCAAGCTCAGTGCCAATAGACCCTTCCTGTCGGGCTTCTGGATTGTCTTGGGCTATAAATCTGTTTTACTTTGCTATTTTGTGGCTTCTGCTGCTTTAGAATATGCTGAGTCATTTTTTACAGGTATTTTCAGGGAATTGTGAGATCTCAGGCACGTCCCAGCTTCTCTGCTGCCATCTTGACTCTGCACCTCATCTCCCCTGCTCTCTTACCAGCCACAAGTGCTAATGCTTTTTTCTGTCTTAGAACTGAAACCAGCGTCCCTACTCCCTTGTGAGCAACCGTACATAGCACTCTTCTCTGCCCTAAAACTGTGACCAGGACTCCTGTGCCCCTGTGGGCACAAGCGCTATCACTCCTTTTGGTCCTGGAACTATGACTTAGGCCCCTGCTCTCCTGTGGACACAAGTGCTAGTGTTATTTTCTGCCTTGTAACTGAGTCCAGAGCCCCTGATTGTTAGTCAGCGCAATCATTCTTCTCCTGCCTTGGACTGTGACCAGAGCCACTGCTCCCCTCCTGCAGCAAGAGCTAGGGCCCCCCTTCACTCTGGAATTGGGATCGAGGACTGTGCCCGGTGTCAGCAAAGGTTAAATGTATTAATGAATGCATGACCAAAAGATAACAAAACATAATTCTAAGGAAACAGGCTATTCTGATTTTTATGATCAATTAATGGTGAAGAAGAAAAGTTTGTTTTCAGCACTTTACATGCAATGATTGAGGGAGAG
>CM053770.1:61448902-61597565 GCA_028658325.1 Potorous gilbertii
AGATATTTGGGATACAGAGGCTTTGACTCCTATGTCTTTACCTGATGGTAAGCAGATCTCTTCGTCGTCGTCAGAGAGGAATGGAGGAATCATCTTCTCAAGAAAATAACCATCTATGGTCTTAGTTTTTTTCCCTTTTCTGGGCATTTTCCCAGCCAGTTACTTGACTTCTGAAAGTCCTCTCCACCCCAGCTTAGATCCGCCCAGCTAGTGCTTGGGGTCTGAGATTCAAATGCTCCCAGACAGTTACTTGACTTCTGAGAGTTCACTCCACCCCAGTCTAGGTCGGCCAAGCTAGTGCTTGGAGTCTGGGATTCAAATGCTGCTCCCCAGCCTCAGGGCTTGTGGTGGCAGGCCTGACTGCTCTTCAATGGGAGCTTATCTGCTGGTTCTCAGGTGGGGGCAGGGCCGCCTCTCAGGCTCAGTTCCCTCAGGGGGTTTATGCAGAGATCTTTTGTAATGGAGCTGCAGCGGGTCTCTGGCCGAGCTGCCTCTGCCTCTGCCCCGGCCACCACCTCCCGAGGGGGTCCAAGTCCCAGAGATACCCCGCTCCCCTCTCAGCCCGTCTCTCTCACGGAGATTACGATCCCTGAAGCCTGGTGGGTCTGCTCACTCCTCTCAGTGCGGTGTGGCCAGGGCAGGGCTTCGCTCCCATCCGGAGTACCTTTGCAGTTGGTTTTTCAGGGCTCTCTGCAATGGAAATCTCCTTCACTGTGTTTCTGCGCGGCTTCCACTGTTCCAGAATTTGTCAGGAGTTCTTTTTACAGGAAATCTATGGACTGTGGGTTCAGAGCTAGCAAATGTGAGTCTTTCTACTCCTCCATCTTGGCTCTGCCCTTAGTGCTAGTTTCTGTGAAAAGCAGAGATAATTTTGATAACAAAGTGTAGTGGGATAATATAATAGCTAGCATGTATTTGTAGTTTTAAGTTTTGCAAAACACATTACAAACATCTTATTTTATCCTCACAACACTGGGAGGTAGGTACTGTTATTTTCCTATTTCTCAGGTGAGGAAACTAAGATAGGCAAAGGAGACTTGTCCAGGATCACATAACTAGTAACAATCTGAAGCCAGATTTAAACTCAAGAATCAGAAGGTGGGAATACAGTGACTTATAGGAGAGAAAATAAGGGAAAGGTAATCTGGGATGGAAAAAAGTCCTCCTCAAGATATCACTAGGGATAGAGTTGAGAGACCCAGCAAGGTAATGGACAGAGGAATGGACATGGAGGCAGAAAGGCCTGATTTCAAATCTTACTTCAAACACTATTTGTATGAACTAGGACAAAGTCACTTAAACTTTCTAAGGGGAAATTAAATGAGGGGAATTATCATCATCCCCTTCATCATCTCTGCCTATCAGAAAATTATCATGAGTACAAAATGTTTTAGAAGTATAGGAAAATATTTTGAACAAACAAGAATGGGCATATTAATTAGGAGAATAATCACTAATGTAGCTACTATATCACTAATGTAGATGCTATCATTACTTAATAAATTATTGAGAAGATGAAAAAAATGCAAGTTTTCAGTAGCCTGCATGATTACCAAAGCATTTAGGCTACTTATTTAATAGAAGTGTCAGAAAAGGAGATGTGATAGTTCTATTATATTTGGCAGATCTTGCGCCATAGGTAGGGAACCTGCAGGCTTGAGTCTACATGTGATTCTCTAGGTTCTCACGTCTGTGCTCTTTTGATTGGAAGCCCAACTTTGGATTTTGGGATTTGGAATTGGATTCCGTCAAAGGGCCATACTTGAGGACCCTGAGGCTGCAAGTTCCCCACCCCTGATTTAAATCACACATATTTGATTCTGTGCACCTAGGAAACATGCTAAGAAACAGAAGCACTTCCAGAAGAATGTGACCTGAATGGTCAAATGCCTGGATGCCATTCCATTGTAAAGTGGTTCAAGGAACTTGAGATGTTTAGCCTGGGTAGGCTAAAAAGGAATTGGGAGCAAGGGTAAGGAAGAGTGGACATAGGTGAAAACTACTTGGACTGCAGAAATTACTATTTTAGAAGCTATATTAGACTTGTTTTGTTTGGTGTGGTAGAGCAGTGGATGAAACTTGATAAGAGGCAGGTTTAACTTATCCTAGAATGTGAACTGTTCAAAGTAGGATGAACTGACTTTTGAAGTTCTTTCCTTCCTCACTGGAAATTTTAAAGAACAGTCTGGATGGTTAATGGTCCATGCTATGGTGGAAGAATTCAGGTTAGATATTGGTTAGACCAGATAGCTTCTCAGGTCCCTTCTAACAATACTTGTTATATTCTGAATTCTTTGACAACTAAGACAGTCTTTGGCCTCAAACTATGCATTGTAGCAGCAAACTTTGCAAAGTATTTAATTTAAAAGAAATACACATATTTCATGGCATCTAGATTTAGTGAAAGGCATCCTATGATAGTTTACTGTTCCACTTTTAAGTGCATGCATGCCTAAGAAATTAATATGCATTAATTTTCTTTTTCTTCCAATTACCACCCACAGAAGAAAAAAAGAAAACCTTCAAACAAATATTCATATCTAAGTAAAACAAATTACCATAATTACCATGTCCAAAAATTGTATACCTTATTCTCCATATCCCATCTCCTCTCTCTCAGGAAGTAAGTGGCATTCTTCATCATGAATTCTCTGGAATTATGGTTGATCGATGTGTTTATCTGCAATCTTTCAAAGTTGTTTATTTTTATAAAGTTACAGCAAATGGAGAAATTTTGAATGTGGTGGTTAAATTCACTCACCCTGGCAATATACTTTCCAGGTACGTACACACCAATGATGAGATTGACTACCACATTGCCAGAGCCAGTTCAGCTTTGGAAGGCTCCAAGGGAAAGTAGGGAAGAGGGAAAGCATTAGACTGACTACCAGACTGAAAGTCTATAGAACCACTGTATTAACCTCATTATTATATGCATGTGAAACCTGGACAGTATATCAGCTCCACGGCAGAAAATTGAACCACTTCCATTTGAATTGTCTTAGGAAGACTGAAGATCCCCTGGAAAAATAAGGTACCATTCACTGAGGTCCTTTATCTAGCTGAACTGCTAAGCATTTAAACTCTACTATAGAGAGAGCAACTTTTTTGGACCGGTCACATTGTTGGAATGCTAAATGTGACTTACAGTGAAGGCACACAATGCAAGCACTCACACAAAGGTCAGAAGAAGCGAAACAAAAACATTCACAAGTTTTCTCTGAAAAATTTTGAATTGATTGTGAGACATAGGAGACATTGGGACAGGACTGCTCAGCAGTTCACATCTGCATCAAAGAAGGCACTGAGATGTATAAGCAAAGCAGAATTGCAGTAGCTTTAAAGAAACATGAGATACATCTCCATTCCAAATGCTCATTACAGACTATTTGTGCCTGACCTGTGGCAGAGCCTTCCAGGTTTGTAAGTCACGCTCTACATGGATCCCAGCAGAGTGATGTCATTTTGGTTCTCTTACAGTGTGAAGGATAACAACGATCTACCAATTTTTGCAGTGTTGTTTGTTTTAAGTTTTTCTTGTCCTGATCATTTCATTATGCATCAGTTCATATAAGTATTCTGAAGTTTCTCTGAAGCCATTCCTTTCATCATTTCTTATAATACAGTATTGTACCATTACTTTTATATTTCATAAATATGTTAAAGTTAAAGAATGGTGGAACAACTTTGGAATGCACAGTATTTTTGTCCCAATAATCATTGGCTCTTCCATTGCTCTATCAGCTACTTTAAGAGTTAGCTAAGATGTTACCTTTGCCAACTTTTCAAGTCTGTATTACTCTTGCCAGCAAGGTGCAGAGAAGTTGCCCCATCACACTAATTATAAGAGAAGCAGAACTGATTTCACTAAAAGAAAAATGTTGTCCCAGAGTTTCAGAAGGTCACACAAGCAGATGGGTGATGGCCAATGAACTAGAAGGGGAAGACATAGACTCTGAGAAAATGGAAACAATAAGGGGTATACTGTGGCAATTAAGTAATTAAGTCCACATTAAATGAAAAGTTCTCTCAATCCCCTCAAGCCAATAGCAAACAAAAGGCAATCTTGGCTGATGATCTGACTTGGACCTGTATTGTTTTCACCTGTCAAAAATATTATGGGGCTGTAAAATAAGGAGATTTGGAGGACCTCTTGGCTCAGTAACTTACATATGTGAAATATCTATTGAGGAAGATATCATTCTACCATTTGCATGATTTACCTTGGTTTTTATCTTGTCCCAGAAGGTAAATCTCTTAAGTGAATGCTTGACTTTCTTTCTGCTGGTCAGTGACAGATACTAGAGAATAGACCTCAGCTGGACACACCAGATAATCATAGAATTCCACAATAGGATTATTTTGCGAAGGATGAAATTCTAAAATGACTAACCCAAAATCACAAAACTATATAGTGTGGATACCCCAGAGCTCAGAAAAGTCAATACCACTGAGAAAGCTCTTTAGAGACGAGTTCATCTTCTTGTCTAAGATGAACATTCATACTATTATCACATAATTCTATAGCTAAAAGTAACTTTAGCAACCATTTCATAGATGACAAAACTAAAGGCAAATATAAAATGACTTACACAAGGTCATGATGCTAGTTAGATTCAATACTAACTAAAGTGAGGGGAGGTATTAATAAGATTGACCACAGACTAGCCATCAGGCTCTTCTCTCAGATGTACACCTGAGTTTTTGCTACCAAGGAAGAGGCAAATGGCAATAGAGGTTTCTGGTGGTGGTTCTGCTACTGCATAGCACTAACTGTCTGTCTCTGACTCATTTTCACAGTCACCACCTATTTCCTTACCTTGAATTCAGATTGATTATAAACATCCTCTAAGTTCTCGCTCTGATCTTCTTGTCACCATGATATCATATAGGTAACCACAGGTTTTTGAAGGATAGACCAGATTATTTGAGCTCAGTCTTGCTCTGGTTGCTGCCAACCCACAGGGGAACCTACTTTGGAAAACTTGTAATAATTTGTAATGGAAAGACGTTGTACCTAATTCCGAGCATGCATAATCATTTTGTGACTGTTTCATGTATGCTTACTATATGTTTAACAAAAGCCTTTTGAACTAGGTGTTGAACTGGATCTGAAAGTGAATCAATAAAACTCCAGCAGATGAATTAGAGTACTCTCTCTTGGTCAGGAGGAGAAGTACTGTAAGTATCTTGCAGATTGGGTTAGGGAAAGGGGAAGTACAAGTGAAGCCTATACTCCTACCCAGGTGAACCCACAGCCACGAAAACATGGAACATTCCTTGACATTTGAGGTTTCTAATTTCCAACTTGTAGGCAAATGGCTATTGACATGAAATAGATGACATTGTAACCCTGCGAAATGAAAATGTGATATGAAAAAAGTTGGTAAACCCAAGAAAGAGTCAGCCTTGAAGAACAATCTTCTTGATCTAGCAAAGCAGGGAACATAGGTGGAAATCAAGACTCTCTCCTGCAAGAAAGGAAGAGATATCCTTTAGCTGTGCTATACCTGGGATGGACTTGGTGGTAAAATGGGCAGAGAACATTGCCTGTACTCTGAAGATCTGGCCCCCAGGGTCCAGTCCCCAGATACACTAGAATTAACTTTAACTTATGGATTCCATGGACTAAGTCACTTGACTTCTCTATGTCTTTTTCTCTTCATTTTTAAAATGAAAGTGTAGGAATAAATTATGTTGAAGGCTCCATTTATTTCTAAATGTTGAGACTGTAATGTTTAGAATGTATCTAGTTAATATGTAGCTTTATTCTTTGAAATACTAACTATCCTTACAAAAGTGAATGTTGAAAACTTCCTTTACATGTAACTGAAAAAAGAATACTATGGGGAGGGAGTAAGGGAAGCACCCAGGCAAAGAAAACCCTGCTAATTATCCAAGAAAAATATAGGAGAGAACTTTAAAACACATGGGTATTTGGTATCTGAGTGGGCTACAAGGGCACAAGCTGTTGCTAAGCGAAATTTTCTAAACATGGATTTCAGCAGTATTGTTGATAGCCACAGGAAGGAGATTGACAAGTTTTAGCTGAATAGACTCTCATTTTCATTTCCAAGGTGAGTCAGAAGTTACCAATGTCATATTGATGAAAAAAAGTGTTAAAATGATGTGCATGTATAAATGGTATCAACATTCCAATCATTTAAAAAACCTATTAATTTCTGATTTTTCACTTCATGTTTCTCACAAATTATCTCATCTGACTGGGTTGTCATGAAATTTTAGACAACTTCAGTGTTCAAATCTTTCCTTTGATTCTGTTCTTGAGGTCATGTCCCCCTTCCTCCTTTCAGAGAAAACACCATTCCCCCAAATTCTTAACCCTACTCCAATATGCTTCTTTCAGAACATCAGATATTTAACTGTTCTCCCTGTATCTTAAAACAACACCCTCCCCCACCCTGCACTGGCTTCTTCCTCTATGTCTACAAATAAATTTGGGTTTCATTTCTTACAAAACCATCATTTTGAGGCTATTACCTCACATCAAAATAATTTTTCTTCATTTTCTTTTTAAAAATTAACTACTTTACAAAGTAGCTTATACTCATTTTCTTGCATCTTCCTACAAGTTAATTCCTACAATATGATTTCTGTCCCCAGTATGAAACTATTCTCTCAATAGTCTTTCTCATCCACAATTCCAATGTCCTTTCATAGTTGTTATTCTTTTTTCCCTTGCTAGTTTTTGGTACCAATGAAATAGAAGTCTCCACTCCCTTAGTTTCTAGGATACTACGCTATCATAGCTTCCTTTCCATATTTTTGACTGCTCCCTTCTTATATAGATGTTCTTTCAAGATAATCTGTCCTCATACCTTTTCTCTTCTTCCATCTGTGGTTTCTATTTTTCCATTCATATAGATGTGTCCCCAAAACGAGATCATTCTCCATTTCCATTTCTGCATTTGCACATCTTCATGTCAGTGTCTCAAAAGCACCACAGACTAAGCATTTGCTAAACCAAATTCATTTTCCTCCTACTTTACCTCCTTCTAACTTCTAGTAATGTCAACAGTTGTTTTATTATTATTATAAATATTTTCTTTCCCCTAGATTTAAGCTTTTGGCGTATGTCAGTGCTAGTTAAGACTCAATAACCCAGAGGAGAGGGTGAAAATCAGTTGCCTTTCAACAACCCTCAGCAAACAAGTATCTTCCACCACCGAGTAACTGTAGATTTCTCTCAGGTCCTTATATAAGTCAGTCTAGAAGAAGCAAGTAAGTAGATACTCTTTGTCTTATTTTCTTAGCACATCATTCCATATTCTTCTCATGCATGGTTTGCTGAGTCAGTTCCAGCAAATAATCTTGGCTTAGTTTTACTCTTAATTTTTTTTCCCTCTCATTCCCCATGTGAACAATTTCCTGGATTGTCCTGGATTCATACTAGAGGTGCCTAACTTTGTTCCCTAACCTGCAACATTATCTGAACTGGGCTATGACAGGAATTATGTTGGACTTTTTTCTCTCTGATCCCAAATATCAATTTTTATTTGTCAAGTCCTATAGACTCTACCTCCGGCTTTTCCCACTCATTGCTTAACACTAGTTCAAATACTCATTGCTTCTTGCATATACTATTACAAAAAAATTGCTATTATCTTTACCTGTAACCTAACCTTCTACTAATCCATAATGAACAAGTATGCCAGGTTAATCCTCCTAATGAAGATGGTCTCATGTTTAAAAAAAAAAGTATTAATAGCTCCCCATTGTCTGCAAAATTAAGCCTTCAGTTCCATGCTCTAATTAGCCCTCTCAGATTTCAGAGTTCCTACATTTTTCTCCTTGAATGGTTAGAGGAAAAAAAGGAATAAGATTATGGCTTACAAATATCTTTTGCTTCCAAGTTCATTTACCATGAATGTATTTTCCAAGAAGTAAACTCGTTCACCCATCTGATCATTTTCATCTTCCCCTTTTTGGAGCTAGACCTTGTGTTTACCAATAGATTTATTTTCCTACAAATTTAGCCCTCTTACTAACTATAGTTGAATTTATAAATGACACCAAAGCTGGGAAGGATACCCAACATATTGGATGGCAAATTTATCATCTACAAAGTTCCTAATAGGCTAGCAATATGGGCCAAATAGAACAACATGAAATTCAAAAGAGATAGAAGTATGGTTTTATGTAGGAGTCAAAAGATCAATGTAAAAGTATAGTATAAGGAAAAAATGGATCATCAGAATCCCCTGTGAAAAAGATCTGGAGGGTTTAGTGCATTCATGCTCAATAAAAGACAAGAGTATGACATGGAAGCCAAAAAAAGTTAAAACAGTGTTCAGAACAAGAGAAGACAGAGTCCTGCCAAGCTCTACCTTGGTCAGAGTAACTTTGTTTCCTGTGCTCAGTTCTGAGCATTACATTTTTGGAAGTACAGTAACAAAGAGCAAAGGGAATTAAGGGGATAATGAGAGGAGATACATAGATATCTCTCTCTCTCTCTCTCTCTCTCTCCCTCTCTCTCCACTATCCAGTGTGAGGGTAAGTCCAAGAAAATATGTGTGTTTAGTATGGGGAGTTAAAAACACCCTGCAAAAAACTTGTGAATTGTTTTGCTTGGTCCTGGGATAGGGGTGGGGGTGGGAGATAATGTGTATCATTTGAAAGAAGCACGTTTAAGCACAGCATTAAAAAATCCTAACCATTAGAGCTATACAGAAGTGATATGAACTACCTTAGTACATAGTAGACTCCTGATCACTGGAAGTTGATAAACAAAGGCTGATAAAACATGTTTCAGGAGTGCTGTGGCTCGTCTCAAGTATGTCTTAGACTATAAGGTCTCTGACATCCCTTTTCACACCAAGATTTTGTGATTCTTTGCTATGATAGAGATACTTAATGGGAAAACGAATATGGAAGTAAAAAACAAATAATACATGAGGGGCACAATATCACAAATCCTGAGAGGCAAATAGGACAGCAAGTGAAACAATATCTTGAGCATCTGAAAAGTAAGAGTCATTAAGGAATTCGTCCACCTGTAACAAATATTGATGTCCTTGTTGATGTCCTAATCTGCCGGTTGAAAATGACACAAGAATCGGAAATGAAGGAATCACATCATTCTCAGTATATGTAGGTACTTTTCACCAGCGTTAACTGTTCCCATCTAGAATAATATAACTACATTCCCTTCAGCTTGTAAACATTTGCAGGAGGTGATTATCTCGTGCCCTGGCTTTCCAAGTGTAATTACAGCCCAACAAAAGGCATTATTACTGTGAATGGAATCCTGATCATGAAAGAAATCCATTACTCTCCTCAAATATTTAAAAGACATTTTCTTAAAAGGACTAGCATTATCAGCATATCAGTGGTATATGAATGATCTTTTGAGACAGTTTCAACTTTTAAGATTTTGATTTCTCACTATAGAATAGCAAGTTAATTTTTATGTATTATTCAAACAATTATTTCTAATTCAACTCATGGCACTATTGTCTAAAAAATCCTTACTGTATTCAAACATTTTGGTCTAGAAATAGAATTGCAACATAATGTCAATTAGTATCTCTGGACTCCAGTTACTACATCCATTGCAGAAATAATTACTTGAAAGAAAAGAAGAAAACTCATGACTTTTTTTTTTAAAGCAGATCAAGAATATATTTTCCTACTATTTATTGAATTGGTATTGTGTTCATTTCTCTACAAAAACTCTGTTCTTTTACTAGACTCCTAATGATAATCAGAATTCATGTTCACATAGCACAATTTATTCTGTATTTTGAAATTCTTGGTTACTGATAGTTATGGTATACATGAACATACATGCTACAGGCATGTTAGGACCTTCCAAATCTGTGATTGCATTAGTCTATGGAGTTTTTCCTGTTATCAAGCTTAAATTTTCTCTTTTAAATTCAATAAACCAATCAATTAACCATTTATTAAGTGCCTACTATATTCTAGAAACTAGATGTTAGATGTCTGAGATACAATTACAAGGAACTTACATCCTAATAAGAAAAATTAAACATGGATGATAGATTGATAGAACCCCTTGACATACATCTACATACAGATAGTTAAATGTATGCATATGCATGTATATATGTAAATATATACATAATATAAAGAGATAAATTAATAAATATTAAAATAATGTAAAATTAAATGCCTATAAATATAAAATAAATTTGTAAAAATACAAATAAATATTAACAAATAAAAATAGTTAAATATTAAGTACTTTAGGAGAGAGGGCACTAGCATTTGAGGAGAACAGGAGAGGAAGCCTTCATGTATAAAATGGTGCTTGAGTTGTGTCTCAAAAGAGACTGATTCTGTGAGGCAGAGGTAAGGAAGTAGAGCACTCCAGGCAAATGCAGAGGAACACACAGGAGACAGATGGAGTGTCCTGTGTATGTATAAGAAAAAACAAAAATAAATAAAGTTTGTTTGGATCACAGAGCACGAGAGGACAATGAGAAGGGTAAGGAATTGGGACCAAATTGAGAAGGGTTTTAAAAGTCATCGTCAACAGAGAGATTATTGGTCATTTCAAACCATTCATTCCAAGCTTTCCTCTTTGGGTCTAGAGAGAAAAAGTCCAATTCCTCTTCCACAGAATAGCCTTTAGGAAGTCTATTTCACATATCTGCTAAGACTTCCACTTTTCAGACTTAAATATCTTTAGTCAATTCTGTTGATCTTCCTATATTATGTCCCAATCTGTAATGCCTTTATTTAGATGTAGTACCCATAATTGATTCCAGTAGTCCAGAGGAAGGGACTGAACCAAGGTGGCAGAATAAAAACAGGGACTTGATTGAGCTCTTCCCCAAACCTCTGCAAATACCTGTAATAAAGGACTCTAAACAAATTCTAGGGCTGCAGAAGCAAATCTGTAGCCCAAGCCTGCCTGGAAAATTGACAGGAAGTGTCTATCCTGCCAGGCTAGGAGCAGAGCACAATCCAATGTGGGCCATGCCAGCAAAGAAGGGGCCAGAGCAGGCATCAGGGGACTAAATCACTGGCTGTGGTGGTTTCCCAATTTCTTGACCCCCAAAATGAAGAGGACAACTTGGAACGTCAGTGGGAAAAGCCTTGTTGGACCTATATGAGAGAGTAGCTGTGTCTAGCCCTAGCCTGTAGGCTCTGGAGCCTGCAGCAGTCACAGCAGCAACAGCAGCAGCAAAGATAGCTGCTGCTAGAGCTCTAGGACCACAGATTGTGGGAGAGATTGAGTGGCTGATGAGAGGGAGATAGCAGAGATCTCTTTGCAGTGCCAAGGCAGAATTCTCTTAAGGTGCCCTGATTGAATTGGGGTCACTGGCCTGGGTGGCAGTCCTAGGGTGAGGAGGTATGTTGGCTTGGTGGAGCGTATATAGCAGCTGTGGAGAGGGAATCCTCACAGTTTCAAGGCAGAAAAAGTGCTTGAGGTCACTCAAAGACCAGAGCAGAGACTAGGAGAGGAAGAACACCTCTCCTTTGATGGTACAACTTTGGAAGAGCTAAAAATTTGCAGGTCCCTAGAAGTGTTTCTGAAAACAACTGCACAAAACCACTGAAACTTGGGACAGTAGACCCCCCCCCCCACACACACACACACACTAGAAGCAGAGAAATACCTTGGCAAAGTCTTCAAAAGTCACTTAGTAATTGATTGGGGAAATGAGCAAACATGGGGAAAAAATTCAAACTATAGAAGGAAGATCAGAACATCTGCCCTCTCTTCTATCACATTCCCTCCTTCTTTTGTCCCCTTCCCCTTTATTTTATTGTAGGACAAGATAGATTTCTATACCCCATTTCCCATATGTTTTATTTCCCAGTTGCATGTAAGAAGAAGACAATAAAGTCAAAGTTCCTACATCCAAAGCATTCAAGAAAAATATAAATTGGTTTCAGGCCATGGAAGATCTCAAAAAGAGTTTGAAAATCAAGTAAGAGAAGAAGACAAAAAATTTGGAAGAGAAAGGAAAGTGATGCAAGAAAATCATGAAAAATGGGTCAACTTCTTGCCAAAGGGGACCCAAAAAATTCTGAAATAACACCTTAAAAAACAGACAAACCCAAATGGTAAAAGAGGTCCAAAAAGTCAACGAGGAGAAGAATGCCTTAAAAAGCAGAATTCGTCAAATGAAAAAGAAGGTTCAAAATTTCATGAAAGAAAATCATTCCTTAAATATTGGAATAGAACAGATGGAACCTAATGACTTTATGAAAAATCAATAAATTATAAAACAAACCAAAAGAATGAAAAAATAGAAGACAATGTGAAATATCTTATTGTAAAAAAACAATTGATCTGGAAAATACATCCAAGAGAGATAATTTAAAAATTACTGGACTACCTGAAAACCATGATCAAAAAAGAGCCTAGAAATCATCTTTCAAGAATTGTCAAGGAGAACTTCCCTGTTATTCTAGAGCCAGAGGGTAAAACAGATATTGAAAGAATTCATCAATCACCTCCTGAAAGAAATCCCAAAAGGAAAACTCCTAGGAATCTTGTAGCCAAATTCCAGAGTTCCCAGGTCAAGGAGAAGAATTTGCAAGCAGCCAGAAAAAACAATTTGAGTATTGTGGAAACACAATCATAATAACACAAGATCTAGCAGCTTCTACATTAAAGAATCAGAGGGCTTGGAATATGATATTCTGGAGGTCAAAGGAATGAGGATTAAAACCAAGAATCACCTACCTAGAAAAACTAAGTCTAATAATTCAGGGCAGGGGGGGGCGGCGTTGAATGGACATTCAATGAAATATAGGACTTTCAAACAATCTTGATGAAAAGCACAGAGCTGAATGGAAAATTAGACTTTCAAATATAAGAATCAAGAGAAACATGAAAAGGTAAACAGGAAAGACAAATCATAAGGAACATACTAAAGTTAAACTGCTAACATTCCTATATCAAAAGATAATATTTGTAACTGTTGAGAGTTTTTTCAATATTAGGGTAGTTGGAGGGAATACACACACACACACACACACACACACACACACACACACACATACACACACACAGGACAAAGGATGAAGGGATGATTTCTAAAAAATAAAATTAAGAGGTGAGTGAGGAATATATTGGGAGAGGGAGAAAGAGACAAATAGAATGGGGAAATTAGCTCACATAAACCAGGTAAGAAAAAGCTTTTCCAGTGGAGAGGAAGAGGGGAGAGGAAGAGGGGGTAGGTGAGAGGGAAAAGGTAAGCCTTACTCTTATCAAATCTGCCTTAAGGAGGGAATAACATGTACACTCAAGTATGAAAATCTATCTTCTCCTACAGGGAAGTGGGGGGGAAGGGGATAAGGATGGGGGAATGATGGAAGGCAGGACAAATGGGAGGAGGGTATAATCAGAAGTAAACACTTTTGAAGAGTGACAAGGTCAAAAGAGAGAATAGAATAAATGGAGGGCAGGATAGAATGGAGGGAAATATAGTCTTTCACAACATGACTGTTATGGAAATGTTTTGTATAACTACACATGTATAACATAACAAATTGCTTGTCTTCTCAGTGGGGATGGGTGAGGAGAGACAAAGGGAGAGAAGTTGGAACTCAAAGCTTTAAAAACGAATGTTAAAAGTTGTTTTTACATGCAACTGGAAAATAAAACATATAGGCAATGGGGTGTAGAAATCTATCTTGTCCTACAATGAAATAAAGGGGAAGGGGATAAAAGAAGGGGGGTATGTGATAGAAAGGAGGGCAGATCAGGGAATGGGGGAATCAGAATGCATGCTGTCTTGGGGTGAGGGGCTGGGGGAGATGGAGACAAAATTTGGAACTCAAAATCTTGTGGAAGTGAATGTTGAAAACTAAAAATAAATTAATTATTTAATTTTTTTTTTTAAGTACTCCAGAGGACATCTGATCAGGTTCATTCTCTTCTTGGCTCTGAATACAATGCTTCTCTTAAGGAAGTCCAAGATCAAACCAATTCTTTTTTTTGCTGTTCCACGCTGTTTTACTTATTTTGAGTTTGCAACTCACTAAAACACTCTTATCTTCTCTAGATAAGATGTTATCTAGTCATGCCTGGATGTGTGATATGGATTAGTCTTCACATTTATCCCCATTTAATTTCATTTTATTAGATTTGGCCCAGTGTTCTAGCCTGGAAAGATTTTTATGCTTTACTGACTCTGTCATCCAATGTGTTAGCTGTCTCTTCCCACGTTGTGTCACCTCTGATTTGAGAAATATGTCAGCTATGCCTTTCTCTAAATCATTCACTTAAAAAAAATGTTAATCAGTGGAAGGCCAAGCACAAATCCCTGAAGAATTACAGTGAAGAATTCCTTCCAAATTGGCATTAAACCACTCCTGTGAATGTGTTCATTTACCTTGTTCTAAATCTATCAATTTGTATTGTCTAGCCCAGAGGTATCAAACACCATGGCTAGCAACACTCCCAAGTTGGGTCTGAATTGGATTAAAATGTAATTGGGGAATATTTGTTAAAATAAATAAAAAGACCATAGATTGTAGTATCAGTGTGGTTTTCTGAGTCAGTATGCAGCTAGCAGAGATCATTGTGTGTGATTTAGTGGTCTCCATTTCTATTTGAGTTTGACACTAATGGTCTAGCCTAGTCTCTCAATTTCAACTATAAAGATAACATGAGATACTTTGTCAAAAGCTTAGCTAAGATCTAGGTAAATGACATCTACAATTTCCTCTTAATCTCCCAGTGTAGAAACTCTGTCCAAGCAAAAGCTATCCTTTAAATTACACATTTTAGAGTTTTTCCTGGAATCAAAGAAATTGGCCTATACTTTGTAGATCTTCTCTCTCTCTCTTTTTTAAATAAAGGCAATATTTACCTTTCCCCAGAACTTCTGAACCTTTTCCATCCTTCAGAATTTTTCAAAATCACTCATCATAGTCAGCTATCACACCAAGATTTCTTTCAGTATCTAAGAATGTAGTTCACCTGGCCCTTGTCACTTGAATCTACTAAGGTTATGGAGGCAATCTCCTACTAGCTTCTTTCTTAGTTTAAGGATCATTCCCTTAGCAATTTCTGTTCTGTCCTTTCCATGTAAGCAGTGGGTCAAATGCTAGCTAGACTCTTCATGAAATTTGAACCAGCTTCTTTATCTCAGTTAAGGCTATCTTCATATAAGATTCCTATGCTCTGCAATTTAACAACCCTCTACTCTGTAATTCTGTTTATTGTAGTTTCCTTTCTTAAATGATAATAAAGCTTTTTGGAGTGTGGGAAAAGAAGGAAACTTAGTCTTGATATAATTGTTAGGAAATAAGTTTTTCAGTGCAGTAGATAGAGTGCTGTGGTTGGAGTCAGGAAGACCTGAGCTCAAACCTGACCTCAGAGACTCACTAGTTGTATGACCCTGGAAAAGTCACTTAACCTCTGTTTGCCTCAGTTTCCCCATCTGTAAGATGGGGGTAATACTAGCACCTCCCTTTCAAGGTTGTTTTTAGAATCAAACGAGATAATGATTATAAAGAACTGAGCACAGTGACTGCCATGTGAAAAATGCTACGTAAATGTCATCAATTTATTACTTTTATGTACAGCATCATCACTATTTCAGAGCCAGGTTTAGCAAAAAACTTGTGGCAGCAACAGGGTGGCAGAAAGAAGCTTCAAGGTTTGGGTGCTAAAATAAAAACTGGAAAAGGCAGAGCAGAGCAGAAAGGAGAGTCAAGCAAAATCCAGATGATCCTAAACTATGGAATGGCCTCTTCTCTGTCTGAGCTTCCCTTTCTCAAAGCTTCACACACAATCCAAATCACAGACTTTATGTGTGTGTGTGTGTGTGTGTGTGTATGAGAGAGAGAGAGAGAGAGAGAGAGAGAGAGAGGGAGGGAGGGAGGGAGGGAGGGAGGGAGAGAGAGAGAGAGAGAGAGACCTTTATTTTAGTAGCTATTAAATACAAGTAGTTTGCTAGGCCTTTTGGGATGCTTCCAACTTATTCAAAGAGATGTGGCACACATACAACTAGAATGCAACCTAGATAAAGATATATTGCATAGGAGAGATACAAGAAGGGATCTGCTGAAGTATATAGGAGGGGAAAAGAACATTCTTAGTGACAAACTCAGGGAAAAAAATATCCTTGAAAAAGAAGCATTTAAAATAGACCAGTTCATCTATGTGTAATTGGGGAACTGGACAACGAACTCATCCTGATGGGTTATACAGGGCATGTACCATAATTACTGACTGGTTTCAATTCGGCATGAGGTACTTTGGTGAAATTTCTTCCAGGCTGGTAATGATGGACTGGTGTGTGTGTTTATTCTTCATTGCAGAAGAAGACCATGCCATCAGAGAAATGATGACATGACTTGCATTTGACTTTGTTTTGAGTAAGAGAGGTCTGTGTAGGTCACCAGCCTCACTTCTCCTCCAGGGCCATCTGAATCCAGTGACCAGATATTCATCAAGATGACTGGAGATGCCCCAGGATGAGGCAGTTGGGGTTAAGTGACTTGCCCAAGGTCACACAGTTAGTGAGGTGAGATTTGAACTCAGGTCCTCCTGACTCCTGCACTAGTGCTCTATCTACTGCACCACCTAGCTGCCCCAATGGACTGTTACTGACAATCAAAAGAATCATCAGGTTGGATGATGACCCTTAAGGACTGATGAGTCAGGACAGGTTGAAAGACACCTGGGAGATTTTGTTTTGCTTTGTTTTTTATTATTTTTTTCCATTAACAAGCACCTACCCTCTTTCTAATCTATTACTTCATCTGAGTAGTCAATAAAACTTTGAAATAGCACAAAGTCAAAAACAGATTAATGAAGCACTCTAGAAGATAGCTCTCTCCACAGTGAATCCCTAATCTTCATGTCCATCATTCAACTGACTACTCACTTACCTAATAGAACCAATATATTTTTTTCCATTGGGAGAATATAGAAACAAGTTAAAAAACTTGTTATTGTTTAGCTTCATTTTCAAAGAGAATCAATAACCACCGGGCAATGTCTTGACTTGCACATGAATTGGATTTAAATGAGGCGGAGTTGTGCAAAATAATCAACCTTACTCTCTCTTCCAGTCATCAGATTCCAGCAGCAAGAAAAGAGGTAACAGGGACAGTTCCCTAGGGAGGGAGATTTCATCTTTTCCAACATGCATTAGGACCAAGGGGTCATCTATACATTATTATTAAGATCAGCTATATTAAGAATATATACATATTTCAATAAAACTATTTAAAGAAATAATTTATCAAAATCAGTAGATAACTATAAAGGCAAACTACTTCCAAATTTCTTGGATTCCTCATTATTCTGAAGGTCTGAGCAACAATCCAAAACAAGTCTATCCTAGAAAGTATTGACTAAATGTCCTCAAACATCACATTCACTAGATTTTTATATATAAGTGACAGTCATTTCATAATAGTTTAACTTCTAAGTTAGATAATTATATTGTGAAAAACTAATAATTTGATTTTAGAGTAGACACATTGTCTTATGAAACATTGGCTTCTGTTTAAACTTGGGGCTCTTTGGAGGGGTGAGGGGAGTCAGTGGTAAAAGTCTTCACGGGGCAAACAGAAACCAATGTTTCATACTGTGTCTATTATAAAACCAAATTACTGGTCTCCCACAATATAAAAGCAAAATAATCATTTTTCCCATAGCATCACTTAGTAATATACAAGGTGTGGATGAAGGGAGCACCTGAGAGGGAGAAAGGATACTACTTCTGAGCATCTCTGAATAAACATAGAGTGGCCAAATTGAAGGAATGAGAGTGTTAGATTTCTCATGATATTAGGGCAAATCATGTATTATAATTGGGAGAACAAGATCTTAAATTCTCATAAGGTATGTGTACATCTATTGCAGTTTGATTGTGTCATGGGGATAGATGGAGAGGACTATTGGAATAGATAAAATGAAATTTACTTGAGACACATGAAAGGTTTCTGAGAATAAACATCTAGAGTGGCAGATTTTTATGTTTTGGATTTGATATGGTGAAAGAAGAGATATCCTGGTTCTGGATAAGGAAGTGAACTACATGCTTGATTGAGAGTTTTGAGTAGGGCCTGAGTGCGAAATGTTGAAGCAGGAACTACATTAGAGAAATAGGTCATCCGCCACACATAAAATTAGCCTTTCACTGAAGTCAATATATAAGCCCTCAACTAAAGTCAAGCCAAACTAGAATCTATAGAGGAATAAAATGATACAACCAGACTGTGATTTTACCTATAACAGGCCTACACAATCCGTGGTCCATTTTCCTCTACATTTTTCATGGGCTGCCTGAAATTTTTTGGTGTGCCTCAAGTAGTCAGGGTGTATGAGCTGCCTGCAGGCTGCAGGTTGTACAAACCTGGCCTATAGTGTCTCTATCAGAGTCCCAAACTATGTGCAGCATTTGATCTCCAAACTATACTGTACAGTAAGGTGCAGTCATTCAGGAATGTGGTTGAATTATTTTAGTTACTTTAATGTTCATTAATAGTTTGATGCTTCAATATGGACCTTGCCTCCATCTGTTGCCATAATAAATAAATATGCAGACCAGAGTTAAATTTAGAAGTTACCAATTTTGCTGGCTAAGGGAGCCAGCTAGTTGTTCTAGGTGAGACCTGATTCAGACCTCTCTAAAGCTTCTGGTTCAGTTGGAATGAAATGAGACACCAATAGGTCATTTAAGAGTTCACTAAGAAAGTTTAGTTAGGTATTGAGCAAGAATACACAATGGAGTTTTGGATGCTGCTTCCTGGCCTCTATGTCCACCATTTTAATTAGACAGCTGAGAGAGGAGAGGAGTCTGTGTCTCTATGTGCTGGCCTTTTTACTTAGCCCACTATGATAGCAATAAAAAATAGGATCTTTTGCTGTTTTTGTTTTAGTATAATCAAGTGCCTGATTGAATCTTGACTATATCAATTAAGAGCCTTTACTAAGAGTAAAGTACAGAAACAAGTTTCTTTAACTACAAACAGTATATGTATTTGTATTTTGAATGTGATTTTAGATCTTCCCCACTCATTAATGGGCCTGCTCATTAAGGGGAGTTTGATTAGGGAAGATTTGTAGGAACATCCACAACTTTTTGTTAATGAGGCACTGGTCCTCAAGGTTTGGGATACACTCTGGCTCTAACAGAGGTATAAATACTCTGAAGGTGAGGTTTTATTTGGCGGCTTAGTTTTTGCAAGATGTAAGGGCCAGATGAGGATTGTGGGAAACCGCTAAGGAGGGCCCCTGGCAATGAGAACCCAGATGCCGTGCTTCCCTCTCTAGTATGGTCAGATAGTTGTACCTCTCTATTGAGTTATGATCAGGCAGCCATGCCTGTTGATTACTTTGGAGTTTCCTGACTAGAAGTGTTTGTTTGACCAGATGAGGACTCTGCGAAGCCACTGAGGAACCCTCTGATTTTGAGAACCCATATGTTATGTTTCCCTCTCTGGTAACTATGGTCAGGCACTTGGGGTCCAGTTGTCTATTGAATTAAGGCAGAGGAAGCCATGTCTGTTAATCATTTCATTTCTCTGGATTTTCTTTGAAATTCAGGGTGCTGACACCCTGAACTAACTAAATGATATATGTACTTTGTTAAAAGGAATGGTACCTGTGCTTGATTAAAGTGATTGTTAACCCCTTGAAAGTTGTTTTCCCTTTATGAATGCAGATTTAAGAACCTGTGACTGTAGGCCCCCTGTATGTGTTGGTGTGTTTACTGATACAACCACTAAATGGCCTAAGTCAATAACCAAAGACTTTATTTATCATAAATAAAGCAAGTCCTAGAGACTTTTTTCAATACCTTTTAAGGAAAAGCTAGCCTTACCCACATGACAGATGTTGCTCCTACTACATTATGTCAATTGCCATTTAAAAATATGGTAATTCAAATCATTGCCCATGATGGTCCAAAGCTTGGGAGAGAATAGATAAATTAGGAGATGAATTAACTCGATATTACTTAAGGATATATTGGGTGTGAACAGTATGGTGTAAAGGACTGGGAGGTGGAAGATCTGAATTCAAATTTCAGCTCTATAAATGATTATCTGTATGAACTCGATCAAGTTATTAATTTTTTTCAGTAAAATATTCAAGTCTTCTGCGTGACCATTATGAATCCACCACAGCTTATTATATTGCAAAGCTTTAATGGAAAAAAAAAGGAAAGAAAATCAGCTAGAGAACACTTCAACCTCCTACCTCCCATAGTAGTTATAATTAATTCCAGGGTAGGGATCTAAGGGTGAAGACTGTAGAGCACAGAGATGATGGGAGTCAGGTGTCTCTGCCATGCAGCCCAGGTTTCAAGTGATACTGCACAATAACTTGCAATTGCCTAAGCTGTAGCTGTTATAAGAAGCCTCTATGCTACTGGTCCTTTAATTATCAGTGAGTATGGCAAACCTGTAACAGTGGTACTGCACAGGAACTGGCAGAAATGAGTAACCGTTTTAATTATAGCCTACATCTCTCTGGAAGAGGCTTAAGGTCACCTGACCTTGTCCTTTCCTATAATCTCATACAATACTCACTGATACTCAGACACACACACACACACACACATATCCACACACACTCACACAGGTTCATCATTTTCAAAGAAGACTAATGATATCATGGGGTGACATCTTGACTTGTGAATTGGCTTTAACTGAGGCAGAGCTGCACAAAATTATCAACTTCACTCTCTCCTCCAGAATCAGTGCTCTGGCCATTGGTGGGAATGGGAGACCAAGCCGGAGAATGGCGTGTGGCTATTGTAGGTTGCCTGGCAACCCCTGTTGTCCTGAGCTTTGGTAGGAATGTCTCCCACTCTGATCCCAGTCTTTCCAAGAATACATGCACAGACATATACCTCCCTCTCCCTCTCTCTCTCTCTCTGTATATATATACATATGTATGTATATGTGTGTGTATATATATGCATATATTTACACACACATAATGCATTTATGTGTTTATGTGTACAAAATTTTCATCTAAGTAACCAAGAATATAGACACACACAAGTGAGAGTGGAATAATCACACTGGGAGTTATCAACAGCAATGACTGAAGACAAAGCAAGCAAATACCAATGAGAAAACTTGGATTTTTGAGTAATATAATTCACCTTTTTTCCAGGAAATATTATTCTATATGTTGACTGTTAAATTGCTACAAACCCTTGACCTCATTACACTATAGCATGGCTTCGGGGTGACAACGGGAGGCATAGACTTTCTTTGGCTACTGAGGCCCTACATAACTTGACTTCTCCCAAGCTTTGTAGTCTTCTTACACATTTTTTTCCTCTTCTCTTTACTCTACAATCCATCGTTGCAGCCATTCTTCATACAACATATTCTCTCCTCTGATTCAATACGTGTTCATGACCACCAACCCTCCACCCCTCAGGACTGGAATGCTGTCTCTTTGCAACTCCACCTCATCTCTGAGTTCCCTGACTTCCTTCAGATCTCAACTAATAGCCTACCTTCTTTAAGAAGCTTTCCCCCATCTTCCTTATTGCTAGTGCCTTCCCTCTGAGATAATTTCCAATGTATCCTGTGGTTTCCACCATTAGAATTTGAGCTTCTTGAGGGATTACTTTTGCCTTCCTTTGTATTCCCATCAGTTAGGACAGTGCCTGGAACAAAGTAGTGTTTTTTGACTGACCAACTGAACTTATCTTTTATAAGGTAAACCCTTTTAAGGTGAGACTATGCTAGAGATCAAGATCTTTGAGGCAAGCAGATCATTAGAGGGAAGGAAGAGGCCATGCCTGGAAGTTTTAGAGGAGCATCATGTTACTAAGGTGAGACTCAATGCTCCTGAAATATGCATGGTCCTAAGATCTGCCTGTTTTTCTCTGACGTCACCAACAAGGGAGCTGGGTATTTTTGTGGCTACCTAGAAGGTGTGCAAAAATATAAACTACTTCCCTTCACCCTTTGCCCTCTTTCCTCCCCTATTTCCCCACAAAGAATTCCCTGGAATTAAGATTCATTGCAAAGAGCTACATTTAAAGAGCCCAAAGAATATAATTACTGTATTGGGTCACTTGTGCTCTGAAAGTCCTCATTAATGCTCTCTTATGCTTACACTGAATTTCTCGATACTTTAGAATTATATCAGTCAGTCAGTGAAAATAGGTTTCTTAGGTGCTTTCTATATGTTGGGCACTGTACTAAGTGCTGGAGATACAAAGAAAGATAATATTGTGGTCTCTCCCCTCAAGGAACTCACATTCTAAAGAGTGAGACAATATAAAAAAAATGTACATGCAAGATGTGTATATTATATGTGTGTTTATAGATGTATATATGTACATTATGCATATATTTGTATGTGATGATTATAAAATAGTATACATACAAAATACATACATGTATAAGGTACTCTAAGGAAGGTCAATATAATGACACTTCCTTCTTATGACAATTGAAGCCCATCCCTAAGTAAAGCTGAACTTTCCCAGATATTATTTCCTGAGGCACCACCCATGTATTTCTCCCTTTATCAGCTATCCAACCTTAGAATTTCAATATTTCCCCTCCCTGCCTATAGATGACACATAAAAGGGCCGATTGCAAAATGACTCGACCAAATCAAGAAGCAATTAAGAGATGCCTATTCTGATCCCAGCCCTATTATAAGAGAAAGGAACAAGCAAAAAGCATAGAAAGTCATGGTTTTTGTTCTAAAGGAGACCACTGTCTTTGGAGGTTATAAAATGGGTATATTTGAAATGACTAAAGAAGAATGTAATGCAGTATTTAATCAAAGGTTAAGCTGTGTATCCCTCTCTAAAACTCTAGTATAATTACCTGGTATGAAGGAGACTATGGGTTCTTAAAAAAAATAGAAAAGTGGCCTGAAAATGCTAAAATGATCTCTTAAGCAGAAGGAGTTTGAACAAATGAGTTTCAGGTAATGGCACCATGTTTGGTCTCTGAAGCCTAGTCAGTCATTTGATCAGATTAGACATAGGATGATTTGGTTTTTAGTTAAATGTGTTCTCAACTGTAAGTCATAGTGGGATAGCAATGGTCTCCAAATGAATAGCAGATCCTCAAGGTAGGGAGGGCATGTAGCACAGATGTTAAGTACTCCATGAATTAATAAAGTATCATTGAGATCGAGTTGAACCTTGTGTGAAGAGTATGGAAAGAAAAGGGTTGAGACTATGCTATAGGAATCAGACTGAAGTCAAATAGGATCTGCTTCAAGTCATAAAAGCAAGTTTAATGTGAAGAGACAAGAAGCCAAACCTGTTAAACATCAATACTATTGAAGAGTTTCATGTGTAGAGGAGAAAAAGCTAACACATATGAGACATTGATTTCCAGGAGCACAGCCATAATAGAGAACAGATTCTGAATCCAGGGCATAGGAAGGAAACAATGAAACCAAGATGAGGCAGGAAGCCAGAAAATCCGGTATCCTGCATCAAGATCACTCAGAAACCAAGCAGAGACACTGAAGGACATCCACTGCTAGGTCAAGTTGCCTATTGATAAAATGAAAATGAAATATGGATTCATATTATAAACAGGGATGATCTCTACGAGTTTTGATGCTCTTTCCTCACAACAACCCAGCAAGGTAGATATAGCATAATTTGTTTGCTTAGACGTTGACCTCCCAGCCATTCTTCTGGCTCCCAGACTTCCAAATCATGTTGTCTCATTTTAGAACTTCCCTCAGTGACACATCCTACGACAGCCAAGTACACTTGCAGCCTTTTCAATATAGAATAACCCTTTATAAGGCCTGCCCTCTTCTTTCACTAGTGAGTTGCTTCATTTCTGGAAGGTACCCAGGCTGGCTCTTGTTGCCCTATCAACACTTGGCTTCTTGAATTCAAAAACTGTACTCCTGCCCTCAATACCTTTATCTCCCCATTCCTTCCCCTTAGCTCCATTTTGTGTATGGTCTTTGCTCCTTAGAATATAAGCTCCTTGTGGGCAGGAACTGGAGTGGTTTGCATTTTCTTTCTCTACTGATTTTACACACTGAAGCAAGGTTAAGTGACTTGCCCAGGTTCACATAGTTAGTGTCTAAGGCTGAATCTGAACTGAAAGATGAGTCTTCCAGACTCCAGTCCTAGCACTGTATCCACTGTGCCACCTAGCTGCCCCTCTGGCACATAGTTAAGTACTTAATAAATTATCATTTCCTTCCTTTCTCCTTTCCTTCCTTCTTTCCTACCTTCCTTACTTCTCAGTGTGAAAATTCCTTCTCCCAATGCAGATCATTAGCTGTTCTGCAGTCTTTAGAAATATCATGCCTATAGTCCCACTTTACAAATGAAGATATTGAGGCTCAGAGAAAGTAAATAACCTGTCTAGAATCACCCAGCTGGAATATTTCACAACTAGGTTTCAAACTTAGGTTTCCTTCAACTAAAACAAGAACTCTTTCTATTTTCTGTGTGAATAGTGGTCCCACAGGGCTCAGTGTTTTGAAGGAATGGCAACTCAGAAGTCTGGGACTCTGATAGACTATCACATGGACAAGGATATACTTGAAGGAAATGCTACTGTAATATGGTAACAGACCTGAAATAGTTAAACTAAGAGATTTTTTCTTTGAATGAAAACCAACGGTGAGTTATTAGGGAATATAAACTTACTATTGTAGAAGAATATGTTACTAAATAGAAAAGTAAAATACGATAAAAGGAAAACAGCATTCTTATATTTGAACATTGTCCGTAAAGAGAGGCAGTGTGGTATCAGGGTTGGATGAGGAGGTAGGGGAGAGGAGCAATGGGTTTGGAGGCAAGTACCTGAATTTGGATCATACTTGTGCCACTAACTGCCTGTGTGACCTTGGGTTAGTCACTTTTCTTTTGACCTCATTTTGTCCTCTGTGAAATTAGGAGGTTGAACCGGATGGCCTATGATCTCATGACTACAAGGTATTTCAGGTTCCTTCCAGCCTTAGAGAAATTGCACAAATGAGTTTTATTTGTTTTAACTTTTTTTCAATCTCCTACCCCCCAATCCTACCCCCTATATCCACCTTGGGATATGAGTGTGTCTGATACTTGCCTGAATTTCTAGGTATTTCATTCTCTTCTGAATCCCCATTTGAAAGTGAAGCTCAAGGTTGTCTGAATAAACAAAAGTTGCTTTTGCTTTAATGTTCAGCTGATGATGTGACAAAGTAACAATTTTGGCTGGAAATGGAAAATTGATGCAAAGCATTAGACAAGATAGAAGACAAAATGATATGGAAGGAGACATTGGCAGGAGTAAAGTGGCCAAGGCTTTTGCTGAGGAAGGAGTGGGAGGCTTTCCACTCAGTTCTGACCATAGGTACCTGGTTGTAAGCATGAGCAAACAACTAGCAAGAAATGAAGAATCTGAGTTAATAAGGCAGTATGTTAGCAAGTATGGAGAAATCATACGAAATGCTTCAGGGAATAGCAGAATCTGAACAGGGAAACTTAGTGAGAAAGCGAATAAGGCAGTAAAGAACTCAGTTATTTCAGTGGCAATAACTTAAGAGAAACATTTTGTATTTATGAAAGGCAAAAGTTTTAAGAAAGCAAGTTAGAAATAATTCTTCAGATTTGATTTAAACCCACACAAGCACATTTCTGTTTTTAGCAGGGTGTCTCTCTGGACCTTGATTGGGATCTATTTGCTCAGAAAGAAAATCAAAGGTGAAACTGTCCCTGTGAGAGAGAATAGGTTCATCTTATCCCTGCTGATACTGAAGGGAGAGGAGATGACATCTAAGGCATGAGATTCCTGGTCCATGAAAAAAGCTTAGGTCTTTCTACTTTATTTAAGGTTTCATTAGAGCTAAGTGGGCTGTGCTCAAGTAGATCAAAAGAAATTAACAATGTTATTCAAGGGCTTTTGTGATATCTTCCTTAAAATGCCTTGCAAATTAGACTCAGAAACATATTGTGCTATTTCATCAAGTTATAATGTCCTGTTCTCCTTTTTCCACGCAAGGAGATATTATTTAAACCTCCACTTTCTCAGCTAGGTCTATTCACATTAGGTTTCAGAGAAAATTAAGAAGGATGGACATAGGAAAGAAATGGAAAGAAGGAAGAGAAAGAGGGTAAGATAGAGAAGGAAGAAAGAAATATTTAAGTACTTACAACGTGCCAGCAAAAATAAGAAAGTGAAAGGATTTACTCCCACAGAGTTTATATTCTAATAGAAGATATATCACACATGGGGGAGTGATTAGACTGAAAATATTCACTGACTCAGGATCGAGATGTTTTCTTGAAGCTACTAAACCCGATCTATCACTCAGATGCCTTCACTAAATTCTTGACGACCACTATCTTTGCCTGGGTCCCTGACCTATTATTCGGTCTCCTCATTTTGTTTCTTTCTTGCTTTGTCATTCATACAAATCATCCCAAGCTGTTTCTTTAGGCAAGATGATGTTTAATGTCTCTTCCAACTCTAAATACTGTGTAAGTGATAAATGAACACCTACATCTTCATGATGAGATCTCTTTCCTGGAACAAAATCTTTCCAAAATTTTTGCCCCAATACCTCAGAAATTAATCTTAAGTTATTAATTTCATCAATCATAAACCTAAAAAATAAAATTTGAGTAATTCATAATTGGGTAATCTATCCCTTCTTCATAATGTATAATCTGTTCCCTCATTGAGACACTAAATTTTAAAATTATATATGTTATGCTTTAATATTTCCAAATGTTTGTATATTTATGAAGTTTAGCTTCCTTTAAGTTAAAACTTAATAATAAAATGGCTAAATCTCCTGCCAAATTGCATATAGGATGTAGCTCTTCAGGATTGTCCTCTGAGAAACTAAAATGTTTAGAATTAGCAAAAAAAAATGAAATTATTGAAAGCAAAGTGATGCATGCCAGACAGACAGACAGACAAAGTCAGAGTCAGAGAAAAAAGAGACAGACTATGGCATAGTAGAAAGAATGCTATACTTGGAATCAGAAAACTTGAATTTGAAGTCAATATCTGCTGTGTCACAGTAGAAAAATCGATTAAACTTCTGGGTCTCAGCTTCCTCATCTTTTCACTCATTGTGTTGATGTTCAACAATTCAATACCTTCCATTGTCTATCTCCTCTGATTGGCAGGTTGGAGGATGGAACAATGAAGTCTTCCCAAAGTCTTCTTCTGTAGAGGGCTCAGAAGTCTTAGAACTATCCAGGTAAATGTCTATGTTCCATTAGCCCCTCTGCTTGCTTTTGACTCCAGGGAACATTATGCCCCTGTTTTGGGTACCTTCTCATGCCCCAGTTGAGTGTTGTTTTCCCCCATTAGATTATATGATCCCCGAGGTCATAGGCTGTCTTTTTCTTATTATATCCCCAGGTCTTAGCACAGTACCTGACACATAGTAGGTACTTAATAAATGTTTATTGAATTGAACTGAATCTTCAAAAATGAACAGGTTGAAAGAGATGATCTTTCAAGACCCTCCTAGTTCTGTATCATATGACCTTACAATGTAGTCACACTTGTAAGTGGGTTAATAGATTGAAGAACCCAAAACAAACTAACCTAATTTGTTTTGAAAATTGTGTTTGTTGTTGGGGTGGATGGGGACTGTTCCATGCCTCTACTGTTTTTTCTAGCCAGTAATATAGGAAATTCCATGATGAAAGGTTAATTCTTTCTAACAATTTAGAGGTCCAAAATATTTTCTTCCAGAGTCATATGTTTGTTGAGGAAATCCTATATTCAGAATCATCCCTTAGGGTATAGTGGATAAATGGTTAACCACATGCTAACCTTCACATTTAATTAGCTCATAACCCTTTCTGGTGTCCTTCCAGTTAATCAGTTCTGAATACTTTCTCCTGCCATGGCCCTCTCACCATTCTCTTATGAGTTCTCTTGCCTCTCTGAATAGTCCTTGAAGTTCATATACTAAAAATACATTTCAGTTGAGTTCCATTTGTACATATGCAAACCTAGGGGTTGCTGTGTTAAGCCTGTGCCTCACAAAGCTCATTCTACCTCAAATTCATATGAATTCTGCCTTTGGAGGGAAAATTTTGGAACATGTGAATGGTTTATGATGATGTCCCAAGTTAGAGATCAAAAAAGATCCCAGCTTTGATCTCAAGTAAACTACTCTCTCCTTGGGCTAGGAAGAAATACAATACTCAGAATCTATCTCTAGCCTTCACAGAAGGCTGTCATAAATACACACACACACACACACACACACACACACACATACACACACACAAATAGATTACCTATCCCCATCACTTCCCAGAGAGCCATCCCTTATAACATTGTAAAGAGACTAAAAAATATTAACAATAAAATGTTCAGCAAAATTAATCATTGCATCAAAAAATAATCTGACAATGTATGCAGTATTCCATATTTGCAATCCCTGTTTCTTACCTCCTCAGAGAAGAGGGGGCTGGAAGACAGGGGAGGTGTTTATTTATAGACCAAGCATGGTCTTTATAACTTCCCAGCATTTAAGATTCATTTGGTTGAAGTTTAATAGTACACTACATAAGTCTCTGGATGTAATTTTATTCAAGACCAAGATTCAAAATCTGCCTTAGATACTTATCGGTTACGTGATCCTGAACAAGTCATTTCAGTTCTCCTTGACTGTTTCATCATGTGAAAACTCCAGTGAAGGGGTGCTAGAATTAATGACTTCCAAAGTTCCCTTCCCATATAAATCTATGAGCCTATTACTGTTTTATTTTATGGTTCTTCTTTCCATTTATACTGTTGTAGTCATTGAGTATCTTACCTTCCTGGTTTGGCTTAATTCACTTGGTGTTAATTCTTTTAAATTGATTCATGCTTCCCTCGATCTACCCTACTGATAATTTCTTGTAGCACAGTAACATCATTATGTTCATTCATATGCACCAATATTTTTAGTCATTAATAAACACCTCCTTTGTTTATTGTTTTTGGTTATGGATTGGGAAAAGTAGCACTATAAAGATTTTGTCCATGTGGGGTCTTTCTTTTAGTCACTGAATTTCTCAGGAATGTGCCTACCAAGTTAATCTCTGATTTAATAGGTTCAAATATTTTAGTCTCTTTCATCTGAAAAATTCTATTTTTCCAATAGAATAATAATAATTATATGAATTATATAATCCATATATAGAGAATAATTATACAGTTCTTTGAATTTTATAAAATGTTTTGCATACATTGTCATATAAATTGCCCTTGCTCTTAGCTTCTAGTCTAATTTATATGGGGATATGACTATGACATGTCTATTCCTGAATAGATATCTTTAAGAGTGACTATTTATGGTTTCCGTTTAGGAAAAACAAAAGAAATAGAGTTTATGTGTATGTTTAGCGGGAAAGCAACTGAACCTTGCTTTCTGGATATTTTTACTTTTTTAATTATTAATTTATTTGCTTCAGTTTTCTATAGTCATTTCCATACGTGTTAGATTTTCTTCCCCTCCCTCCCACCTTACTCCCTGAAACAGCATGCAATCTTATATGGGTTCTACACATACATTCTTATTAAATATATTTTCACATCAGTCATGTTGCATAGAAGAATTAAAATGAATGGCAGAAACCATGAGAAAAAGCAAAACAAAAGAAAACATAATACAAGAAAAAATATTCTGCCTCCTTCTATGATCCAGTTCTATAGTTCCTTCTCTGGATGTGGAAGGCATTTTTCCTCGAATCCATTGGGAATTTTTTAGGACCTTACATTGTTGTGAAGGGCTAAATCTATCAGAAAAATTCCTCAAACACTGTGGTTGTTACTGTGTAGAATGTTCTCCTGGTTCTGCTTCTTTCACTCAGTATCAGTTCATATAAGTCCTTCCAGGCCTCGCTGAAGTCTTCCTGTTCATCTTTTCTTATAGTGCAATAGTATTCCATAACATTCATATACCACAACTTCTTCAGCCATTCTCAAATTGATGAGCATCCCCTTGATTTCCAGTTCTTGGCCACCACAAAGAGAGCTGCTATAAATATTTCTGTGCATGTGGGACCCTTTCCCCTTTCTATCATCTCTTGGGGATACAGTCTTAGAAGAGATATTGCTGGGTCTCAGGATATGCACATTTTTGTAACCCTTTGGGCATAGCTCCAAATTTCTCTCTAGAATGATTGGATCAGCTCACAGCTCCACCAACAATGAATTAGTGCTCCAACCCTCCCACATCCTCTCCAACATTTATCATCTTCCTGTTCTGTCATGTTAGCCAATGTGATAGGTGTGATGTGATACCTCAGAGGTGTTTTGATTTGCATCTCTTTAATCAATAATTATTTACAGCATTTTTTCATACAACTATAGATAGCTTTAATTTCTTTCTCTGAAAGCTGCCTGTTCATATGCTTTGACTATTTATCAATTGGGGAATAGTTTGTAATCTTGTAAATTTGACTCAGTTCTCTATATGTTTTAGAAATAAGACCTTTATTACAGACACTAGTTACAAAAATTCTTTCCCAGTTTTCTGCTTCCCTCCTAATCTTGGTAGCATTAAGTTTATTTGTGCAAAAACTTTTCAATTTAATGTAGTCAAAATTATCTGTTTTGCACTTCATAATGTTTGAAGCTGTGCTTTCATAAGATTATTAGTATGGACAATTTCATTTTTCATTTCTGGTTAGTACCTGCATCGCTAGGTGGTAGAATGGACAGGTAAGTGACTCACTGGGCAGCCAGAGGTGAAGTGGATAGAGTTCTGGGACTGAAGTCAGGAAGACTCATTTTCCTGAGTACAGATCTGACCTCAGACACTTACTAAGTTGTATGACCCTGGGCAAGTCCTTTAACTCTGTTTGCTCAGTTTCCTCATCTGTAAGATGTACTGGAGGAGAAAACAGCAAACCACTGCAGTACCTCTGCCAAGAAAACTCCAAACAGGATCTCAAAGAGTCAAGACACAATTGAGAAATGACCAAACAATAAGAACACCCTGATCTAGCTCTTTTAGCCAAATGGTTCCCTCAGGGGATGTGAGATCAGTACTTAGGGTTACAAAACTGGTATGGGTTAGAGGCAAGCCCTGAATCAAAGCCTTCCTAGCTGGACACCAATGGAGCCATCATTGCTGACATTCTAATTTTCCATTTATCTCTTGATTAAACAGAGGAAGGGAATTTATATGAATATTTATATTTTTATCCTTCACTTCAGGCCGCTGGGTCTATATGTTACAATTTAAGGAACATCAACAAGGACATAGGACCAGAAGCATCACCAAGACAAAGCTCGTTAGTGACCGCGACTCGGAAAAAATTGTGCCGGATAGTATCTGATCTTATCATTTGTCATTGATTTTTCTCTACAGATATATGTAATTTATACATATATGTGTATGTGTGTCTGTATATGTGTATGTATAAGTGTACATGAATGTGTGTGTGCATATTACACACACACACACACACGTACTTTATATCCTGGAAGGGTCAGAGGGAAACTTAATTTTTAAGTAATAAGATCAAATCTGGTTAAAAATCCACATATACAGTTCCATACCCCAAAAGTGAAGAGAACCTTCTTGTGCAAATAACAGCATCTGTATATTTCTTTGACTTCTACCCCCGCATTTGGAAATAAAGCCCTGAAATCAAGCTTGAAAGCCAGGCAGAAACGCATAGACTTAATTTAGTTTCTCAAAAATCAAGAATCAGAAGTCTTCAGCAAGAGAGTGACACAAATTTGGGGCTTGTGATAAGATCAGCAATTCCCTGATGCAGCTTATCTCATCTCTCTTACCTGCTTCCCCCACTTCCACCAGGCTTTACTTAATGCAGGGAAAATAGCCCCTAGGATCTGATTGGCCCCATCTCCTATAACAGAACTTTCTTGTCATGTAAGGCTATTCCATGAAGTCTGAGACTCTCAGACTTTATGGGTACCTAAAACCACTTGAGTTCGTACCCTGATAACATGATAACCAGTGGTATTTACAGATGGAATTGAAAGGGACTGAATCCAGAGAATCTAAGTGCTTCTATATCCTTGTTTTGTTAAAGCAAAACTAAACATTTTTTGTTAAATTTTCAGTGACCTGTGAGTAACTCACAATCTGAGCAGTTAGATGAAGCAGTGGATAGAGTGCTGGCCTGAAGTTAGAAAGAACTGAATTAAAATCCAGCCTCCGATATTTACTAGTTGTATGATTCCAGGCAAGGCACTTAACTTCTATCTCCTTCAATTTCCTCAGCAATAAAATGCAGATAATAACAGCGCCTGTCTTGCAGGGATGTTGTTGGGATTAAATGAGATAATACATGTACAGTGCTAAGTATGGTCCCTGGCACATGTTTGGTACTGTTAAAAGGCTTGGGTTTTTTTCTTCCTAATTTCATTTTGTCCCAATACTGTGTCTGAAACTCTCTTAGCCAAAGGGGTGTGTTGGCACTGGAGCCTACTCCCAACAGTGTTTTAAGGAAAATTAATCTGGTTGGATTAGGGTCACATATAATAAACATTGATGTGGGAAATTCTGGACCCTTCTATCTTTGACCTCTTTGAGGAATATACGTAGCAATGGAATCTCTGGGTCAAACGTTTGGATACGTTGATCACTATTTTAGTGCAATTCTAGATTTTTTTTTTCCATAATGATAGAGTCAATTCAAACTTCTACCAACAGACTATTAGTGGATTTGTCTTTCCACAACACATCCATAAAATGGCCATTCCCATCTTGTCTTTTTTAATAAATTATAGAGTAAGAGGTAAAACCTTAAAAGACAATTTAAGAAATATAAAAGAAAATGCAAAGATGCAGTGACTGATCAGATGAGGGAGACTGGAAAGGATAAATTACAGAAGGTGGTAATGTGTCAAATCTGCATGACTAGGAAGAAAATACTATTGACAAAGAGGATGCAGGTGGTGGCTTATTTGGAGGTGGGTGGAAAAAACTAGCTATTCTAAATATATTCACTTTGAGATGCCAGTGGGAATTAGAAATGATGATGTGTATCAGTAAATACCCCAACATACAAAAGGGGACCTACTATTATAGGTTCTTAAATCTGCATTTATAGAAGGAAAGGCAACTTTTGAGGGGTTAACAATCTCCTTTAATTAGTTCAACATACAGAAAAATATAAACAGAGAGATGCAGACCAACAGACAGGGCTTTTACTGCCTGAATCAAAGCAATATTGCCATACAATTTACAAATGTCCCTGGACTGAGAGAGACTTTACATCTGAGCAGTCAGGGGTCTGAACATATGGCCACTCAAAGTTTCAACCAGGTAATTACAAGATCCTTCTCATAAATGAATCCCCAAAGTAATTATATATATGGAAAGGAGGAAAGACTGAAATTTTTAGAATGAGGAGTAACTAATTATCCTTAAGAATTTAGCTATATATTTTATAATTTATTAATTTTTTATTTTAAAAATTTTGCTATCTTCTTGAGTTTTCTACTCAGAGCTAGAAGCTTAGCTTCAAAACTCTTTTTATGACATGATAATGTCTTCCACATCTTATACCTTGGAGGTTTTTCAAGTGTTAATAAGATAACAGATGCTAAATTCTGCAAGCATCAAAGTAATAGTTATGGAAGTAGTTATGGAAAACATTCACATACCATGGGCAAGGAAAATGACATTAACTGGGTGTGAGTGACTTATGGACAAATCACTTGAGTCAGGTAATTTTCTTCACCTATAAAAAGAAAGTGATGTACCTGAAATTCCCAAAGGAACCTCCACACCAAAATTACATGGATGGATCTTATTCTTTTTGCACAAAGAAATGTGTCAAATATTCTCAGGAGTCACACCCCATATTTGTCTAGACTTTCTTGGTCAGACTTTCCTTAATTCAATTTAAAAACCATTTACAGAACACCTACTATGTGTCTGGCACCATACTAGACACTAATGATACAAAGCAAAAATGAAAGTTACTACCCTCAAAAAAAAGAGTCCCTCTATGGTTGTTTATTACATGAGCTCTCTTTTCTTTTCCTTCCATTTCACTTTTTGGTCTAATAATCTCCTATCCATTTCGTTATCACTTCTATATTGAAGATTTTAAATCTAACTATTCTTCCCCAGCCTCTCTATTGACCTCCAATCTCACATCTCCAGCTGCCTTTTAGGGATCTTTTAAAAAATTTATTTCTTTTATGTTTTCTCAATTATATGTAAATAAAAGTTTTAAACATTCATTCTTAAAAATTGAGTTCCAAATTCTCTCCCTCCCTCTGCCTCCCCTGACTTGAGAAGGCAAGCACTTTGATATAGATTATACATCTACAGTCATGAAAAACATTTCCATATTAGCCATGTTGCAAAACAAAACCTAGACCAAAAAACCCAAAAATGATAAAGTGAAATAAAGTATGCTTCCATCTGTATTCAGACATCATCCATTCTGTCTCTGGAGGTAAATAGTATTTTTCATCATAAGTACTTTTAGGGATATATTTAACTGTATGGCCAACAGATTCTTGGAACTCAATGTTCAGATGTTCAAACTGAATTCACATCTTTTCCCCTAAATTCTCCCCATCTCCTACCTTTCCTATTACTTTCTTCCCAGCCTCACAGGTCACAACTTAAGAATTATACTCAATTTCTCACTAGCACTTAGTACTCCTAGATAATCCTCTACCAAGATCTGTTGATTTCGCCTCTCTCAAATATCCCCACTTGTGTCCTCTGATAGTGCTACCATTCTGGTGCAGGGGTCTCATTAATTTACACTTGGACTATTTACATAGGCTGCTGATGGAGTTGCCTGCTTCAAGACTCACTTCACTCCAATCCATCCTCCATTCATTCATCAAAGTGGTTTTCCTAAAGTGCAGGTCTGCCCATCTGATCATATCATCCCCCTACTCAATGAACTTCAGTGACTTCCTTTTACCTTCAATATTAAATACAAAATCTCTTGTTTGGTGTTCACAACCCTTCACAACAGATACCACCACCACATTTCCAGGCTGTATAGATTTTATTCTCCACACAAAAAAAACCCTTTGATCCAGTAATACTGACCCTCTTTGTTGATCCAAGAATAGGACAGGTTCACTAATACTTGACATATTTTGATTGAGTTTTTGAATGATATGAAAAGATTTTTAAGGCACTGTTAGTTACTTGTTCTTGCACATTTCAGTCACCATAAGAAAAGAAAATATATCTGACAATTTGAGGTTCCAAAGGACTACAGAAAAAAATAGATATATATTTTAAAGCTTTTTTCCCCAAAACTGAGATCTGAGCCAAGCTTTCAAAATTCCTTAGCTGCTAACATTTGGCAGCCTTTTTCTGATGGTAAATAATGAAAAATCTTTTCATTCAAAGCCTGGTGAATGTTCCCATTTTCATATGAATGAGGTATAATCTGAGAGGAGATCTGCATTCTGAGACATATTATGTTCTGATCAGTTCTAAGGTACCAATAGTTTCTGGTACCCTGGAAGAGACATTTCACTTGCCTGGATCTCAGATTGCCTCTTAAGTGTTGGGGCTAATAATTCCTGCCTAACTTACAGAGAAGTTGTGTAAATTTTGTGTAGATATCTAAAATTCTATTTCAATGTCGGAAAAAAAATAATGCAATGTTATTTCTCTCAAAGGTTAGATATCTGAACTGGCTTTGCTCGTAGTGCTAAACTGTTTATGAGAAGATGACACCAGTAATTCTTAAAAATTGTATCATTAATAATACAGTTAGAAGGAATATACATATACAGAGGGTATATATATACAGAGGGTATGGGCATAAGATGATTTTGACAGAATGACATAACAAAATTAAGGGATGAGGAGGGGTACAATGGATACAGAAGGAAAGGAGAGGTAGAATAGGGTAAAATATTTCACATGCAGAGTTGAAAAAGATACATTTCAATGGAAGGGAAGATGAGAGAGTGAATGATGAGCATCACTTGAACCTTACCTTCATGAGTATTGGCTCAAAGAGGGAATAATGTACATAATCAGTTGAATATAGAAATCAATCTTACTGAACAGGGAAGTAAGAGGGAAGGAGATCAAATAAGGGGTGAGGGATACTTACAGAAGGAAGAGCAGGCCAGGGGAGGTGATAGACAGAAGCAAAGCACTGATGAGGGAAGGAGTTAAAGGAGAGAGAGGATGAACAGGAGGAATAATAGAATGCAGGGAAACACACAGGTTGTAATCATACCTGAATGTGAATGGGATAAACTCTCCCATAAAATGAAAGTGGATATCAGAGTGGATTACCTAATGTTTGTCTCATGCAGGTTACAGAGATAAAGTCAAAATGAATGCATGATTTAGATACCATAAGCAAATGAGAAGAACAAGGAATAGTTTACCTGTCAGATACAGGGAGAGGGAAAGAATTCATGACCAAATGAGGTTGAAAGCATTACAAAATGTAAAATAGGTAATTTTGATGATATAAAATTAAAAAACTTTTTGCACAAACAAAACCAATGCACCCAGAATTAGAAAGAGAGAAGAAATCTGGGAAATAACCTTTATAGCAAGTGACTCTGATAAACGCCACATTTCTCAAATATATAGAGAACTGAGTCAAATTTATCAGAGTACAAACCATTCCCCAAATGATAAATGGTCAAAGGATATGAACAGACAGTTTTCAGATGAAGAAATCAAAGCTATCTAAAGGCATATGAAGAAGTACTCTAAATCACTTTTGATTAGAGAAATGAAATTAAAACAATTCTGAGATATCATCTCTCACCATTCAGGTTGGCTAATATGACAAAAAAAAGAAAGTGATAATTATTGGAGAGGATGTGGGAAAACTGGGACACTAAAACACTATTGATGGATTTGTGAATTGATACAACCATTCTAGAGAAAAATTTGGAACTATGCATAAAGGGCAAACAGACTGTGTCTGCCCTTTTGATCCAGCAATACACTACTACCTTTGTATCCCAAGGAGATCATAAAAAAGGAACAAGGACCTCCACGTGTGAAGATATTTATAGCAGCCCTTTTCATGTTGGCAAATTATTGGAATTTGAGGGGATGTTTATTAATTGAGGGATGGTTGAAAAGGCTGTGGTATATGAATGTAATAGAATACCATTATATGACAGATATAATGAGCAGATGATTTCAGAAAAACCTAGAAATATTTAAATGAACTGATGCAAAGTGAAATGAGCAGAACTAAGGAAACATTATAAACAGTGTCAGCAACATTGTGTGATGATCAACTGTGATTGCCTGAGCTCTTCTGAGCAACACAATGATCAAAGACAAAGAACTCACAAAGAAAAATGCTATCCACATCCAAATAAAAAACTGATGAATTATGAATATAGATTGAAACATATTTTTCTAACTTTGTTTTTCTTGAGTTTTTTTCCTTTTGATGTTTCTTTTTTCACAACTGTGACTGATGTGGAAATATATTTTACATGATAGTATAAGCATAAATGACATCAAGTTGCCTGCTATTTTCAGAAGAAGAAAGGGGAGGAAGGGAGGGAGAAAAAATTGGTACTCAAAATTTTTTTAAAAAAGAATGCTAAAAAATTGTTCTGACATGAAATTCAGAAAAAATAAAATACTATTTAAAAAAGCAAAAAATAAAAATACTTCCTTTGAGGGGATAAAAAGGGTTGATAAGCACACTATATTGAAGAACATGGTCCAACACTGATAAGAGAAAGTCCTCATGTATAACAAATTATTCATAGCAGCATTATTTGTAATAGCAAAGAGTTGGAAACAAAGTAGATACTCATTGATTAGGGAATGATCAAACAAATTGCAGTATGGTCCATGAATGGAATAGGATGTTGTTCTACTCTAAGAATTTATGTGTGTTGACTACAAAGAGGCATGGATCTACATGAACTGATGCGGAGTGAAATAAACAGAACCAAGAAAACAATATCCACAGTAACAATAACTATGCACTGGAAAGAAAAAGCACAGACACAGAGAAACATATAAACAAAACATGTATACCTGGAAATGTACAATATTATAAAGATCAAGCACCACTGGAATGAAGAAATATGAGAGGACTCCTTTAACCCATATTTGGTGAAAGCAACAGGTGTCACACATTGCACATTTTCATGCTTTTTCAATGGAAAAATGTACTGGCTTTTTTCTTATCTTTTTTATGGGATAGTTCTGGGGAATGAAGAAGGATAATGGGGATGACTGTAATAACAGGGGAAAAAATGGAGGACAGTTAACAAAAACTTTCTCAAAGTAAAAGAAGACAAAACAGCAACAACAAAATTAACAATGACAGAGTTGATTTAATTATGGCTTATGGCTCCAAAACTGGTGGAGGAGGGAGTGGGGGGGAAGTGAGGAAGTTAATGAGGAGAGGAGAAAGCTAGAAAGAAAGAATGGAAGAGAAGCATGAGTGGGGATTTCTAGAAATAGTGTTCTGTAAGAGTCAGTTAGCAAACAGATGACCAGGACCTCGGGATTCATGTTCCTTGAGGCCATAGTCTACAGTGTGTGCTGCAAGAGGTTTAGTGAGGACAGTGTCCAGAATTCTTTCTATCTATCTATCTACCTATCTATCTATCTCTCTGTCTGTCTGTCCTGTCTGTCTGTCTATCATCATATATTTAGTAACATCTGCTTTTGAAGTGATAATATAATGTATGCATAGGATAGTGTATGAATTAAATGGTACAAAGTAAAATAGTTTAATTTATTGCCTCACAATAAACCTTACAACTTTTTGCATCTTAAAAACTTTCAATATGCAAAATATTCTTGGCTGTAATGATTTGTTTACATCATCTGACATTGAATTCATAAGATTTTGACACATATTCCTTAATTCTTAATTATAAAGTCAGACTTTTGCATATTGTAAATTACACAAACATTTAATAAACAATATATTTTTCTAGTCTAGACTGACACTAAACCGTAGGTTTTTTGTGAGGTTTAATTCATGTGAGTTCCTAGACAACTGAAATGCATTTTTTCCATCTGTTGGGGAAAAACATTCTAATCTTCTATGACATGGTATGGTCCAAGGTTGTATCATGATATTCCATCTCTATTTAGAAATTTATTTAATCCTAGTACAATTCTTCTTCTCATTATATCAGTATTCTTATCAAAGTTCATGATTTCCTCAGTAAGGATAAGTCTTTCAAATCCAATGGAAGAAAAAAAATCTCCAAAATAATGTTTTTGGTGGCTATATTACCTTCTGATTAAGATGCTGAGACAGTTCCATATGAAATCTATACACTGTGTGAAAATGATTTTGATTTATCTTGAATGGAAAAGTGAATTTCAGCAGTAAAAGTTACTAGCCCCCACCCACCCAACCTTCAGCACTCCAGGCTTTGTATTGTCTTACCTGTAATTCTTTCTCTGTGGCAGATTTTTTTTTTGCGGGGGGCGGCTGGTTTTTTCACTGTTCCTTGAACTTTATGAAGTCTCTGTTTTACAGTGGAGGGATCAAATAACAAACTCATCTTCAGAATATCCTTTTTGTTTGTTTGTTTTCTAAGGATTAACTAGTTGGTTTTTACCTGAGTCTTTCAGTTCTTGATAAGATGTCTTTGTTTTTCACTTTCGTTTTTGTTGTTTTTACTTTCAACTACACTTTCCTCTAATAATCTTGGGGGCATCTCTGTCAGAATTCTTCTTAATCTGATGATTCTTCACCTGGAAGATTGTCATCTACCAGAGAACTATTATGGCTTCAGAAAGGGTCAAGGAATGGTTGACATGATATTTGCTGCCCAACAACTCCAGGAGAAATGGCAGGAGCACAAAAGATATCTATCCTTTTCATTGAAAAGTTCATCAGTATTGTATTCCGGTTTCATAAAATGCTTGCCCGGGCTCTGGATAATGGAAGATTTGCTCAAGCTTTTCCAGTTACCAATGGAGTGAATCAGGATTATATACTTGCTCTCATTCTTTTTAGTATTATGTTTTCAGCCATGTTATCAGATGTTTTCAAGGAGGACAAAAAAGATATCCAAGTCAGCTTCTGCACCGAGGATAAACTATTTAACTTGGAAAGCTACAAGCCAAGACTAAAGCGAAGGGAGAGCAGGTACACAACTTTTGTTCCCAGATGATTGAGGAGTCAATGCAGCTGAAGAGGCTGAGAAGAAACAGTGTGGGTTGATTCTCTGCTGCTTATGCTAATTTTGGCCTGAAAAAAAATTAATACTAAGAAAACTGATGTTCTCTATGAGCCAATACCATATGATCCATCCATGGAACCCATACTTATAGTAAATGTAGCAATTTTGAATTCTGTGGATAAGTTCATTTACCTTGGTAATGTATCTTCCAGGGATGTAGTCATAGATAATGAGATTGATGCACAGATTTCCAGAGATAGCTCAGGGTTTAGGAGGTTATGAAAGAAAGTGTGGGAGAGAAGAGGTATTAGACTGTCTTCTAAACTGAAAGTCTATAGAGCTATTGTGCTGACCTCATTGTTATATGCCTCTGACACCTTGTCAGTCTACCAGTGCCATGCAAGAAAATTGAACTATTTCCACTTGAATTGTCAGAAAGATTCTGAAGATCAGCTGACAAGATAAGGTACTGGACACTGAAGTCCTTTCTCAAACTGAACTGCCAAGCATTCAAACTCTATTGCAGAGAGCACAGCTCCAATCAACTGGTCACATTTTTCAAATAATCCAAACATATGCTTTCCTAAAAGACTATTTTATGGAGATCTCACATGAGACTAATGCCCACATAGTGGTCAGAAAAAAGTGATATAAGGACACTCTTAAAATCTCTCTGAAGTACTTTGATCTTGATTGTGAGACATAGGATATACTGGCACAGCACCATCCAGCATGCTGTGCCTGCATCGAAGAAGGTACTGTGCTGTAGAGAGTGGGGGAGGGAGGGAAAGAGAGAGAAAGAGAGAGAGAGAGAGAGAGAGAGAGAGAGAGAGCAAGTGAGCATGTGTATGGGATGAAATCTAGCACTTAACTGACAGAACTAACAAAAAGTGAGGGAAATAGTTCAGTCCAGTTTTATCTGGTCAAGGTCAGATGTCTAATGTCAAAAGGAGCATACACACATAGCCTAAATTGTTGGATGTACCAAAGCATTTACATATCACTATATATATACATATAGATTCTAGATATAGATATATGCATATGTTAATACACATATGTATGTGTGTATAGATACACACATACATACCTAAAATTGATGATGAATGACTTCAAAGAGTAACAGGTAGCAAATATGAAAGTGAGGTTAGGCAGTCATGAAACATTTCTTTCATTGCTTATTATTTGCCCGACATTGTGCTGGAAATACAAAGGGGGGGGCAGGGGGTTGGAAGTGGAGAGGTGGGGAGAGAAAGAAAGCCAAACCAGTTCTCACTCTCAAGGGGCTCACAGCCTAATGGAGGAGACAACATGAATACAACTTGGTACAGACAAGGAACATACAGGATACGTTGGAAATAATCAGTAGAGGGAAGGCACTAAAATTATCAGGAAAAGCTTCCGTAGAAGGATCAATTTAAGTTTCCAGGGAAGCCAGGAGGCAGAGGTAGAGGTGGGGAGGAGAACATTCCATACATGGGGGAGAGCCAGTGAAAATGTCCAGAGATGGGAAATGGAGCGTTTTGTGTGAGGGAGAGCAAAGATGTCAGAGGCCCTGGATTGTAGAGTACTGAGAAGGTGGGTATTTTGAAGGTAAGGAGGGAGAAAATTAGAACAAGCCAAGCTATGAAGGGATTTTAAGCCAAATAGAGGCTTTTCTATTTGATTCTGGGAATGATATGGAGTTTATTGAAGGGGGAGGAGGAGGAGAAAAGGTGGTCACTTCTTTTTTTCCCACTTAACAGTATTTTTTCCCAATTACATGTAATGGTAGTTTTCAACATTCACTTTTATGAGATTTTGAGTTCCAAGTTTTTTTTCTCCCTCCCTGTTCTCTATCCTCCGCCCTCCCCAAGATAGCAAGCAATCTGATATAAGCTATACAAGTACAATCATAGCAAACATTTCCACATTAATTAAGTCATTGCAATTCTTTAGTAAGATCACTCTGACTGCTGAGTGGAGGACAGGCTGGAATGGAGAGGAGACTTGGGGGAAGGCACATGAACCCTTAGGCTATTGGAATACTCCAAATGAGAAGTGATTAGGAACTCCACCTGGGTGGTGACAGTGTCCAAGGAGAGAAAGGGGGTATTGGGAGGGATGCTGCAAAGGTCAAAATCAATGAGACCTGGCAACAGAAAGGATGTGAGGAGTAAGACAGGATTTAATGATGGGTTCCAGAATCAGGACTCCTTCACAATTCACCCAACATTTTAATACTTCAGATAAATCTTTGAAAGTGTGTGGTACAGAACATTTGCTGATTTCTATTATTGGGATAATTCTCACATGAAGAGTTGCTCAAATGACTGAATTCACAGGTTTTCTTTTTCTCTTTTTTTCTTTCTTTCCTTTCTTCCTTTCTTCTTTCCTTTTTCTTTCTTTATCTTCTTTCTTTCTCTTCTCTTCCTCTGTCTTCTCTCTATCTTTTTCTCCCTCCCTTGCTTCCCTCAGCTTCCTCCCTCCCTCCCTTCCTTCCTTCCCCCATTCTTTCTTTCCTCCCCCTTTCCTTTTCCAGGGGTTACCTCGGAGTTAACAGATACCCTTTTCTTACAAAGAGGTTTCCAAAAGGTCACTAGACAGATTTCAATGAGTCTTGGAACTTGGATGGGAAAAAAAATACATCTTTCTCTTCTCTCACCCCTTACCAATTTTATATAACCTTCAATTATGTTTAAAAAAAATTATTCTGAGAAATGGCCCATAGCTTTTATGAGGATGTTATATGATTTGGCCAGCATTATATAATTAGTCAATATCAGAGAAATGTGTCCTAAACTCAGGGATTTTTCTTAAACACACACACACACACACACACACACACACACACACACAGAGCAATTATCCTGACAGAAGGTTCTGAAAAACCTTGACTTTTGGTTCTACTTGAATTGATTTGAAAAGAAAAATCTGTACTACCCATCAAAAAGATCTAGGACAACCAACTGTGATTGTGAGATTTCATTATGCAAGCCTAGAACATGACATATGTAGTACTTATTTGTGTTGGGGCCTCTGTGATTACCTGGCAAACAGGTCTGGAAAGTTAATCCAGGATGTTGTGTGTGCGTGTGTCTGTGTGTGTATCTGTGTATGTGTATGTGTGTGTGTGTCTGTGTGTGTGCCTGTGCCGCCCCCTCCCTTCTGAAGAAAAAGCCATCATGACACTCAATTATGCAGTGTTCGCTTTATTCACCGCTGTCATAAATACCACTACTTGTCCTGCTGCTTGGCTCTGTAGTGGGTTGCTAGGCAATGCCTGACATGGGCTGAAGTTAAATAAACGTATAGACTGGGAAGCAGCAGCACATGCATATATAATCACATCTCCACCAGAAGAAGCAGCACCCCTTCACCCATCACACAAGTCTCCAACAAAAAAAATTGGAGGAAGAGAATGGCTTTTTAATTTTCCTTTCAAAACAGCTACTTTGGGATAATTGAGGAAATTATTTTATAAGCCTATTTATAGAAGAACTGCTTAGCTAACAGATTCAAAATGTTTGTAAAGTGTTGGGTTTTTTTTTCTTTTGGTGGCTATATTTTTAATCAATTTGCAGGTACAACAGTGAAGAATTTGGTCAGCCCCAGTCCGAGAAAAAAAGATGGAGTGGGTGTTTTGTTTCTATGGCTCATTCAGCCTCCTTTGGTCCTAGATTTAAAGCTAAAAGCTACCTTAGAGTTTATCTATTCTAACCCTATCATTTTGTAGACAGTGAGACTGAAATCCAGAGAAATTAGTGACTTATCAAGGTCATATGGGTTAAAATGAGCATTTATATAGCAAAGCATTTTATGGGTTATTTTATTTTTACAACAGTTCTGGGAAGTAGATGCTCTTATTATTTCCTCTTAATTTGCCCAGGGTTACACATCTCAAAAGGGTCTAAGGGAGGATTTGAACTCCTCTTTCTTTCTATTCCCAAACCTAAATTCCATGGTACCAAATTCTGTGCCCTTCCACACTGCTTTCCTTTTGGACTCCTCTTCCTCTTCCAGTCACCATCTGATGTCAAACAGTCTTCTGTTACTGTTATCTCACCTAAAAAACACCTCCTCATCTTCAACTCATATACTTCTGCCATCCAAACATGGCTATCCCAATACCCTTCAGATTCATAGCCTTCCGGGGGACAATTACCTGAGTCTGGGCATGAGCTCTAACTAAAACATTAAGGTTTACTAGGAAATGAATATGCAAACTTTGATAAAAAAACGTAGATAAATTTCAGGCACCTTAGCAAGGGCAATGTGGGAGACATTTGGGAGGAGAAAAAGCATTCTGGGAACTTCTCCAAATTATTCCATAGCTGCAGATATATCTTCTGTCACATAAATACAAACCTAGGTTTCTTTTCCATTTCCTTTAAGAAGAGTTCATAGTGCCAATCTATTGGCAGTTTCTACCTAAATCCAAAGCTTCTAAGTGATATTTTCCAATTGACTCTATATTCTTTTACCTCATTTCCCAAGTCGTTCTCTGACTTCTTGAAAATTTGCTACACATATAAACACTCAAATTTAAATACAACTCTTAAGACTTATAGGGAATTTTTTAAATCATTGTGGAATAAATAGTGCAAGTATCATTCCCATTTGGAACATGAAGAAACTGAGGCTTAGTGAGTTTAAGTGACTTGGTCATGGGGAAATATTAAATGGTGAAGCCAAGATTTGAACCCAGTCTCGTCTCCAATCTTGGCATTCTTTATGCTGTCCCAAGCTGAAGTGTCCTTTGGAAGTTGTCTTTTCTCATGTGGATGGAATAAATGTGATCTGATGAAAAGCTCCAAAACTTATGCATTACTCTGTGATGAGGAGGTGATATTTATAAACCTTAACGCTCATTGCAGATTTATGCAGGGGAAGAAGGGAGTGGGATGTCATCACACATAGTGTGTGTTTGTCCTTCGTTGCCAAAGAAGACCACGCCAGAGAAATAATGACATGACTTGCACTTGACTTTGTTTTAAGTGAGGGAGAACTGTGCAGGTCACCAGCCTCACTTATCCTCCAGAGCCATCTGAATCCAGTGACCAGATATTCATTTGGATGACTGGAGATGCCCCAGGATGAGGCAATTGGGGTTAAGTGCCTTGTCCAAGGTCACACAGCTAGTGAGTGTCAAGTGTCTCAGGTGAGATTTGAACTCAGATCCTCCTGACTCCTGCACTGGTGCTCTATCCACTTCACCTCCTGTCCTTGTCATCACACAAATAACCTGTGATTCAACCAATTCTGGACCTCACAAACTTGTGGTCAGATTGTGAGGGTTTTCAATGTTAGATCAGCTGGAGCAATTTTGACCCTGTTCTAATTGTTGTTTAGTTGTTTTGGTCATGTCTGACTCTTCTTGACTTCATTTGGGATTTTCTTGTCAGAGACAGAGTGGTTTACCATTTCTTTCTCAAGCTCATTTTACAGATAAGAAAACTGAAACAAACAGTGACTTGCCCAGGGATCACCCAACTAGCAAATGCCTGAGACTAGGTTTGAACTGGGAAGATGAATCTTTCTGACCTCAGGTCCAGCATTCTTTCCACTGTACCACCTAGCTGTCAAGTGATTTTGACCCTACCCAGTAATAAAACCAGGAGCTTCTAAAGTTAAGTGGGGTCTCAGTATTCATTTACTCCCTTTGCTAACAGATCCAAGAAAGTTATTCCACTGAAACAGCAAAATATTTGTCATAGAAAGGATTAATAAAGTATCAAACACTGACCAGGTACAAAGCACAGTGTATTGAGTCTGCTGAACTCAGTGCCATGGAAAAATCATTTAATTTCTCAGGAATTGTTTGCTTATCAGTAATATGAAGGAGTTGGATTACATAACAACTACAGATTCTTTTAGCTCCATATCTATGCCATTATCTATAGTCAAGTCAAAATAATGAACATTTATCAAATGTTTACTATGTTCAGGTGCCCAACAAGAACTCACTATTGCTGACGCTCAGTTTTGGAATGGTCATTCTCAGGGTAGAGTCAGAGCGGGAAAAATCTATGATAGGAAAGACTACCTTCTGATCTAGACCATGTGGAAAACCCTTAAACTTGGCCATCATATAGTCAAAATTATTACTACAAATGCTGCCGAATAAAATCAATTAAAATGACTTCCAGTAATACAGGAGGAGTACAAGAAAGGGTTGTCACTGAATACTTCAGAGTTGGAAGAAGAAAACGAGTCAGATTCAGTGACAGGATAAATACTTGAAGTAATTCATATCTCATCTAACCCATGTGAAATAGAAATCTATCACACAAGACTCTTGTCTATGGACAAGGATTTCTCGTTTATTTTTGGTTTTGATTTGTTTGTTTTACCATCAGATGTTTTTGTATGTTGGAAAGAGCTTTTCATAAATGAATGATGTATATAACTTCTTAATAATATATATAGAGTGTTGCCAACATACTAGTCACCAAGCAACATTTGTAAAATATCCAAGGACACACAGCAAGACCCTGAATAAAAAAAAGACAGTCCTCTCTCATCACTGCATTTCTAACTAGAGGCTGCTAGGTGGTGCAGTGGATAAAGAAATAAGTGCAGGAGTCAGGAGGACCTGAATTCAAATCTCACCTCAGACACTTGACACTCACTAGCTGTGTGACCTTGGGCAAGTCACTTAACCCCAATTGCCTCATCCTGGGGCATCTCCAGTCATCCCAATGAGTATCTGGTCACTGGATTCAGATGGCTCTGGAGGAGAAGTGAGGCTGGTGACTTGAGCAGCCCTCCCTCACTCAAAACAAAGTCAAGTGCAAGTCATGTCATTATTTCTCTGATGGCAAGGTCTTCTTGGGCAACAAAGGACAAACACATGCATTTCAAATTATTGATATAGAAGCATCATACACACACACACACACACACACACACACATTCATTTGGAAAAAAAATCATTTTAAATGGGAGATTTCCATGAGTATTTAACTTTTTTAATTTTGAACTGAGTCAAGAAATATGAAATTAAAGTTTTATGTAAACTTTATGTATAGTTTGCTTACTGTTACATTTCAGCAATCTTATTTCTTCAGGTACAAACCCAAAAACTCTTCTGGGGTACTTACAAAAGGACAAGATTGTGCTTCTGATGTGATTCAAAAGTCTCTTAAACTCTTTAGGTATTCTTGACTAGTGCGACATTTTCTGGGCTAAGAAAAATAATCTTCAGCATTCCAGACTGAAACTTGAAAAGCTGCTGCAAATGGCAGAAATATTTTTTTAACCTTTAAATGAAATTATGTAAAATAGTTTGCCTGAATTTCAATTTATCACAGTTTTCATTCTGGTTTTAATAATGAAGGCAAAGAATTGTCTGATATCATCTCTAGGGTCTTTAGCAATAGTATTCCTCATAAAAATAGCAGGTTCTTAAGATGTCTATCATTTGTCAAAGAAATAGGAGAATGCAAAGTCTAAGCCTACTGTGATAGTGTTCTATGAATCTATTGTGGAAAATGAAATGAGACTAAGCCTCCACCTTTATTTCTTACTTTCAAATTTTCAAGGGAAACAAGGAGTATTTACCAATCTCATCCATAAGAGAGAAAATAAATGTTTCACTCTTTGTATTCAGTCTGACTATAGGGATTTATTTCAGTGTAAATTATTTCACTGGGCATTAGAGCTAGAAAAATTGAAACTATGTTTAGGTTCAGCCGTTCAGTCATGTCTGATTCTTCATGACCCCATGGACCACAGCACACCAGGTCCTTCCATCCTCCATTCTTTTCTTAAGTCTATTGAAAGTCATGTTTGTTGCTTCCATGACACTCTCAGTTCATCTCATCCTCTGCTGTCACCTTCCCTTTTTGCCTTCAATCTTTCCCAGTATCAGTCTTTTCTAGTAAATTCTGTATTCTTATTACATGGCTAAAATATTTAAACTTCAGCTTCAGTATTTGACCTTCCAGTGAAAAGTCAGGTGTGTTTTAAGTGTTGATTGATTTGATCTCCTTAATATCCTAGGAACTTTTAAAAGTCTTCTGAAATAATACAATTCAAAAGTCTTGATTCTGCAGTGCCCAACTTCCTTATAGTCTACCTTGCACAGATATGCACTGCTAATGAGAAAACGAGAACTTTGACTATCTGCACCTTTGCTGGTAAAATGATGTTTCTGTTTCTGGTTTTTGTTTTGTTTGGTTTTTTGTTTGTTTGTTTTTGTTTGTATGCTGTCCAGATTCTACCCACAAGTAGAAGAGGAACCCAGGACAGGAAGGAATTAGGTTGGGCAGAAAGAACAGTAAAAGTGATAGACTTCATTTAATTTGCCTAAGAGTGAAAAATGTTTTTTAATTTGCCTGATAGTGAAAATGGGCTAGAATAGCACATATGCTACAACAATTGGAAGAAACTACCAATTTCATTCAAAATTTTCCCTGACTTCTTTTTTTTAAAAACATACAATTTATTTACTTTTCACTTCTCAACACTCACTTTCACAAGAATTTGAATACAAAATTTTCTTCCCATCTCCCCCCAATCCCACCCCAGGACAGCATGCATCCCATCCATCCCTTCCTCTAGTCTGTCCTCTCTTCTATTACCCGCCTCTTTCATCTCTCTTCCCCTCTATTTTCCTATAGGGCAATATAGATTTCTATACCCCATTGCCTGTGCATTTTATTTTTCAGTTGCATGCTAAAACAATTTTTAACATTCAATACTAAAGCTTTGAGTTCCATATTCTCTCCCTTCCTCCTTCCCCACCCACCATCATTGAGAAAACAAGCAATTCAATATTGGCCATACATGAATTGTCATGCAAAACACGTCCATAATAGTTATGTTGCAAAAGACTAACCACATTTCCCTCTGATCTATCCTGCTTTCCATTTATTCCATTCTCTTCCTTGACCTGTCCTCCCACAATAATATTTACTTCTGATTAATCTTTTCCCCATTTTGCTGTCCCTTCCATTATGTTCCCTTTCCTATCCCCCTTCCCCTCTGCCTTCCTGCAGGGTAAAATAGATTTCTATATCCAATTGATTGTGTGATATTCCTTCCTTAAGCCTAATCCCATGATAGTAAGGCTTACTCATTTCCTTTCATCTCCCCCCTCTTCCCCTGCACTGTAAAAACTCTTTCTTACCTCTTTTATGTGAGATGATTTACTACATTCTACCTCTCGCTTTCTCTTACTCCTAATACATTCCACTGAATAGTAAATTTTATTTTTTAGGTATTTTCTTTCATATTCAGCTCATCCTGTGCCCTCTGCCTATGTCTATGTATGTATGTATGTGTGTATATATACACATATACAATACAACCATGCACATATACATATCTACATATATATAAGATACATATACATACATACCCTTACACACCTACACACATGTATATGTGTGTGTATACCGAGACACACAAACACACACATTCCCTCTAATTACCCTAATACTGAAAAAGGTCTCATGATTTACAAATAACATCTTTCCATATAGAAATGTAAAGAGTTCAAATTTAATGAGTTCCTTAAGGCTTCTCTTTCCAGTTTACCATTGTCATGTTTCTCTTGGTTCTTATATTTGAAAGTCTAATTTTCTATTCTGTTCTGGCCTTTTCAATAAGAATGCTTAGAAGTTCTCTATTTCATTGAAATTCCACTTTTTCCCTGAAATATTATATTCATTTTTGCTGGTTAGGTGATTCTTGGTTTTATTCCTATCTCCTTTGACCTTTGGAATATCATATTCCAAGCTCTTTGATCTCCTAGTGTAAAAGCTGCTAAATCATGTGTTATCTTGATTGTATTTCCACAATACTTGAATTGTTTATTTTTGAATGCTTGTAATATTTACTCCTTGACCTGGGAACTCTGGAATTTGGCTATAATATTCCTAGAACCTTTCCTTTTGGGATCTCTTTTAGGAGGTGATCAGTGAGTTCTATCCATTTCTATATTACCCTCTGGTTCTAGAATATCAGGGCAGTTCTCCTTGATAATTTCTTTGAAGATGATATCTAGGCTCTTTTTTGATCATGATTTTCAGGTAGACCAATAATTTTTAAATTGTCTCTCCTGGATCTGTTTTCAAGGTCAGTTCTTTTTCCAATGAGATATTTCACAGTAACTTCTATTTTTTCATTATTTTGGTTTTGTTTTGTAATTTCTTGGTTTCTCATAAAGATATTAACTTCCATCTCTTCCATTCTAATTTTTAAAGAACTATTTCCTTCAGTGAGCTTTTGAACCTCTTTGTCCATTTGGCTAATTCTGCTTTTTAAAGCATTCTTCTCATTGGCTTTTTGAACCTCTTTTGCCAATTTATTTCCACAGCATTTTTTTGGGTCTCCTTTAGCAAGTTGTTGACTCATTTTTCCTGATTTTTCTTGCATGGCTCTTATTTCTCTTCCCAGTTGTTCCTCTTCTGTGACCTGAGACCATTGTATACTTTATTTGGAGGTTTTGGATGTAGAAGCCTTGACTTTGCTGTCTTCCTCTACGGTATGCTTTGTTCTTTCTCAACCAAAAGGATGGAAGAAAATACCTTTTCACCAAGAAAGTAATCTTCTATGGTCTTGTTTTTTCCTCATTTTGGGGCATTTTCTCAGTCAGCTATTTGATGTTTGAGTCCTTTGTTGACTGGAGGGTATAGTGTCCTAGGCTTCAGAGGTTTTATACAGCTGTTCTCTGAGATATCTCCAGGGACCTGCAAGTTCTCAGTTCCTCCAAGGTGGCATAATGAAAGGGGAAGAGTTTACTCCTCACCTGCTTACTGGTCTGTGAGCAACCACAAGCATTCTTTTCTGCCCTGCAACTGAAAGTAGGATTCCTTCTCCACATCTGCTACCAGCTCTACCATGTCAGCTCTCTTCCTCAGTCCAGGACCACCACTCGGAACTGAGATGCAGATCTGCTGCTCAATTCCCCCAAGGTCTTTCTGCCAATGGCTCAAAAAGTAGATGCTGCTGCTGCAGTGGCTGCCATTGCCCTGGGGTCAGACCACACTCCCCTCTCACACAGTGAAAAAACTTTCTTACCAATCATTGAAGCTGTCTTTGACATTTATGGGTTGAGAAATCTGGGAACCACAGGAGCTACCCATGATTCCATGCCCTAAAGCTGGCTTCAGTTCTGTCCATGCTATGCAGCCCAAGCTGGGCTGCGTTCTGCTCCGAGCCTGATGCGATAGACCTTTTATGTTGGCCTTTCAGACTGTCTTGGGCTGGAAGTCTGTTTTGCTCTGTCATTTTGTGGCTTCTGTTGCTCTAGTATTTGTTTAGAGTCATTTTTACAGGTATTTTAAGGGATATGGGGGAGAGCTAGAGCAGGTCCATCCTTCTACTCCACTGTCTTGGCTCCATTCCCCCAAATTTCCCCTGAGTTCTGAATTTTTAGAAATCTGAAAAGTTATAGTAGATATCATTTATCAAACTATTTTGAGATCTTCTTGGTCTACAATTAAAAGTAAATATCAGTTCAACCCTGGACTTTAAGACCCTATATCATAATCCAGTTCTTTGGATGTTCCTCCTTAAGCAAGGAAAGATTTTGCCAAAGCCCTGCTGCTCAGTGAACTAAGATCCCATATGGTCACACCAGCTCTCATCAAACAGATTTACTTCCCTACTTCCCTCTTCAGATGAAGCCTTCCCTTCCAAGGTTCATGAATGGGACAAATAGATTTTCTCCAAGATTGTATCCACTATAGAAAAGTCTCCATCATCTCCTTGGGTAAGGCTAGGTTTTCCTTATAAAATGAGACTGATCATAGGATCACATATTTAGAGTTGGAAGCTACTTTAGAGGCTATCTAATACAACAGCTATACTTTCCAGATAAGGAGATGACTTCCAAAGGCTCATATAGGTCTGTAATTTTTGATAAATATTTATTTTGTTGACACAATACATTCAATTGCAAGTGCCACATTTTAAGAAGGGCATTGATAAGCTGGAGAGTGTCAAGAGAAGACAATTGGCTTAGTAAGGGTCCTGGAGTCTATGCCATATGGGGGTCAGGTGATGAAAGTGGGGATATTTAGCTTAGAAAAGGAAAGGCAGGAAAATCATGAGACTTGAATTATAGTATTAAAGGGACTGTTCTGTAGAAGAGGGTTTACTTTGTTTTGATCTTCCTCTGAGGAAGAACTAGTTATCTGGCGGAAAGTTGAACAGAGGCAAATTAATACATATTTTAAGGGGAAAGTAAATGAACAAATAGAATTTCCTAACAATTAGAGCAATGAAAAAAAGTGCAGGTTGTGTCAGGAGAAGTTGACTTATCTCGCTTATTTTAAAGGAGATTCTTTGACAGGTAGGTATTAAAGGAAGTGGACAACTTGGAGCAGTCTAACTCAGAAATCCTATGAGTATCCTCTTCTTAAGGTAAGGGGCTTAAGGTAGTCTGAACAAGGTTATATGAGAAAAGTCAATTCACAGTAGAGAAAGAGGCCATGAACCATCATATATAGGAGAAGTGAAGAGAAAAAGGCAATTTTAGGAATGGAGTCCACATAAAGCAGAGAGCTGTCAATCATTCAATTTGTAAACATTTATTAAGTATTTACCATGTTCCAGGAAGTGTACTAGGCGCTGGTCACTGGGGATACAAAGATAAAAAAAAGGAACAATATGTGCCCTCAGGGAGAAATAAGAGATATACATATAAGTATATACAAGTTTTATATAGAAAGTGAATACAAAGTAATTTAGTATGGAAAAATATCAATAATTGAGGTAAAAGAGCAGGATATTTGTATTATAGGAGAGACATTACTTAATACATAAAACTTGCTTAATTAATATTTTTCTGTTCATTCATTTTACTCATTCATTATATGAGGTGGCACTAGACCTAAGCCCTGAAGAAATGTAGGTTACAAGAAGTAGAAAAGAGAGCATTCAGGTATAATACATAATCTGAAGGGGTGTGATCCTTTCACTGAAATGTGGAGTAGGTTAGGAGAAATGTGAAATTTTTCTTGAAAGATATCCTGAAGTCCAATTTTATTACCCCTTTATCAGAAAGTAGATAACATGTTTCATTGTCAGTCCTCTGGAATCTTGACTAGTCAATGCATTGATCAAAGTTAAGCCCTTCCATTTTTTTAAAATTGCTGCTATTAACGATATAAATTGTTTTCTCAGTTATGCTCACTACACTTTGCATCAGTTCAAGCAAGTCTTCCACATATGTAACATGTATGTGTTAAGTTATGAGACTACACATATTTTTACATATGTACATATATGTTAGACAGATAGATGGATAGATGATAGATAAGAGACAAACAGAGAGATATAACTTAGATTGATAGTCCAGATTTCTTTTAAGTCATGAAGGAACCATTCTAATTTCCATACAAATAAAATGAAAAGTGCCCAAATGCCTGACATATAGTATTTACCTGGCCTTGGGTTATTGGAGTCCAGATTTATAGCTAGAAGCAACCTTGGAAGTCATCTTTTATAACTTCTTCAATTTAGAGAAAAGGGAATTGTGGCTCAGAGAGAATGTGACTTGTCTAACATTATTGAGTGCACAAGTAGGAGAGTGGGAATTCAAACTCTAGTCCTCTGACATCAGACTATCACAGCCTTTGTTACTAGGCCAGACTATCTTAGAGTAATAGACATGGAAGGATGTCTCACAGGAGGAATGTGGTAAGCTCTGTCAAGTAGGTATGATTTAATCACATTGCCATAGCAAGATGGAATTTGTTTCATGCTTTTGATCCTTTCCTCGTCTCTTTAAATATGTAGTTCATTGCCAAGTGCCTAATGTCATATTTAATTCCTGTGGCTTTCTTAAGTCTAAAAGAAATTAAGTAGCTCCAAAGTACTCTCATTAAAATATCAACCCCTAATTTTACCCAATATTAACTTGGGTAAATTTAGATGAATATTGTTCAAACTTTAGAGGTTTATTTTCTTCTCTCCCTAAAACAAAGAATAAGAAGTTTTTGGTCTCATTTTTAATGTTTTTCAATGTTGACTATGTTTGTTTTTCTTTTTTGTTTTTAATAATATAAAGGACTGTTAATAGATAAGGATTCCAGAGCTTCCTTCCGTTCAGCAAAAATGATCAAAATGGTTTAGATCAAAGTTTTCCAAAATAAACAAAGTCATGTCATACCAAATCCCAACAAGACCTATTCAAAATAAATCCAAGCCTGGCATGAATCAACTCCAAATTGAACTTTTCAATGACTTTAAAAGCAATGTATTATTAAAAAGAGGCTGCAATGAGTGGAAATAATACAGAAGAATTATTTAAGGAACTCATTTGCCAAAGGATAGAAGAAGCAAGAATATAGTAAAAATTGAGGGTGATAGAGATTTCATGGCCCTTACAAAACTAAAGGTAGTCTGAACTAAGAAATCACTTCAGACTATTCCACACCAAAGGTACTACGCATTCTGATTATTTCGCTCTCACTAATGCTGGTAGTGTAAAAGTTAAGAAACAGCAGAGAAAGATATGATGTTCAATCAAAAGAGGCTATTCCTAGGGGTGATGGGGGCAACATATAATCAATGTCTCCTGTAATTTTTCTGGTACTGATAACAATCTTCTTCATTCCTTCTCTTACTCCCTATTTTTCACCTCCTCCCTCTCTCCTTGGTTCCCTGCTTGCTTTTTTGTCTTTCCCTTTCCTTTCCTTTCCTTTCATTTCCCTTCTTCCCTTTCATCCCCTTCTCTTCCCCTCTGACCCTTGTCCTTCTCTTCCTTTCCTTTCCATTCCTTTCCCTTCCCCTCCTTTTTTTTCCTTCATTTCCTGAAAGAGAACAGACCAAGGCAAACTAATCCTGGAATCCTTCTTAATAAAGCATGTGAAAAGGAGGGGTAATGAACAATCCAGTCCAATGTAGAACTGATTTGCCACATCATTTTAGTAATATGAATATTTAGTTGAAGAGTCCTTGGATAGATTTTTAAAAATCTAATGGTGCAAATCAGCACCCAACCTAGAGCATGCAGCAGTCCTGGGAACTTTACAATGTGTCAATACAACTGAGGGTTTTTGAAATAGTCTATTTTGATCATATGTCATCAAAAAATCAAAATGGAAAACATATGAAGTGTTAAGCCCTCCTTTGCTCTGGGTTAAAATACATTAGGAAACTATGTGGATGAAACTGCTTTTTCCCCCAAAATCCGGTTTCTCTCTGCATTTCTATAATAACAGCTACCAGTTTGGAAATGGTTCAAAGAACAACATTACAGAGCTGTTACAAACACCAGGCCTCCTCATCCTGTTTTTATCCCTTTGGTACAGTGGAGACTAATCAACATATTTGAGAAACACTGCACTTGCCTAGTGCTGTCACTCCGACAAAGACATTGACTAATTTTAAAATAATTAGTTCTCCTAGGTTTTGTGATTTGAACATCTGCAAATCAGACCCCTACACAGCTAGAGAAGTCAACCTCCCTGAGCCTTATCAAAGGGAAAGTACAGATGCTGCTTAGAATTCCCATACTCCATAGCTAGGAACAGCCATCTTCTAAGCAGTGCACTTTTTCATTCTTCCTAGATTGAAAGATTAAGTAGAGAAATAGCAGTGTCAAGAGTCTACAATTCTAAGCCTGGTGAAGCAAGCTCTTTCTAAGGGCACTGGCTAATAAAACATTGTTTGAGTTGGGCCTGTTAATGGAGTGTGAAAGGGGTTAGGGAGATAGGAAGCAAATCTTTAGCAAAATTAGAGGGAACAAAGTGAAAAGTAATGAGAATAAACAAGGTTCTTGATAGTAAATAAGTTATCAGACATCACAATAAAATGATGACTTGGAATTTAAGACTTAAGAAGATGAACTTGAGCTTATTTAGCAAGGGAACTTTGACAATTATACATCTAAATCTCATTTAATCAGATTTTGAAGTCTAGAAAAGTCTTTATATAAAAGAAGGACTTATATTTACCCCTTGGGCTGGAGAGATTAAATTTTACTTTCTGTGGAAAACTGGACAAAAGTTCTAGACATTATTTATCTGGCTAGGTGGGAGCATTCTATAGTCAGTCAGTGAGTAAACATTTAGTAAGAACGTGGCCACTGGACTTAAATGGCTCTGGAGGACAAAGAGAAGCTAGTGATTTTGCACAGGCTCCCTCACTCAAATCAAAGTCATTTGCAAGTCATGTCATCATCTTCCTGATGGGTCGTTTTTGAGAACAAAGGACAAAAACCCAAGCAAGAGCCAGGCACTATGCTAAGTGCTATGAGTACAAAGAGAGATGAAAGCTCATTCCTGCCCTCAAGAACTTAGAGTCTAATACGGATGCAAATAAACAAATATGAACAAACAGGATAAATAAGGAATGACTAAGAGGGAAGATGCCTGAATTAAGAGGGTTTGAAAAAGGTTTCCTATAAAGACTGAATTTCTTCATTTTAATAGTGAGAAGAAAACCAAGTTTGATCAAAAGATCAGAGTTCATAGCTATCAATTAGGTCCTAGGTAATCTTGAGAAAGGAATTTTACCTCTCTGGGCCTCAGTTTCCTCATCTATAATATAGAGTACCGGTTGGTCTCTGACCTCTGAATGCTAAGATCTCCTTTATGAAATTGTGTATGTAAATTGAATTGCAAATTGAATCCTCTTTCCCGTTACTGATTGTCACTTCTGAGTCCTGGACGAGATCCAGCAAACCTGACTTCCTGGCTGTTCCTTCATCGTCTGCTGTTTCTGTGATTTTTCTCTGGCTTTTTCCCCTTGCCTGCAATGTTTCCCTCCTCAGCTCTCACTCTAGGCTCTCCTGGACTCCTTTAAGATCCAACTCAAGTCCCACCAGCTGCTAGAAGAATTTCTTGCTCTCCTGTCCTTCCCCTTCACCCTTTTACCTCTATTACTTCCCATCTACTCTACATAACCTGTGGGATGCATGAGGTACTCAGGAGGGCTAGCACCTCTGGTGTGAGGGCTTGCTGACCCTGCTTTCCAGGGTTGCTTACTCAATGTTGGTGTCCACCTGCCACGCAACTCTCATCTGTGGTTCCAAGAAGTTGTAGCTTGTGCAGTAGCTACACCCCAATAAAGCCATCTCTGCAGAAAGGTTAAATCAGATAAGAGTAACTGACAGGTCTCAAACCTGTTGGGGAGTTGACAGTAGGAGGTGTCTATCCCAAGCATGTGGAATGAGCAAACAAGAACCATTTGTCCCAATGGCCATGAAGCTGGCTGAAGTAGGCACTGTTGAGTACTTAGAGCTTGTCCAGACATCAAAAAAGCCAAAGTCATCCACGGCATCCTGGACTGCTTTCAGTCATCATGACTTTTGTCTCACCCCTGGACTTCAAGGACTCTGGAAGAGAGAGTGAAGCTGCCAGGTTTGTGCAATTCTGCCTCACTTGAACTCCAATTCACTTAGAAGTCAAGACATCATCCTGTGACCAAAAATGAAAGAGGAACAACATAATCTGTATATTGTTTTACACATAGAGTTGTTTGCAGATAGTCTCTCCTATTCGAATACGAGCTTTTTGACAAGGACAAAAGTTTTTGCTTTTGCTTTTTTTGTACTCCATTACTTAGCAGAGCTCCTGATGTGATAAAATCTTAATAATGCTTGTTAACAAAGTAAGTAACTGGCTACCTCTACCACTTGTCTACTGAGTGACTGGACAAGTCAGTTAATTTCCATGGGGCTCATTATTTTCACATGTAAAAAAATGGGTATTGTATTAATTTCACTGTAAGCAGTAATTTTACTGAGTAATTCATAATCATTTTATCTGAGTTTTATTGCTGTAATTCATTATATTTTTTTTAATCAATGACTTTAGTGAGAAGCCTACTGCAAAGACTTTTCATCCACACATATGCATGCATATATACATCTGCATATGTTTCCACATGTAGGTATTTGAACTCAATGAGGAGAGGGTCTCATAGCAATGCGCTTTGGGAATTGGGTTGCATGTAAGCACATACTCGTGTGCATGGGTGTGTGTGTGTAAATATCATCTAATCTCTTCAGTCTTTTCAAGTTCTTTTAGCTTGCAAGGTCAAAAGAGGAAATAGTAGGATTTCAACTTCTCTTCAAAGCCATGAAGGGAAGAAGAGTGGGAAGAAGCAGTCACGTCCTTATTCTCAGCTTGCTACACTAGAGACTTCAGGGAATTTTCCTTTGGGGGAAGATTTGGGAGTCTCTCTCTTGTTTGAGCTGAATCACCTCAGGGAGAGCTCATTGAATCTCTGTTTTCTGGTGTGTATTTTTATATCCACAATTTCTCTAATTTTTGCTTTGCTATTAATTTGGATAAATGGGTTTCTTTACTATTTACTATATGTTGTGGAAATGGCATTTGGTGGGAAGTGAGTGAAGATGGAAATAATGCCCAGGGTCCCTCTTTACTCCTTAGGATATAGTGATTAGGAGTTTAACTAGAACCTAAAAACTACATCTCCTACCAGGGGTGGGGTACCTGTGAGCTCTCTATGTCTTATTTGGTTATAAATTCTTCCCTTATTCATAGATCTGACAGGTAAAATTTTCTATACTCCCCTAATTTGCTTAGGATAGCAGTCTTTATGTTTAAATGACCTACCTATTTTGATCTTATCTTGTATATAGTATAAGATGCTAGTGCCAGGGGTGGGGAACCTGCAGCCTCGAGGCCACATGTGGACCTCTAGGTCCTCAGGTGTGGCCTTTTGACTGAATCCAAATTTCACAGAACAAATCCCCTTAATAAAAGGAGATGTGTCTTCAAGGTCACAGGTTTTCCATCCCTGCCCTAGACTAATAATTAAGGATCAAATACATATGATTCTAGCCCAGTATATTCTCTCTGAAAAGAGAATATTCTCTGTATATAGTCATGTATATCCATATCTATATGTACACATACATGTCTATGCAAACTCGATTTACATTCATAAGAATAAGAGCCATTGAACTATTGCTAAATAATCTAAAGATAGGAACCAGAATTTATCAAGGTAAGAAAAACAAATCAAATGTATCAGCATGAATAAAATGCTCCAAATCATAAATAATTAGAGAAATGCATAGTAAAGCAATGCTGAGATGCTGGTTCATACCCATCAGATTGACAAAGATGACAAAAATGAAAAATGACCAGTGCTGAAGGAGTTATGGTGAAACAGGCACAGTGATGCATGATTAGTGGGCCTCTGAATAGATATAACTATTGTAGAAATATTTGGAAATATACAGAAAAAATTGCCTAAACAGTACACACCCTTTGACCCAGCTATACAATTAGGGCTGTTAGTCAAAACTATCAATTTAATTTCACATTAAAGTTCATCTTGCCTCTTCTCCAACTATCTTCTTCAAGCAGTTTGTTAGTCTAGAAATGATTATTTGAACATTGCAGAGAAGTCAACACCTTAACATTGATAAACATTTTCAAGAGCAAATAACATTCCTGAGTGAATTACAAAATCTAAAAGTTAGAGACGACTTCCAAAGTCATCTACTCTAATAGGCATCTGAGCCAAAAAAGGTCATGTATAACAATGCCAAATGATTATCTTTTAATTGCTTGAAGATTTCTGCTGAGAAGGGCCCCTCATCTCTTAAAGCATTCCATTCCGTTTTTGGACAAGGTATGAAATATAAATAATGCACATAAACAGACTCTAGTAGATGCTTATTCACATTCACCCCATATATTACAACTGCATTCTAAAACATTTCACCATTCTAAAACCTTGTAGAGGAATCACCAACTTTTACAGCAGTCCTTCAAAATGTTCATTTTACAAAGTCAGAACAGATGTTCTAGGATGTTCAAGTAAAGCGGTATTTATTCTCATAAATCCCTCACCCATTTGAGTTAGCTCTGCATTTTCCAGATAGTTGACCTGAGCCTGATTTGTGCAGAGTCATCACACTCAGGGCAAGAATCAAAGCACAGTCAGGCAATGACAAAGTCTAGATTAGGAACCAGGTCTCCTCTTTCTCAGCCAAGGCTGCTGTGGTTGGTGCTGATTCTTTTACTATGGCTGCCACTACTGCTTTGTTGCTGTCGAAAGGCACCATGTCATAGAAAGCCACTGTGGCATAGTTCTTAGCTTCAAAAACACCTAGTTCACGTTCCTGCCTCTGAAACACAGAAACTGTGTGACCCTAGCAAGCTGTATAACCTCTCAGTGCCCCAGCCAACTCTCTGAAATTCTGTTACAGAAAAAGCAGCTAGTCCGCACCAGAGGAGGGCATTTCCTTACTAGGAATTCTCCTCTCCTATGCCATCATAGGCCCAGTGCTCCCTCCATCGGAATACACAACACACACAAACACACACACAACACACACGTTTAAAAAACATTGATGCTTGTCTAGTGGAATGAATGTTTCTGATTTTTATTTTAAAAAAAAAATCATAGTCCTTTATTTCATTCCCTGTAGTGTAATTCTATTATAGAGTGTCCCAAAAATCTCTGCAGTTTTAAGGTATGAAAGCTATCAAAGCTGAAAATGGTATTGACACTTTTGGAATAACCTGTGTTACAAGCTTAGGAGCAAGTCTATTAGACAATGCAGTAGATAGGATACTGGGCTTGCAATGAGCACGATGTACCTGTGGATCCTGACTAGCTGTGTGACTATGGACAAGTCACTTAACCTGTCTGTGCTCAATTTGCCCACCTGTAAAATGCAGGTGATAATGATAGTATTTAACTCCCAGGGTTGGGGATAAAAGGGGATCATGATTCTAAAACACATTGCGAGCCATAAATACAAATATAAATGCTTTGTTTTGGGGGGTTTGTTACCACCCTATTAAATAAAATAGTATATTGTATAAAATTCACATATTATATATACACACACTTATACACACACACACACATATATATATATATATATATATATATATACACACATGTATTAAAGCTGTATATACATATGTATGTGTGTGTATTTATTACATGGCCTCCAATGAAAGCAGTAGAATTTCACTCTAACTTATCCATACTAAGCACATAGTGAAATCAGAACACTGTTAACAATTGCAAGCAATCTTTGGAACAATGAAGGGCTATTTTAATTTTAGCTATTGTTACATTATTTGACTATTTCTGCTTCTGATCCAACTCCTGTAGAAAAGAAGGGAAAAACTCATCTGAATTTTTATAAGTCTAGTTCATCTTGAGAAAAATCAGTTTTGCCTGAGTGCAAAGCTTTGTCAGCTTGTATCTACATTATAAATTAATTTGTAAAGCCCAGAGATAAAATAAAACCAGCAAAAATTAAACTTGAAACAGATTTCTTGAACTTATCTCTCAAGAGAATTTTAGTGTTATTATCTAGATCTCTGAGCAACATATTAATTCAGTTCAAACTCGATCAACTTTGCCAGCAAGAAGTAGAACTAGAAATCAGAGTTAATAAGTTTCTCTAAAAGTTTTATAAAGAGTAACTCTTCAAAATTTCCTGCCTGTGCAAAACACCACTGCACATTTTTTTTAATAGTCCTAACTGCAGTGGGGTCTATTTCCCTACAGGTTCATCTCCTGGCCAAAAATAATATGCCTTGTACTTTGGGTTCTAGATAATATAAACAGTCTAAAATGTGTAACTATAGACTCCAGTCCCTGAAACACTTTGAAAGAGAGATGGAGGTAGATAAGAGTGCTTTAAGATCTCACATTCAGAGATGACCTGATATATTGGAGAGGACAATATCCTTGAACTCAGAAGTCCTGGGTTTGAATTCTGTCTCTGGTTCTTGATACCTCACAAGACCTCACTTTTCTTACCTGTAGAATGAGGACTGGACTAAATGATCTCTAAGGGGTCCTGTGGTGCAAAGTTACAAACTGGTAACCAGTCCATCACAGGTTAAGACGTTTGTTGTAATACATTCCTAGTCTTCATATAATTCTCTCGATATATCCACATCTGATTACATGTGTATATATGTGTATACATATATGTACACATATGTGCACAAACACTCACATATATGTGTGTATACATATGTAGTATGTATGTGGGTGTATCAGTAACCCTGCAAGGTCCCTCACCCACCAGTAGGAAAATCTTGCCAATCTTTGAAGGTTCTGCCATCCAGGCCTATGAGTCTACTGCTCTTTGATTAAGAAGCAGCACCACCATGAATCTCTGAAGGCTTTATACATCCTTTATATATCCTGAATGTATACATACATACACACACATATATGTATGTATATATGTGAGTGCGTATATATATATATACACACATATATACATACACATATACATATGTACGTATGCGTGTGTATACATACATATACACGTACACATAATACTATAGAAGAAAAGATCTTAGCTATGATTTTGGACTTAGAAAGGTCCTTCCTTCTTCAACTTTCTAAATCCCTGAGTCCCCTCTGAAAACACAACTTTGGTAACCCCTCATTTCCTCATGATCATTCCTTCCATGGTGCTATTTGAATGAACCTGAAGAAAATAACATAGCAACAGTTTTGAAGTAAAGTATAGAAATAGAAAAAGAACAAACAAAAAATAGTTGTTGTACCAACTTCAGAAACTTGTAAGATCCTGGTGAAATAAATTAATTCCTATCTAGGGAGATATTCTTTTCAACTTTATAACTCCTTTCTTGGGAAATACCGTTTGTATTTTGGTCCTGGGTTGAGACAATTTATAATTTATATTAAAAAGTTACATCTGTGTCTTTGCAATATTAAGTATATGAATAGGTGATGACACCCAATTAAGAAGTGTCCCATAAGTTTCTTTGATATGCCCCCAAAATGCCATTGTAAAAAGCTATTAATTAAGACTAGTAAAGTAAAAAATGGAAGACCAGTAAAAGTTTAAAAATTCATTTAGAATTCAGATGATTATCAACAACTCACACTATTTAACTAATATTTAGTCTAACAAAAAATACGAAGGATTCTACTAATGGATCCTCCAATCTTTGTGATTATTTTAGGACCAGTTGGAAACATTGATCTTTGTTGTGGAAAATAGAAACTGGTTTCAAGTTATATGACATTTATATAATACATATTATGTTATATTTGATTAACATTAATCAGCTTCATGTAATCCTGTTTGGTGAAGCCACAGTTTAAAAAAAATCAGAAGTTTTGGTTCCCTAGAGAGTTGATTTCTCTTTGGTGAAGCTTTGGTGAAGCCACAGTTTAAAAAAAAAATCAGAAGTTTTGGTTCCCTAGAGAGTTGATTTCTATGGCCTATAGAGCAAGGAAAACGTCTTTCTTAGATTTATTTCAACACAATCTTTAATGCCATAAAGTTTTTCTCATTCTTACATTTTTCCTTCCTCAATTTTCTCTCTCAAAATCTATTTTCTGTGTATTCCTGCTAGTCTTTATTTGTTAAATTCACTATTTCCCAAACTTTCTGAGGCTGAGGAAACCTTTTCAGTATTAATTATTTTACACAACCCCAAATGATGGCAGTGATACTATCAGTGACTGTTGATTCAGAAAATATTCAACAAAAATTTACTGAGGATTAAATTACACATTTAAATGTATTTGCATTTTGTTAGTCATTTCAAATACACACCTATTCTAAAAAGAGTAATGTATATATATGGGAGACGTGTTTGCAAGGAACTTGTGTACAGTATTTGCTTCCTGGGATACAGATCTCCTCCAACTCTTATGAGGGTATATTTTTATTCTATAGAAAGTGTATTTACTGATTAGACAAAATTTTTTAATAAGTTGGACCCTTTGCAAAAACTCCACGGTAGTGCCCCACCCTCAGTCCCCTCAGAGATTTGTGGCATGAAGTTTAGAAATCATCGAGGTAGTTAGCAAAAAGTTTGTAGCTGAACTATTTGAAAGGAAGTCATAGGTTTCTGGAAAGGAACACAGCAAATCTCAATAAGATATAACTTTTATATCAACCAACCATGTAACCTGAATTTGAATATCTAGGTATTTATCTTAATAAATATTTCTCTTGGAAATAACTTTGGAAAAACAAGAACTACATTCATAAAATTATGGTAGCCATACTGAATTAACATTTAAAGCTCTCAATTCCACTCTTGAAATGTCTTAGAGAAGCAAATCAGTGATCCAAATTCTTTACAATTCAAAATGTCACGCCTGTGATGGGCTGATCCCAAAATGGAAAGCTGCACAAAGGCTTCTACAAACTCTGTTGCTTTCTACTATCACCCTAGCAATTCTGATCCAGATAAAATTAGATCCATCTCAATTAGGGCCCACACTGAGGTGATCATGATCAAATGCTCCAAAATAACTGAACGCTGATCCCACACACCAAAAACATCAACAATAACAACAGCAACCCTATGGACCAAAAGTCTGCTGTGCCAAGCTAAGGAATCAAAGTTTAGAGCTTAAACGACCTCAGAGGCTATCATGCCTAGTCTAATTTCTCCATTGTAAGAGGAGAAAACTAATACAAAAGGTAAATGGATTTTCCCAAGGTCCCTGTGAAACAGTGCCTTGATACAGATACCTTGTGAAGGTGGTAATAGAGGCAATATTTGAATGAAGATCACCTCACACTAGAGCCCCTGCTCTATCCACTATTACCATACTCACTCCAAAAAGACAAAGTATATAACCAGTCGAGAGTACATCAACTCTTTCCCACTTCTGACAACGCACTAGAAATTTTGAAAGCAGGAGTGAGGTTTCTGAGACTGGATAACAGATCAAAATGATCCTTTTAATAGGTTGGCTACTCTAGAAGGAAGAAAACAAAGATTTATTAAGTAATTATGTTCCAGATACTGTGCTAAGCATTTTATATCCTGGCCCAGTATGTTCTCTATCTGCTGTGTTATCTAGATGTCTCTACATAGACATTTTTTCACTCCAGATGTTATAGGATAATCAATACTCATCACTGAAGATCAGTATCTTACCACTTAGCTTTGGTTGATTGGTCAAACTTTTATATCAAAAGTTTATCAACAGGTATATCAATAAGTTTCCAGAACCTATCCACACAAGCAAATGACTGTAGACTGTTATAATCTCAAGAGAAGTCCTCACATTTGTGGTTTGTTTGAGCTAGTGTAACTTCACATTATCTTTTATTCTTTCCTATGTGACTAGACCCATGCCATAAGTGCCTTGAAGAAAAAAAATCTATCAAGCTCTGAATGTTCCCTCCATTTTAAATTTTACTCCTCATTTAACACTCTGAATAAGTGGGTTATTTATAGAGGTAGTTATTTTAAAATGGCTATACCAAAAAATCAGAAATAAAGTCATTGTACATACTTCGATAACACTGACATGATGCTATACTGTTCTGATGATTCTTTTTATGAATATACCTTTGAAATTTAAAAGAAAAACAACTAATCACCTTTAGAAACTCACACATTAAAACTACGTGCTCCGATATACAAGGTAAGATGAAGAAAAATAAAGAATATCTGCCTTCATGAAAGATGAAAAGTATGCATATGAATCCCTACTCATAAATTTTTTAACTTAGCTACAAAAGCAAATCTATCAGGGTTAATTTTCATCTAAAAGAAATTTTCTAACATAGCAATGACTTTCTCTGAGGTTAAAATTTTAAGATCTACCAGCTCTCTTTAAATCTAAGGTGAAAGACTACATATAGTCAGGGAAGTATCATACCATCAGAAGATTGGACATCAGGTGGTGGATTTTTTGCCTACCACTACTTACCAAGATTGTTTCCTTAGGTATAGAGAAAATAGAATCTGTAACAATGAAGTAAGTGAACACAACAATTTTATTAGGAATCTTTGAGAAAATATTTTCTTCTAAACTAAGTTTACTCATCTCTGACTTTCAGAGTAGAATCAGGCCAAGATAGATAAAAAACAGTAGTGGGAAAAATAGCAGACTAGGGAATCTGGGATCATAGGTCTGCTTCGCCATTAAGCAGCCAATTAGCCGTGAATACATGACAACCACGTCAGCCTCAATTTCTTCATTTGAAAAATAAGGTAAGACTAAATTATGTCTAATATCCATTTCAGTTCTAAAGTTCCATGATTCTAGGACTGAGTCTATGATTAACTACTTGCTAGATGTCTGAAAAAATCACCTAATACATTTCTTTTTCTAGCTTGCTCCATGAGAAAACTCTCAACTTTCTATTACCATGGAAACCTGAGAGATTCCATCAAGAATTAAAGTTGTAGGTCTGCACTCTTCTGGTTGAGTGGAATTAACTTGGGTTGTATCCCATTTTTTCTTATAACCCACCAAAGTTGTTTTGATACTAACGAACTCTACCTGTTTTCTCTGTAGGTATTCCAAGGTCAAATGGGCATCATACCATTTTGCTTTTGAGAGTTAAACTCTAAGGGAAATATGTGGTGTTTTAAATCCATACTTATAAAAATATTGGATCCAGTGAATTTGAATTCATAATATTTCTCATGATCTAGAATAAGTCAGTAATTAAACTGGAAGCATATTGAGGATGATTTCTGTCACAGTGCCAAGGTGTGTAAGTCAAATCTGGACCACGTAATCAATGGTCTTAATTATGATCCATTATATTTAGGAATGTAGTTTTACATGTTCTCCTTCTACTAAGGCCATTTTTAGAAACTACAACCACCTCTAATGTCAGTTCAAAAATGTAAATTACCTGTAGACAACTGATAATGGAAATTGTATGATTTGGAATGGTTATATTTTTCATCTGCCCTTGACAACCTTTTGTCCTTTTCATGCATGTAATACAAAGAAGCATATATTGAAACCTCCTAGACAGCCTAAAGGAAAAGGAAAATTCATTATGGGTTGGAAAATGTAGCAGCTAATAAAAATAACTAAGTAATTGCTGGGCTAATATCAGCATGTATAGGAAAATGTTTTTATCATCTATTATTAATAATCTATTATTTATTATTAATAATGTTATTTTATTGCATTTATTAGAATGTAAACTCATTTTGAGTAAGAATCATTTCTTTCTTCATACTTGTATGCCCATCACCTATTACAAAGCCCAGCATGTTGTAGGAACTTAATAAATATTTGTAAATTAATTATTGATTGATAGATAAAATGGTAGGTAGATAGATAAATCTACTCTGATGTTCTTAAAGTAGCTTGAAGTTCCAGCATCCTGTGGCAAATAATCCAAGCAAAAAAAGAGGAAAAGTGGTGAGTAAATGATTTTTACTTATTCTAGTCTAGGTTTAGGAGTTTTCTATGAGTTTGCAATTTTATTCAGTGATTTTATTAAAGAGCTAAGCTGAGACCTTGCTGAGTTAACTAAGCTAAGTTGCAGCCTGGTGCTTATTGCTCACAACAAGGCAAATTAGCCTGACCTTGCTGACCATGGAGACCCAGGGACACATCAACTTAAATGTGACTTTCCTGGCAGGTGGCAAATAGGTATAAAAAACAAGAAGCTTGCCCAAGCAGCTATCAGATACTCAGTAATTCATATTAGGAAATACCTGGGAAGAGAGTAGATGAAATTTTTTATTGTCACAGATTTTGCTATAGCAACACTTTAGTTGCTTCAGTGGAAAGAGCACTGGGCCTAGAGCCAGAAAGATCTGAATTCAAATTTAGCCTCAGACACTTACAACCTGTACAACCTGTATGACTGTAGCCAAGGTAAGAACTGTCTGCCTCAATTTTGTCATCATAAAATGAAAATGCTTTACAAACCTTAAAAGACTATGATTACTAGTAATTTTTGAAGAATGAGTGAATATATAAATCACTAGTAGAACGGGACTTGGTTGAGAAATGGTGCTGGGAGGATATTCATATTTCCTCAAAGAAAAAAATGAAAAAAAAAGAAAATCAAGAATGATAATATGTTAAAATATATATGCGTCAAAATACAGATTCATGAATCTGATGGTGCGGAGCTTCTAAGTGAGAATGAAAGGAGATTTGACACAGAAATTACATCATTATAGGAAAATGCTACAGATTTCTCAGCCAGCTAACAAATAATAATTGATACTTTCCTACCAGAAAACACAAAACTGGAAAGGAATAAAAGGAAATCATGATAAGGAATGCTTACCCAAACATATTTTCTAAACCACCAAACCATCTGAAAAAAGGCCTCAACTATACATAGCCATAGAGTTTCAAAATGCTAGACTTTCTTACTACCAAAAAGTCACCATGAACCTCAAACCCAGATACGTGGCCTTTGACTACTAGTAGCCCATCCAGGACCAGAGTCTCAGGTACCAGTCTTGCTATGAGGAGCTAATCCAATAAAGAGGCCCTCAAACAATCAGAACTGAGCAACCATCATGGATAACTTCAATGCCTACTTGAGACCACACTTGATGTTTCATATCTGTTGTAGTCCGGTGCTGATTCAGACTAGTGTGATGCCCCAGTTTCAGTCTGTAAAGCAATGAGACACTTGTAGACAAACTGACAGTTGACACAAGGAAGTTTTCTTAGCAATAACATGCAACATGGATTCAGCTGGGAGCATCTTCTCTGTTCCTTCTATCTTACATGAGGGCCTGCTGATTTGAACCAAGTGTGCGGTCTAAGGCTTTAGACTTCTCATTCTTCATGTACTAACTTTGGTTCTTAGCACATTATGAAGTTAAATCAATGATCTGAAATTTAGCTACCTAAATCAGTTAAAATTTTATGAGAGTTTCAATATCTTTTAAAGGAAAAAAAATACCCTACTCTAGAGTGGGCTATAGCCTTAGGAAAAGCTAATCTAGCCTACATGGCAGGGTACTATGGCAGAAAAAAAATACCAGGCCAGCCTATGCTACAAGAAACCAACAAATGTTATTTCTATCCCCAAATCCTATTCTGCTAACACCTCACACCAAGGTTGGATCAATTCACCGTGTCTGTGAATCTCCAAATAGTCTCTTCCATGGCATATAGCCCTATTTATCTGCTTCCTCTCCCTGTTAGAATGTAAGATTCTTAATAAGCAGTACCCTTCTCCATTCATAGTCTTAACTCTACTGTTAACTAATTCAATTATATGATATCCCTAACTCTTGAGACCTTTGTTCCATTGAGGTTCACACCCTATCGAATTTCAATTGCAGTTTACCTCTTCCATACATACACTCTGCTCCTACTAATTTGCTGTTGAATGCTATAGGAGACAATCACTAGGTTCTTTTTTTAACTAGCTATATGATTCTACAAACCATTCAGACCAGGCCACTACATTTGTATGTGATGAAACAATAACTAGACTCTCAATACTAAACAGGGATCCTTTTCCCAAGTTGCTTGACTTTTCATTACATCTCAACCCCCAGCAGATATTCCAAACCTTCTCTTTTGTCCTCAAATGTTTACACAGTTCCTCCCCTTTTCCCTTAAACACACACATTTGACTATGAAAAACCTGGGAAGAATGGGCCTACTGCTTCAGGTCATTGTTCTAAGGCTAACTAATAAGATAGAAGAAGCAGAATCACAACTCCCATTTTCATTCTTGTTATCTATATAAAAATAATGATGTTTAGGCTGGAAAGGATAATATGAACATAACTGAGAAAACATTGTTAGGTCATCATGTTGCAAGAGAGCACTGGCTATTTTAAATAGGTTCAAGTCTCCTGGATCAGACAAATTTCATTCCAACTATGAAAATTACTTGTAGATATGATCACTGAAGTGTTATTAGTAAACTGAAGAATCATGGAAAATGGAAGAGGTCACAGAAAACTGGATACAGGAATATTTCTAAATGTTCAAAAATGGGAGATAGATAGAGTCACAATGCCATAGACCATTGAACTAAGGACAATCCCTGAAAAAATGCAGAATAAGTTATCAAAGTGGTAGCTTAGGCATATTAGAAATGAAAGCAGTCATCACTAGGAACCAGCAGGACATAGCTAAGAAAAGTTCTGCCATGCAAATGTTATTGTCCAGTATGTTATAGAGTAAGGAACAAGGAACTGAGGATCAGTGGAACTAGGTTTTAATGTTGCCTCTGCTACTTCCCACAAGCTTAACCTCTGGCAAGACCTCTTGGGACCTCAGTTTTCTAAAGTGGATTAATCCAAAACTTCTCTAAGCTACTTTACAGTATTTAAATCCATGATCCTAGTAGATTAGCAATTAGATAATTTTTTTCTGATCTAGTGAGTCAAAATCTTACTGAGGCATTCCTTCCAGCAAACACTGAGAAATTTGGACTTAATGCTGGCTGAAAATTACACACAAAGAATTTTAACTAATGAATAATAAATATGCATGGAGAAAAATCTCTAGTGGTATATGGCACGTGGTGCATACATGGGCTTTTCCTGTAGAACATCCATATAAATGATTTGTAGGGCAATGTAGATTTAATATTTATCAGAATAACATGTAATACAAAGCTGAGAGAGACAGGAAATGAGAATATTGGTCAATGGGATCCCACATGGATTTAACAGACTGGATGACTAGCTATATTTAATGGGGAAATATAATAGGGATAAATGTAAAATCTTGTGCTTAGGTCTAAAATTGAATCATATAAGAACGGAATGATGACATCAAATAACACCAGTTGATATAAAAAGAGAATGGAAGGTTTTAGTTGACCACAAGTTCAATGTGAATCAATACTAGGTTGTGATGGTCAGAAAAGCTAATAAAATCTTGTACATAACACGGCTTGTAATAAAGGAGGCAATAATGCCAATGTTAGAAGCAATATACCTTGATTTATAAAAAGCTATCCTTTGAGTCATGAAGACTTGAATTCAAGTCAAGGCTCTAATTCATGTTGGTCTTTTGACCCTAGACAAGTTGTTTTACCTTTTATGCCCCTACTCAGTTCTCCAAGGCTATTAGTTACAAAGAAGGTGCTTCCTGAACTGATGAAAGGAAATTCTGGCTTTGGGAATTCCCTTTAACCCATGAAATCACAGCTTCTGTCCCTCTTATTTGTACTTCGTGATGGACAGGACACATAGAATTACAGACCTAATGTTGGAAGAGTATTTAGAAGTCATTTAATCTAAAATCCATTATTTTACGAGAATAATTAGGAAAGTGAGGTCCAGAAATGGAAAATAACTTACATAAGGTTGTACAGAGTTAGCGTTTGGACTTAATACTACCTCTGACCTAAAATTGGGTCCTTATTTCATTATTGCCTCCCTTTAATGACATAATGAAATACATCCAGAAGGCAGATGTCACTATAATGATGGGCCCGGAAATAATGGAATGTGAATGGATGATAGAACTATTGATTTTCATCCACTAATCATTAGGAGGGAATAATATGTCTGTCTTTAGATGTATGATGGTTTGATAAATGAAAAAATTCTGACAGAGTTTCTGGGTAACTAATAATTAGTTAGGCTACCTAACAATCAATAAATGGATGATCAGTGGTTTCTCTTAGTAAATAAAAACTCCCAATGGAGATACTGAATGCCTTAATTTTTTTTTAAAGGGAATGTCCCTGACAAGAGAAATTAACCCTAATGGGTTGACATTTTAAGGAGGAGGTGGGCTAAAAGTCTATAACTCCTTCGGCTGAGAACTGGCCAGATCATGAGACTCATTTGCCTCCAGTAGTTTGAAAAGCAGCATCCATCTCCATCCAGAGCACTCTGTTTGGTTTTCTCTTTGATGAGCTGGGTCACTTTCAACTTCAAAGAGGGATAGAAGGCTCATTATTTTGGGGCAGGAGTTCACCTAGATTAGAGTCTGTTTATATTGTAAACAGAAGTAAAGTCTCCTCGTTGGGTGGGATCCCACCCAAGATTGAGGATCATATCCCCAATAGATTAGGGGTAATCTCTTCTAACAGCCATGTCCTTCCGATACTGACTGATTGACCTACAGGGACTGGGCTCTAAATGAGGAAGTAAAAAGGCTGGATTCTAATTAATAATGCATTATTAATATAATAGAAAATAATTATCTTTCAATGGGTTGTCATAAGGAGGAGGTATTAGAATTATTTCACTGGTGTCTGGAGGGCAAAAGGACAATCAACGAAAAGATGTTTCTGCAAGGCTGATATTAACATAAAGACGAACATTTAAACAGAGTTCTATGAAAAATAGAACGGACTTCCCTGTAACTTCTCTGTTAATAGAACAATTTTTGTTTTGTTAAAGGGAACTCCCAGATAAGGAAATTCCTTCTACCTCCTAAGGATAACCCCATCTCTGTAACACATCCTTCCAGTTGAGGAGAGCACTAATTGATTTAGAAATTTATTGAGGGTTGAACAACCAAAATTAGAATCAGAACTTGAACCAGGGTTTTCCTGGCTCTAAGGATGGAGCTTTATGAATCAAGCTACATTGCTTCCAGCACTGGAATTTTACCTCCTTCATTGTGTACCCTATTGTACACAGGGATAGAGTGACCACATTTTGGGGAAGATAAAGAAGAAATGTTGACCTCTGATAGGGGTTTTGCTTACCTTTAAGATCTATTCCAATTTGAATTTCTATAATCAAAAACTTCATGGGAAATTATGGTATGAAAGTTCTGGATCTATAAAAGGTAGTCTACACTTAGGATGCAAAAATAGTTATGTTGATGTATGGCTGGCTTGAATGGTTGACTGGAGATTGACAGGTAACCATGTAGAGGAAAGAGTGATTGTTTTGGAGTCAGAGGAGAAGGGTTCACATACTCATTGTGCCACTCACTACCTGTGTGAACTGGGGTAAATCACTTAATTTCCTTGGGCATCAGTTTCTTCATGTGTAAAGGACTGTGTTAGAGGACCTTAGAGACTGCCTTCAGTTCTAATATGCCTCTATTGGAATGGTAAGGCAAAAATTAGACTTCAATGAGTTTGAAAGATATTAAACTGTTTAAAATAAGACATTATCCACTCTCTTCCCTATTAAAAAATACACAAAAAGTTACAAGTCTTAGAATGTGAGTATATTTCGAACCATTTAAAATAATCTGATTAGAACAATTTACGAGCTAGCCTTTTATCCCTGAAGCTAAATTTGACAAAAGACTTTACTATTAAATATTTTCCTCTGGCAGGCACTGTTACATTTCTCCATGGGGAAAGGGACAATGTTCATCTTTTAGCCTGAGAAGGAAACTAGAGGAAAAGGAAAATCTTTCTTTTTCTGTTTTCTATCTTCCTTTTCTCCTTCCCTCCTTCCTTCTTTCCTCTTTCCTTCTTCCTTCCACCCTTCTTTTCCTTTTATCCTTCCTTCTTTTTTTCCTTCAGTTGTTCCTTTTCCTCTTCTTCCCTTCTTTTCCTTCTCTAGTAGGCCAATGATTCTTTATTCTCCAGTGCTCTATCTCTGCCTCAGAGCACATTATGACTGTCCAGGGACCCTATCTGGTCCTCTACTCTACCACTTGGATTTCTCTGGGTCTCTTCTTTTCCTTTCTCCTCTTCTCAGGATTATCTTCCTGATACCCAAGCTCTTGGGAGGGGGGAACCTTAGTCCCATGGACTTGTGTTTGTTCTTGTCTAAACAATATATTGGGGAGTGTTGTCTAAACGATATATATTGCAGACCTCTGAAACCTGCCTCTCTTACCTCAATGCCCCAGGTACGAAATAATTAGCTCATCGTCTCCAGTGATGACCCTTCAAGTTGTCAGTGATTTTCCTACAAACCCCAACGCTCCTCACATGTCCTTTTATACCTTTCACATCGTGTCTCAAGTATACAGAATAAGCAACACAAACTGAAGGTTTTCTGAAGCCCCCCATAACCTAACTCTGCCCTATGTAGCACTTTGCTCTGGGCTACTTAGGGCACTGAGAGCAAATACTGCCATCCTAGTGCTTTCTGCCACCTGTATCATATGCTTGCCCAGTCTTAGTTCTTAATATCCAATCTTTGTTTTATTACTTCCATTTCTTTTACGAAAAGAATGGAGGATTTCTCTCTCCCTGACTTTCCCTGATAAGCTTCTTTGCTAAAAGGAATACAATGAGACTATTGGTGCAAATTACTGAGCAGATAATGTTGTCTGACATTAAGGTCAATGGTGTTGTTTGCAATGGGGAAGTAGTTAAATTTAAATAAAAGATTGTTCAAATTAGAAAAACTGGAAGTTATTGGCCAGGCACAAAGGATAAAATTATAAATATGCTAATAAATCTTTCCATTACAATAAGTGGATTCATTGTTAATAAAGTATTGAAGAACTTATGCATATAGCTAAATATAGTGAGTGTGGGGCTTTTCAAATTATTGTTCTGTTCTTTGAACTTTCATTCCCGTACCTGTACCATTTTGGAAATAAATTTCATAAATATTACTGACTCTGCTTATAGAGCCACTAGAGTGGAAAATATTTGCTTCTTTTTTTCCTGGTTTAAAAGAAATTTGGGAGATATTTTGGATTCAACTCATGAAGAAAATCATTCCAGAGTCAACAGTTCTTCCTGCTCATTTTGGTTTGTTTTATTTTTTGTTTGGTTGTTTGTTTTTCTTTTTTGTTTTCTTTGACAGCAAAATGTACATGCTATTCACAAAGTGGGGAGAGATACTGTTTCTCTAGGTTATTCAGAGGCAAGTGAAAAGAAAATTCTGCACCATCATCCCATGTTGGCTACATCTACAGACATTACTCAAAAGCCACCTTTAAAATTTTGGCTAAATGTAGCAAAAGGCCCCCACCATTTTCTCTCATTGCACACAAACCTGGCATAAGCCCAATTCAGATCTTTTCTCCTCTTTATTTATATGACATACAAAATGTATTCAGGTTCAGAAATCACCGGGATATATTATTTCCTCATGTGGTTTTGCCAGCAGGTCTCCAAGGAAAATGGAGTTATATCAATCAGTCCCAGTGGCTGTCCTCCCCAACATGATTATTTATTGAGTTTTTTTCTCCCTTTGAACATAGTCATATCTTTATTTGAAAATTACTTCCAGTCAATCAATCAACAAGTATTCTTTAGTAGTCTAATATGTGCTCTGAACTATATTAATGACTGTTTAATATAATGGGAAAAATGACAGTCTTGTGATGCTTGCAGCCTGATTGGGCAGAAAGACATGTTCAACAACAAAATAAGAAGAATGCAAAATAGTATGCAATTAAAAGTTTAATTGTGTAGTAGGATTGTAAACGGAGAGCATCAGAGCAGAACTTTTTCACTGAAACATTCTGAAACGTACCCTTGTATCTGTATTCATGATCTTATAAAGACACTCAGAATCTTTGGAAACCTCAGGGTTCAGCTCATCTAACTCACATCTGAACAGTGATCCCTTCCGCAACATCCTCCCAAGTCCTAGTTTCTGATTGTCAGTCTTCAAAGATGAGATCTTCAATACTTGTCACTATGCCCAGTTCCATTTCTGATGAGTTCTAATTGTTAACATGTTTGTCAATCTTTCAATCTGAAATCTTGTTTGGTACAAGTTTCAGTGAAGCAATATACGATATTTGGAAAGAGTACTGGATTTGGAGGCAGAGAACATGTTCAGAGGAACTAGGTTCATATTCTAACTAACTATCTTATTTACTATTTGTTGACCTTGGACAGGCATATCAACTTTCGGGGCCCCAATTTTCTCATTTATGAAATGGGGGGATAGGTTGAAGCAGACGGCCTCATAAGTCTGGTCCAGTTACTAATTTTGCGATCCCATCATTCATCCTTTAGTTTTAATTCAGCTCTATGGGGGCAAGCATCAAAACTGAATTCTTTCTCCCACATGAAAGTCTAGGAAATACTTGAAGACAATTCAAATAACCCATTTCTAAAAGTTCCTCTTCTTCTCCAGTTTAACTATTTCTTGTTCATTCTCATTTGGCATAATTTCCAGTTTCAGTCTCTTCTCAGCCTTTTCTCACCCTTGTCCTAACATAAAAATATTACCATTCCACGCTATTGTTGCTGTAGCTATAGGTCCTAGAGGTTTAATTTTAGTCCCTCAGGGAGTATTTTGCCTCCCATTACTGGATAAGCAACTAGAGCTTGGGATAATTTTCAGACAAACCTATTTCCTTTTCTTTAGGAAAATATGCCTTAATCGCTAGCTCCAGATGTTATCAGCTCATCAGTTAATACCCTGAATAGTTGTGATTTGATTATGGTCAGTTTCATTCCTTGTCTACCATATTAAACAACATAAATGAAGAACCAAAGGTTGGAATAAGTGAGAAGCTTATACTAGTGCATCGGTAAGTACCCAACATACACAGCAGGGTCTGCTATCACAAGTTCTTAGATCTGTATTCATAAAAGGAAAGCAACTTTCAAGACGTTAACAATCACTTTAATCAAGCACATTTATCATTCCTTCAACCAAGCACATATCATTCACCTAGTTTAGAGGAGTCAGAACCCTGAGCTTCAAAGAAAATACAGAGAAATCAAAGATCAATAGTTTCCTCTGCCTCACTATAATTCAACGGAAAGACCCAACTGTCTGACTGTAGTAGTTACCAGAGAGGAAAGCACAGATATCTGGGTTTTCAAAGCCCAGGGGGCTCTTTAGTGGCCTCCCAGAGTCCTCATCTGGCCAAACAAACACTTCAGTAAGTTGTTGTGTTCATCCTTTATTTTCAAAAAAGACCATGACATCAGAGAAATGATGACATGACTTGCACTTTAAGTGAGGGAGGGCTGTACAAGGTCACCAGCCTCACTTTTTCCTCCTGAGCCATCTGGATCCAGTGACCAAATATACATCAGGATGCTTCCAGTTAGTAAGCCCCAAAGTAAAACCTCAACTCAGCTTATTTATACCTTTTTTAGAGCCAGAGGGCATCACAACACTTGAGAACCAATGCCTCATTAATAAAAGCTGTGGGCCTTCCCACAAATCTTCCCTAATCAAACTCCCCTTAATGGGCAGACCCATTAATGGGTAGGGAAGATCTTTAATCACATTAAAATAATTAATAATACAAATACAGATACTGTTTCTAGTTAAAGAAACTCTTGTTTCTGTACTTTACTCCTAGTAAAGACTCTTGATTGATTCAATCAGATGCACTTCATTGTACTAAAACAAACAGCAAAAGATCTTATTTTGCTTGCACTCATAACTAATGAGAAGCACTGGCCATAGAGTGCTAGGCTTTGAGTTAGGAAGACCTACTTCAGGTAGTTACTAGCCTGGACAAGCTATAAGGTCATAAGGTAGTCTGCATCAAATAAATTCAGTACAGAACTAAAAAAAAAAACCAAAGAAAATTCAACATAAATATCTTTCTTTTCCCCAAATGAGTTACAAATAGTCTCTATGACCTTGGGAAATCTGAGTTTTAGGAGACACAATTTATGCTTTAACGCAGGTCTCATACAGCTACATTTTAGGGGTTTATGAATCCTATCTTCTCTTTTGGCTTTAACAATCAATGAACTCCTCTAGAGGAAATGAAGCAGGACAACTCTGAAACTTACTTTCCCAAATGAAAGTTAATGGACACTACTTCTCAAATTCTCCATCTCCCTTTATTCTAACCTCACTAGGACTATAATCACATGCATGAAGATTTGGGACAAGGGCATAACACCTGACTCTTAAGTTTCAATAATAGTGAACCATAGTCCTTCCCCATTTTCTGTTAGAATTGAGAATCTATATATGTAAACCAAGGATAAAAGACCTGTCTCAGTTACAGCAATATTCAGTTTAATTCAACTGTCATGAAATTTATACCATGTGAAAAGAAGCATAAGAGGGTGGATAGAGAACTAATCTCAGAGTCAAGATTTCCCAAGTTCAAGGCAAATACTGTCCGTGTGACTTGGGGAGAATCTTTTACCCGCCAGATGCCAGGTATCTCACTAAAACTATAAGTTTAGCATTGCTTCTGACATGTACTGATAGAGAGAGGGCATGGATAAATTGGGGGAGGGAGCATGCAAAAGCAAGTAGTTAATATTATTGAGCAGTGAATTCTATGCCATATAAAGATCAGTTGAAGGAACTTAAAATATTTAGCCCAGACTAAAGAAGACTTAAGGTGAGCATATTACCTATCTTCAGGCATTTGAAGGGCTGTCATGGGCAGATGATCAGATTTATTTCACTTGGTTCCAGGAGGTAGGTGTAGAAGTAATGAGTAGAAGGTGAAGAGAGGCACGTTTAAACTCAATATATGGAAATACTTCCTAAAAATTGGAACGATCCATGAATGACATAAATTGTCGCTTCCTCAAAGTCTTCAAGCAGAGATGGGATGACCAACTGTAGGTGAAATCTTCAGGGTTCTTGGAAGTTATAAATGTAATTAAGTCATATTGAGTATCTTGGAGATCTAACATGGGTGGTCTCATCATTCTGTTTGCCCCTCATTGCATGCCTCTACCCTCCTGTACTGCACAACCCTTCTGATGCTTGAAGATACTACCTCCTTTTTGTAATTTTGTCTTAAAATTAGTCTTCATGTAATTTGTACTTGGAAGGCATTCATTTATTCATTCAACAAATAATTAAGTTATTAATTATTGGTTCATGCTTTCTTTTCATAGCCATGTTGCTCTACTTTTAATGAAATTCAAATTGTCAAAGCCCTATCAAAATGTTGTTCTGAGAATGAATCAATGATGTGTTCTGTGTTCCAGATGTGATCCTAACAAAAGTGAAATTATTATTTCCAAGGATTTAGATATTATTCTTCCTTCCATTGATGAAGTCAAAGATTATATTAGCTTGTTGCTGTTTGTGTGGGGACACATTCTTAATGAAAGTTAACCTAATGATCAATAAAAACGCCAGGTTTTGTTCACATATGTGACTAGTAAGTCAGGTTCTCCCATCCCATAGATGTATGACTGATGTTTTCCATCCATGTAATGATTCTACAAACTGCTGAATTTCATCTTGCTGGCTTAATTATTTCATTCCATCCTAATTCTAGATAACTGAGAAGGGAGAAGGATTTAAATGGGAAATTTTTCTAGTTGATAGAAATAGAACTGAAATAATGCCAAAATTAAGAGAGATTACAATCAATGAGAAAGAAAAATGACTTTAGGTGGTGGAAACTGGGATCAGAAAGGAGGCATAAATACACAAGAACAAAATAGTTGGGACATGAGGGAGAAACAGCTGGAAGAGGGGCAATCTGCACAGATGGTCTATCCATTGTTAAAGCAACCCATCTCCAGAAAGCCATCTGTCCATGTCATGTCTCAAATATTGAATTTTTAGTGGTTTAAGATATGCCAGTCAAAGAGGAGAGAAAATAAAAATGAACTGAACTGAACTGTGTTCTCTGTCCCATATTAGACACTAAAACTGAGTTATGTTTCCATATATTCCCAGCTGGCCTATAATCACTTTCAAGGTTTTTTTATTTATGACAGGCATCCAAGAAAGGAGTGCTAATGCATAAAATTCCTTAACAGTATTAAATAGGCTAAAAGTTATTAGATTTACATTATTATTGCAACAATATTTTATATTTCCATTTTAAAATTTCATATAAATCTAAGGGTATTGTCAATTTAATTAATGTTCCTGTCTAATAAAGTCACATATGAAATTATGATTTTTGTGACATTAATGAAGTTTGCTTTTCTAGCACAATTGGAATGAGCAATTGAGCAAAGTACAGGAAAATACATTAACATCAGGTCAACCATTTTGCATTACTAAGAAAGAATCCATACTTCCATGGCATATCAACTGAAACCTTGTTGTTCTTATGTTTTTTTCCTTTCCTCCCAGAAGAAAATATAACTTTATCTGAAATTTCAATGGCTCCCAAAAAGACAAAGTCATGACAGTTAAAAAAAAAAAAGATTAATTTGTAGTATTCATTAACTAATGGTTTAGTGTGGGCCAGGAAAAGCAGCTTTCTCTTGAAGTATGAAGGAGTAAAGATTGTCACATTCAGAATCATACACACACACACACACACACACACACACACACATATGCCTCAATTGGTAATCCTCCAGAATTATTTGAGATATAGTTATTGAGTATTGAAAAGGTGAAGACGCTTGGTCCATACTAATAAGGCCATATGAAATTTTCCAAATCAAGTAACAAGTATTTATGTTTGCTAGATGTTCAGGGCAGGGATTCCCCCACTATACTAGAGCAGAATTTGCCAGATATCTCACTCTTAACAGATAAATTCCTTCCTAAGAGGGAGGTGAACAAAGTCAAACCTCTGGTCTCGCATTACATTGTCATCAATACCGACATCCTCCTCAATTGTTTCCCAAACAATTCATAGAATTAAAAAACATGCTGTGACTTTGGAGAAATGACAACTTGATGTTACTTTTAAAATAAAAGCAGGCAAGGTACCTCTATTAAGTGGGGGCAGAAGTCAAATGACTTCTTTGCAAATAGCTCTCCGATTCTTTGTCTCACTGGGGTCTCTGGAACAGAGGGATTTCAGGTGCAAATGCAGGTCTTACTCTCTCTGCCACTTGGAGTCAATCACTTATTTTCAGCAATAAAATAGAATCAAATAAACTCACCATTTCATGGGGCAGTTAAGAGTAACAACCCATTACAGGGAATAACATCTATATCATGTTATCTAGTTATCCTGGCAATACATATATGTTCAAAGTTATTTTCCAAAGGGCAGGAAGTAAACCTTTGAAGTGGAAAAAAAAGTTCAATTTCAAAAGAAATTAGGTAATCAGAAACTATAAATATTGATAAAAATTATTCAGCCCAGTCATCACAAATAGCTGAGTATAGCTATGTGGCTCAGTGGATAAATCACTGGACCTGGAGTCAGAAAGACCTGAGTTCAAATGTTGCCTCAGATACTTAGTGGCTGTATGTGAGCCTGGACAAGTCATTTAACCTCTGTTTGTTTCAGTTTCCTCATCTGTAAAATAAGAAAATAATAACATCTACCTCCCAATGTTGTTGTGAGCATCAAATGAGATTAACATTGTAGAGCACTCAGCACAGTACCTATACTATAAACGTATTAGTTTATTAGCAGCTGTCATGCAAATGCATGACAAATAATTGTTAAGCAGGTACTCTTAGATGCAGGCTAACATAGCTTCCATTTTTGTTATTATTTTATTTCAGTGAAACTTTATTAAATCGAGATACTTCAGGTCAATAGTTTTGAGCATACATAGTACATGATAAAGTTCTTTCTTTTAAGAAGCTTATCATCTCAGTAAGGACATAATAGTAAAGAGTTTATAAAGCTCTTTATAAATTCTTTTCACTTGATCTCCCAAACAATGTCAGGAATTCAGTGCAAGAGGTATTATCTCCAATTTGCAGTTGGAGATACTGAAGATAAGAGAAACTTACCATTTTTGTTGCTGAAAAATGGAAGTGGAATTTCAGCCTCCGTCTTTGGACTCCAGTGTTTTTTCCACTATAACCCACTACTTCATATTAACACACATGAAACATCAACCACACAGGAGAACAATACAATTGACCAATTCAAAATGACAATAGAACGCCAGCCTAAATTGGGTGCCCAAGACCATATTTACTGTGATCATACAGAGAGGTTCATATTTAGCCTTATAATTCACTTAATGACAGTTCTAATTAATTTATCTGATCCTTTCCAATGAGTTAGCTGATAAAGCAGGGGAAAGGGAAATGAATCTTTAATGTTGGCATTTCAGGTATTAATTAATTCCAACCAAGCTGAAAGCAGATGTTGGCAAGGATAGAGGAAAGGAGATAGGACTCACTCTTCCTCAAATGTCCTTCGTTGAAAGGGCCCTTAAAATATCCAAAATTTAATGAAAACCAACAATTCTCATGAGTATTTTCATATACAAAATTAAACATAAATAGATGATTTTACATGAAACCATCAATAACTATACATACCACTTGATTTAAATATATATTATATACTTATAAATAACATATACACTTATATCTTTGTTGTATATGTCTATATTGTGTGTATTTTATGTCACATATAAATATATGTACACATAATTGCATATATATTTTACATATACATATATTCAACCTGTCCATCTCCTCTCTATTTCCTTCTGAATTTCCTTTTGCACTCCTTTGTGCAGTTTTTTAAAAAAATAACTCAGTTGGCCTCTTCCTTTATTCTTTTCTTTTTTGTCAATTCAAGAAATATTTATTGGGTGTCTAGTGTTCTAGGTACCAAGAAACAAGTACACTTATATATGAAAGATATGTGTTTTTACTAGGTGAGGGATGACCATTAGGGTAACGTCCTTAACACATATTCCAACCAGTCTCTGACTTGGAAGACAAATCCTAGTGTTTTGAGCCACAAATTTGTTATAAGACTAATCTTAGCTTCATAGCCAGGAAATGTCAGAGGAAAGATCTGAACCTAGGTCTTCCCGCCTCTAAACTCTAAACACCTTATATCAAAAAGAATAGATATTAAAATTAGAGTATCACAATAAAGTGCTTTAAAAACTTAAACTGAATCTTATTGATCCAGGATTTAAATCATGATAATAGTCCTGTTAGGAATATATGCAGAATATTCTTCACAAGAGACTTGAGATGCTATAGGGAAGATATTTCACCTTTATTTCAGAAGAAACAGATGAGATGGGGTTATTACTGAAACCAGAGTTAAAACTCAGGTTGCCCTATAGTTTTACAACATAACAAAACTTTATAATCTCTGGAAAATTGTGTTTTATCTACTTCTTCACCCTATAAGTGAATTTTCTCTTATTTTTCAACTGAAAAAGATGAAATTTTCTAATTTCTAAATTACTTATCAATTTAAAATGATTTATTTGAAGGAAAGAAAGGATTGTTTCTATATATCCAATGATATTAGTGTCAAAAAAGTGAAATTATCAGGACAATATTTTCTTAAGAATTCATGAGAGATTTTTTTTTTTAATGACTGGAATGAAGATCATATCACCACAAAATTTAAACATGCGTGTGAATGTAAAGAACAAACTATGTGCAAGATATTGTGCTGAGTGCTTTACAAACATTATTTATTTAATCCTCATAATAATCTTGGAAGGTAGGTGCTATTCTAATCCCCATATTACATACAGTTCAGGAAACTGAGGCAGAGAGAACTTTACTTCACCAGGGTCACTCAACCAGGGTCTTAAGTCAGATTGGAACTCTTATCTTCCTGGCTTTACCAACTGTGTCTCCTAGCTGCCTCTTAAGTAACCTTAGAGGTATTCTAGTCCCATTTGTACCTGAACTATTCACCATCCCATTCCAACAAATCCACTAATAAGCGGGGGAGGAGGTTGAGACTTGTAATAAATGAGCATAACCAAGCAGAACAAATCCACACAGTGGTTCTACCTAGCAATGGACACCTGTTTCATTAATTTTACGCATCACCTCTCTGTCAGAACATGAATAATATGCTTCACATAGGTCCTTTGGAGAACTGGTTAGTCACTGCTCTGCTAATAATTCATAAGGCTTTCAAAGTCATTTTTATTTACAATGTTCCTACTATTCTATAAGTTATTCTCCTAGTTTTGATCACTACATACCTGGTTGATGTAGTGGTTAAGAGCACTGGCCTTGGAGTCAGGTAACCTGAGTTCAAATCTTATCTCAAATTCTTACTAGGTATGTGACCCTGAGCAAGTCTCCTACCCTCAGTTTCCTCACCTGTAAATAGTAGCACCTACTTCACAGGGTTGGTGAGAAAATAAAATGAAATAACCTAGATACAGTGCTTTGCTAAGCTTAAAAGACCATGTCAATGCTATTGCTGGTGTTGTTCACTATTCACCAGTTTCTTATTCTCAGGATTTTCTGAAATCACTTCTTTGTCATTGTATCACCAAGGCAATACTCACAGCACTGGTGGTGACTATGAATATGCCGGCATGGTTCTTAGTCACAAAGTACAACAGACTCTCCATATAGAAGGCAGAAGAAAAACATTTATTCAGATACCAGAAAGCCAAATCCCCAAACCAGAAAGTCAAATCCATCATAATAGCCAAGAAGTCAATACTCATTAGCACTGTAGGGGATAAAGACATTCCCATGTCTCCCCCAACCCCCACCTTGCTGGAGCCTTCTCACAAACAAACACTCATGAGTCTAGCTGTCTGCCTCTCTGTGTTCTCTTCCCCCCCTCCTTCTCCCTCCCCCTCTCTCTGCCCTAGCTGCTCTCACTTACTTCCTCTCAGTTCTGTTCCACCCTTCCTGTTCCATCTGTTCAGTAAGCTCCTCCCACCACTTGTGACTTAGGCTTCCATGTGATTTAAGCAGGTCACATGGACCTATTAATGAATGGGAAAGATCTTCCCATTTAAATTACCATTACAGTCATTTGGTAAGGTGTGTTATATTCATATATCACAGTTTATACATACATTTCTCCATTTGATTTTTTTCTATTTCCCCTCCCCTTGCCACTACCATTGCATGATGACCCATCAAAATCATTTCCTGATCTCAGACTTTTTTTTCCTGTTAAATTATATGTATTTATTTTTAAAAGATTGTTGGTGTATTAAGTTCTCCCTTGACCATTTCAGATGAAAGTGAACTTTATTTCATGCCTGTACCCCTTTTATCCATGTTTATATAATCTCATGTGCCCCACTTTTGAACATTGTTTCACCCCCTTATTTCTTCTTTTTACATTAAGGCACTCCTTTTCTGATTCTCTTGAAACTCTAAGAATAGAACCTATATACTCCCAAGTCTTTTGCTTTTTTTTATTTAACTGCCTCAACAGCCTTTGAAGATAATAAGTTTCGAGAAAGAAACATTTAGAAGGTTAATACTTCTTCATCACTCAGCTCATGCATCATATGCCTGGTTCTATCTACTACTAGGGCCCTTTCTCCCATAGTACATTGTATTTAACTACTCCACATTTGATAATAACAAAAGTACTACTACAACAACAACTACTACTACTACTACTAAAAATAACTAGAATTTATATAACACTTTTTGAGCTTTTCAAAGTACAATATAGTTGTCTCATTTTATCCTCACAACCTTGGAAGGTAGAAACTATTTTTATCCTCATTTTACAGATGAAGAAACCAAGACATAAAGAGGTTAAATGACTTCTCCAGGTGTAACAGCAAGCAACATGACACACACCGAGGATGACCTGCAGGCACAGGTTCTTACATCTGTTTTTCTAAGGAAAGTAACTTAAAAGGGGGTCAACAATCTTCTTTAATCACATATGCCAACAGAGAAAATGCAAGCAGAGAAATAAAAACCAACAGACAGGACTTAAGTTTGACTGTAAACAATACATGCATCACAGATCAACAGACAGATCCAATTGTCTGACCATTACATTCATAGTTACCAGAGGGAGAAGAACCAACATCTGAGTTTTCAAAGCTGGGGTGGGTCCAGAGTCTCATTTGCCCCCAAAGCAAAGCCTCACCTCAGAATATATATACACTTTACAGAGTCAGAGGGCATCATGACTCTGGTGATCCAGTGCCTCATTAACAATTAACAACAGGTATGGACCTTCCTACACAACAAGCCTCCCCTAATCAAGCTTCCCTTAATGGGCTCGGAAGATCTCTAATTCTTACATAACAAGCCTCCCCTAATCAAGTAGCTCTCATTAAGATTACACCAGGGTCACAAAACCAGTTGAAGTCTGAAGTGATATTTGAATTCAAGACATAATGACTCCAGGTTCACTGCTCTATTACTGCCCCACCTAGATACAAATGTATATATGCATTTATAACCTTTATATTTATAACATATATATATATATATATATATATATATATATATATATTCATTTATCATTTTCTCCCAGAAGAATGTAAGCTCACAGTGAGTAGGGATCATTTTGTTCTTTGCAGATAGTATCCCTACCACAGTACCTGGTAAGTAGCAGGTGCTTATATTCATTTGTTGATTGACTGCTTGAGAGCAAAAAATTGCTCTTAGGCTTTCTAAATTTGGGTACTGTCATATCCATATTGGTCAGTGCTGCTATAAGTCTGTGCCCAAGACTGCTGGTGAGGGTTTTAGATGAATTGAGAGCTTTCCTGGGTTCTTCTCTTGTCATCTGGTCTGCTTGGGAGATCTTGTATCTATTACTCAGGGGCTTCTGGATTCTTATTTTGCTGTTATTAATATGGAGTAAATGAAATTGCTCACTGTAATTTCTCATTGGGTTTCTTGATTTTTTGAAGTTTTTCATGAGGTAGATTCTGAACTGCCTGCCTCCACTCAGCCACCAACTTGGCTACAAGCTTGGTGTGGGACTAGAAAGTAACATGAGGACATTAACGGGGACAAAAGACAAGACAGAGTCATCACTGAAATAGGGTATCAGGAAGGAGGTGAACAAAAGCAAACCTCCTCAACTACTCAGTTTTGCACAAAATCCAAAGGAGTTGTGTTGTGGTGGTTATTGTTGCTTTTAGCCAAAAACAGGCAAATGCTCAATAAGGCCAATAACTCATAGAAATTTTCCATAGAGAAAGTTCAAAATTGTCAAATTTTGTCAAAAACTTGCTGCTTACACTTTCTATAATTTTGGTGCTATAATTAATTTAAAAAAAACAACTATGATATGATGCTGGAAAAAACATTAAATAATATGGTAATAATGCTATCACATTTCAATAAATGTCAGCATAGAGGAATTTGCAGGCAAAATTTCATCCTTAAGTACCTTTTGTTCTAAAATTATGTTTCAATAATGTTTTTCCTGCATTGTGATTATCTAAATTATCTGTGCCTTAGGCTATTGAATTGTGATAGCAGAAATCACAGATCTATTGTTATTATGGTGTCTAATCCTCAACAGATTGTGATTATATGTAATATGTAGGAAGGGATACTAATTGAGGTCAATAGTTTATTTTATTAATAATATCACTACATATACCAGGGTGAAACATGAGCTATCACAATGATTTTCATTCAGTTAACCTAGAATATATGTGTGAACAAAGCAGTTTTATGGAGGTCAAGAACATAATTGAGACTTCCCTTTCTTTCATCAGGCATTTTCAAGAAATATGTAAAGTCCATACTTCCTAGATGTCTTTATGGCATATTTGGTTTTATGCTAAGCCAAATCCACAAGAACCTATTAATGAAGATGGTTTAATGCCTATGTGTTATTATAATGGAGTCCTTTGTTCTCTAGTTTCTGTGTCATAGACTAAGTCATTAATCAATGGGTGCTGAAAATAATTGTCTACTTCTTAACAATTGGCTATTGTTGAAACATTTGGAATTTTATGATAAAGATGTACTGGCTGCTCTGGGAGAAAAAAAAAAAAGGTTTAAGATTACCCTTCATGGAAGTGTGGACATATTGTTCGAAATGCAAAGCAGATGACCTGGTTTTAATGTATTTTAATGCATTGTTGTTCAATTGCTTATTCAAATTGTGCTAGAAAAGTTGATTTCATTAATGTCAAGAAATAATGACTGTATGTTCCTTATACTGTCATATTCATTAAGTGGAGAAATACCATAGAACACCACAGAATTTTTTTAATGGTACATAGTTTGGGGGAGATAAAGGTGATGAATATTATCAGAGCAGTAATCTTGAAAGCATTTATTTTCTATTTAGTATCCTTCCTGGATTGAGTACTCTAGCCCCAAATAGCAGCTATAAATATGAGCTGTGTATTTTTGAGTGATTACAACTCAGCAAGGAATATATGACTATATCAAGCTGTTTTAGTCCCTGGAAATTAGACATCTTTCGCACTGAAAATGCAGCATTTGAAAATGACAGTAAATCATATTTACTGTCATCTAGTATTTGAATAAAAGAAGGAACTGTGATTGCTTGACTGCATGGATTTCTAGGTACCTTACACCAAGTCTATAGGAGGGTTGTGATATATATAACTTTATATATATATGTATATGTATATATATATATATATATATATACATATACATATATATATAACTTAATAGATCAATCTTAAGATATATATGTATATAAGATACATATATAGGAGGGTTGTGAGATTATATATATATATATATATATATATATATATATATATATATATCTTAATAGGTCAATCTTAAGAAGTCACTTGAGTGACCAAGAGTTAAAGTGGCCTTTACAGGATCACATAACTGTCACAGAAGAGATTTGAACTCTAATATTTATGACTCCAAAACCAAATATTCTATGTCCTACAATGCCCGGCTTCTATATAATAATCAAATACTAATTTTAAAAAGAGTATGCCCTAACTCTAGCATGCCATTATTTACCTCAAAACCTGGGAAAATGCATATTCCCAAACAGGTAAAATCTAAATGTATAATTGGCACCTAATACCAACCCAATTAACTCATTAGTCTCCCACTGTGTAGGATATAACTCACTTCTCTTGTCCTTGAACATAAACTATCCCAAAATTGACCTTATCTAACCTTACATGCTTAACAGAAAAGCTATCAGATTTTGTGGTGTGGTAATGGAAAATTGATTTTCCTATTTAATTCATAAAGATGCCCATTTACAGGAATTCAGAAGTGTAGAATGCTTTGCAAATTTGCACGTCATCCTTCCACAGAAACCATGATCATATTCCCTATATCATTCCCACTTAAAATGTGTGTGGAAGTGAGCACTGTATAAACATTTTTAATAATAATATTACACACACATCAAGGGCATCTTTGGTGAGGGAATTCATAGGAAATTAATGGGAAATAAGTTATACAAGTTATAGATTATATATATGTGCATATATACATATGCATACATATTATGTATATGCATATACATATGTTATATAAACATGTATAAATTATTTATCTATATAAATAGATAAATAAGTTATACAAGTGTAGATAATATATGTATAAACATACATATATACATGCATACATATGCATAGATATTATGTGTGTGTATATATGTGTGTGTTTATACACACACACACACACACACACACACACACACACACACACACACTACATGATTAACTTAAAGATGTAGAGAAAACAAAATTCCACTGTGTTTTTTTCCCCATTTGCCAATTCCTGGTGCCTTAAAAAAAAAAGCCTTAAGATTTAATAGAGCAAAACAATTCCTTAAAAACTCTTTTCTGAAAAAATGTCTCCCATGTACATGTCAAAATTATGAGAATCTTTTAAAGATATTACTGAAGAGAAAAATAATATTTGATAATCCTCTGATCATTAATATCAATTCAAGCAGAAACATGGCAATGCATGCTCGCCAAGTGTTCCACTGCTGTCTTGAAAGGAACCCACTAAAGAGTCTAAGATAAAGAGAGGTTTCCTAGAGACAGGAATTTGGAGATGAAATTTTGTTAGATGCAATAAGTCTACTTGAAGCAACATATTCATCCTTGAAGTTTAAGTGCTCAAAAGAATTTGGTCCAACCATCTATATAAAGAAAACCAAATAGATGAAAAACACCTATTGTTCAAACAAGACTGATAGCATTTAGAATTCACCCATCAATATGTGTATATTGAATCAATATATGAATATATATTCATACATACATGTGTATGTATGTTATATGTATGTGCATATATACATACATACCTACACACGTATGTAGGTATATATGGAAAAGAATAGAGTTAAGTCCAAAATTAAACAGACTGGGGACAACAGACTGAATTTCTTTCAAGACACAATGCTCTTTAGTGAAACCTAAAATCTTCCAAAAATGGCCTTATATTTAAATATGAATAATTCACTATTATATCATATAACTGTGTATCATAAGATACCATAGTCTTTGAAGAATTAAAAATAAGCATCATTCAGAGGACAGTGATAAATACGAGCAAGCTGCAACATATACCAACAATATACTATAAAGAAGAAACACTGTCAAGAACGTCATCAAAGAAACACATGCTCAAGTGAAATATAGATATTCTCGTGATTTCAAGATTAAAACTAAGGAAGACACTCTAGTACACTGGTATACCCCTTGTTTTAAAAGCATAGGAGAGTATGGAATATTGGTTAATTACATAGCATGAGCAAACATGTTGGTTTCATGTGATTATCCACAACAGTGAGAATGGAAAATCATTGGAGTTTTGGGGTGTGGGACAGAGGGATAAACTACAATAGTTCCAGGAGGAAGACAAAGGATAGACCAAGACAATGACATCTAGGGAAAATGAGTACGAAGAGTTCACCTTCAGTGGTAGAGGGAGGGCACGAGACACTTCAAGGGTGACACAACAACTAAGCTGAGCCTTTAAGAAGAGTCTTCCTTTGGAAGCACGAATGTGAATATGGGTATTGAAGTGAAAGTATTCATATAACTTAACACACACTATATAACCTACTTTTTGCTGTTGTTACAAACCCATAGACTGCTCACTAGCCTTTATTGTGACTACTAATGCCATAGCAAAGACAAATGTGATGAATTAAATATCAGTCACATAAACATTGGACCAGTTCGTCAGTCAGTACAAAAAAAATGGAGAATTTAGAGATTGTTTCCTTCCTGCTGAATCACTAGTGATTTGTCTGATAAACCAACCAGAAAAATAGGGATCCAGTGGCCTTTTTTAACCTTCACTTCTTAAATTCACTCAATAATTCCTTCATATTAACTATGAGTATTTGATGTTATTATACTAGTGTTTCAGCTGAAAGTAAGAAAGTGGGGTTTTTGTTTAAAGTGTACTGTTTAAATCTTTCCTCACAAGTACTACTTTGATGCTGCGATACATAAATAATTTTCAATTACTAAAGGCTATGTTAGTCTATGCTAGAATGTCTGTTGAGTGTAGTCTTGTTGAGAAAATCAATTACCTTTCCAAGAACCAGTATTATTTAAAAACAGATTCTCATACCAATAGATTGGGGACTAAGTGATGAATCATTTGTCCATAGCAAACCATTAAACTAAGAATATTTTTAATGGCCTTTATTTTTAAGGGTTTTTTGTTTCTGAAGTGGTGAAAGGGTAGAAAAGGGGATAGGTAGTGCTAAAAAGCACATACTTTTAAATATTAACTTAGCTAACTTAAATGTGAGATCATCATCTAATTATTGATTGACATAATTTCTTCTTACTCTGAGGAGAGGAGACCACAAGAAGGCACTACACACTTGAGAAAACATGGATTATGAGTGATGCCATAGGATAGAATAACCACATTGATGCCCATAGACAGAGTCAATTTAATTAAATTCAACAAACATTTAAGTACTTATTTTATGTTAGACTCTAAGCTAGGTGTTGAGAATATGAATAAAAAATGAAAGGGTACTTTTCCTAGAGGAACATATATTTTATGTGGTGGAAAATCCTTGGACACATCAAAGTACCTAGGGGATTGATAAAAATGTCTTGCTTTTTTCTAGGCAAATATATATATGTATATATACACATATGTACACTTCTTTCTATATATTATATATTCATACATATCTGTAGGTATGTACATTTATGTCTGGCCTAACTGCTGTGGGCTGCCGGGTCGTCTTACCTAACTCAAGTCTTCAGTGATCAGCTGGATAAACGTCATGAGAGAAGAGACCTCCAGAGTCAAACAGAAGTGTAGGCTTTATTCTGGATACGAGTTACATGTCAGCACACAGGATGAGGTGGAAAAACAAGATAGCTCATGATTCACTCCTCAATTCCCAGCTGTTCCCTGGGGGGCCTTGTGAGAGCTCTGCAGTTTAGAAGCCCTCACCTTTACCTAACCCAAGACTGTTCACGTGAAAACCAAGCTTACACCCCAACATATATATATATATAATATATATTTATATATGTTCTGGATTGTGTGAGTGTGTATATACACAGACACACATACATATCTATACAAATACATGAATTAATTACCTTAGAGTGAAAGGGAATAGAACATTAATTCATTTTTAAAATTTTCTATTTCATAGAAATATTGTACTTGCTAAAGAAAAGAAAGAAAAGTTATACTTAGAATATAGGCACATTAAAACTCTATAACCTTTATTACTATTCCTGCAGACACAAGTTTTTGCCTTAGTACACTGGGCAACTTTTCTAGCTCCATTCTATCTTTTAATCATTGGTTCTAAATACAGATGACGTCATCTGATCTGGAAATCTCTGTGTCTAAGTGCTACCATATGCACATATTCATGGAGTACTGCTTCATTTTTGAACATGAAAAGCTCTTAGTCATTTTTGTTGGTGCTGCCTTAGAAGGTGGCTAGTTTCCTAATTTTAGGGCTATAGAATGAGAAAAATAACATGACTGGATAGAATTTTTGAGAGACTTTTTACTTCCCATTTGACATTGAGATATTCAGATGTTGTTTTCCAAGATTTTGCTATTTGATATCAGTATGATGAAAAAGGAAAGTGTTGGAACAATATCCCCTTCTACCTTTACATACTAAACCATCTCCAACAAGTAGGTGTGTGGTATAACTATTGCTACATTTTAAACAGGTATCTCTCAGTGATAGGCCCCAGTGAAAATGGGACCAATTGGATATACAGCAAAGTGCTCTATGAAAATGAGGAACTTGGAAAACTTCCTCTTGGGTGTCTGGAATTTCAATTCAATCTCCTTTTTCCCCTTGAAATTGTTAATACATTTTGGTAGAAAATAGGATGCTTCAATGACATTTTTTTAGCAAGCTAATGACTTAGTAGAAGAAAATAAACCTTAAAGACTTCCATAAAATAAAATATCTCCCATGAAGATAATAAGCTCACACAAGATTCTATAAAAGATGTTACAAGAGAGATAACTGATCAGCAAGAAATATCAATATTAAATGAACTAGAGATATTTCCTTACTTCTGGTACTTGCAGGTATCTTGAAAAATGTCTAGTTCATGATCTAAATATTATAAGACTGGTATTCTCTATCAATGGTGAGGGTCTTAAAAACCTATCTTTGCAGATGCTATTGCAATGAATGCATCACATATACTCAACTGTAGCTTAGGCTGCCCCCAAAAATGTGGGAGAGCAGAAGCTGGGCCTTAGCTGGTGGTCAAAGAAAAAGTCCTTAATGTAGTGAAGTAAATAAAAATGAGAAGTTCTTTCCTTCTCATCCACCTCTAGGCCACAACTAGGTAAGTCTACTTCTAGGATATTCCCAGAGTAGGACAACTTCAGATTTAATTTAGAATTGAAGAAAAGATGTCTTCTTTCTTCTCATTCAAAGGGAAAAAAAAGTCTTCAACCAAGACTGATCACAGAGTAAGAGAATCTTGCTGCTGCTGTGGCTGTCGCTCCCTTCAAGGCCAACCCCCATCCCAGTGTCACAGGCTTCCTAAGGTGTCTTAGGTTGGCAAAATGTTTTACCCTGACCTTTTGTTGGTTCTGACATTCCAATATTTTATTTGAAAAGTTATTTTAAATTTGATTGGTTGGAAATGTTGGGAGAGTTCAACTGGGATGCTGCCTTTACTACATCTTTGCTCCACTCCCAGCTAAGTTTTTTCATGCCAATAAAAGATAAAGAGACATTAAATGCTGAAGCTGGTCTTGCAGTTCATTAGGGATCATCGACAGCAAAATGGCTGTTACAGAATAGAATGGAGGCAGTATTTCTTGAAGTGGAGCTGTTTCTAAATAGGAAAAGATCTCTGTGTTACACAAATATGTCAGGGAAGTACATGTCCAATTGAAGGGATTTTGTAAGGGACAATAAAACAAAGACTGACGAATGTCACTAGAAACTGTCAACCTCAGAATGCTTGCTGAAGTCAGTCCCTAGTAGGGTCATTCAGGGAAAGTGATTTTGTCCACTTTTCCCACAATGTCCATGTTGAAGGAAAAGGCATGAGTACAAACTCTAAAAACAGGGAAAGGAGAATCTTATCTAAGGAAAAACTGATAAGGCAAAGGAAAACTCAATTTGATCTAATTTTCAGAGGAGACCTAGAATTCAACTCCTGAGGGCACAGAAGTTTAAAAAAGTAAACAAAACAAAAATAAAATATTTTATCATGCCATCAATGACCAAGACACAAACATAGAAGAGGAAAACAATTTAAAATTACCTACATTTAAAAAGCTTGTCAACAAAATCAATTAGTATTTTTCAAAGGACTGATGCAAGATTTAAAAATAATATTATTACAGAAATGAGAGCTATGGAAAAGAGACTTGGGAAAAGATCAATAGATTAACACAGGAGGTACAAAGCCTTACTATAGTAACAGTCTCTTTAAAAATTATAATGCACCAAATGGAAATTAATGATTCCATCAGGCAACGAGAATTTTTAAAACAAAATCAAAAGAATGAAAGAACACAGAAAAAAATAGGTAATATAAAAAATTGAACCACAAATCCTATCAAAGAGTGACAACTGATATAAGATTAGTTTAAATCTATGACCAAAAAAGAACCTAGGTAGTATATTTCAAAAAATAAGAGAATTGACCATAAATATTAGAACAAGAATGCAATGTGAAAACAAAAAAATCCAGTAATCACTTGCTGAATGAAACCTCTCAGGAGTTTACCAAAATCCAGATCTTCCAGAAGAAAAAGAAGGAAAAAAGGGAAAAAAAGGAAGGGAGGGAGGAAAAAGTTAAGGAACAAAGGGTGGAATAGAAAAATACAAAAAGAAGCAAAAAAGAAAGAATTCAGATGCTGAGGAATCGCAATCAGGATTACATAAAATTTAATAACTATCACAATTAAGGATCAGAGAACATAAAATGACAAATTTCACAAGGGAAAAGATAAATGTCTATAGCCAAGAACAATATAATCAGCAAAATCAAATAAAATTTTACAGTAGAAAAAATAGATCTTAAGTGAAATAAGAGACTTTTAAACATTACTGATGAAAAAATTAAATGAAAAATTTGAAATATAAATACGCAATTTCAAGGAAAATAAAAAGGTAAAGGGAATAATCAGAAGAAAGTTTTAAAGAATTAATCATTTACATATTTGTGAGACAAGATGTTAAAAAATATTCTTTCCTAAGCCTAATTTCATGAAAGGTCTTAGAAGAAACCACTTTAGATAAAACTATAAAAAGTTGTGTTGTATTTTAAAGATTTCAACAGGAAAAAAATAAAGGGAAGGGGACAAAGGATACACTGGAGGAAATTGAGAGGAAATATGGAGCTTATTATTAAACACATCATTGGGTTGCTTAAGTAGATCTATATCCAACCATGCAGTCTGGAAGAAGTAGAAAAACAGACATGACTTGAATTTGATTTTCACTTAACCTTGTTAAAGATAGTATATTAATTTGTACACATAATTCTGTATACAAATATATTTCAACTAAGCCAAGATACAGAGAGAAAAAGGAAGAGGACAAAATAGAACATTAAAAAAAGAATAAATTAATGAGAAATTTGTCATACATATGTAAAACAAATTTAAAGCTTAGAGAAGAAACTGGAAAATAGACAATTAACTATCATAACTGTGAATGTAAATTAGATTAACTTACCTATACAATGGAAGATGATGGCAGACTAGATTAAAAAGCAAACTCTTAACAATATGTTATTTACATGAAATACATTTGAAACATAAATAGTTAAAATAAGAGGCTGTAGCAAAATCTGCCTCTCTAAAGCTCTGCTTTTAGAGTTGTCCTCTGGGACCAGGTAGAAGATATCTAATCACTCCTGTATATGATAGCTCTCCAAATACTTGAAAACAGTTACTGAGCTATTATTACTAATCTGTACTACTATTTTCTAATTCTTCATTCATAGTGACCTAGGCTCATGACTGAGTAGAAAGAAGAGATACAGATGCACTGTTTTTGGGAAATATAAGTTTTCAGTGAGTCCAAGCAACCTAAGACCACCTTAAGTTCTGTATGTATTCATGATGCCCTGTGACGGCAAACCATAGAATATCAAGATATAAGAAGAATTACTTTAAAATATACATACATTATCCAAAAAAAAGTATGAACCTAATGAATTGGAATGATCAAGTATCAAGAATGAGGAAAAACTGATTGACATCCTGGTTGGAAACCTGTGACCACAAAATATGAAAAAGTCAGCAGAAAGCACCTACTAGACGGTCTGAATGCTCTGGAGAATTTATGGGAAACCTTTGTGGCCAATTCTAGTAAAATTAAGCCACTCATACTTTATCACTTTAATGTATTCAATTTGATCTAGCTTTTATTCCAGTGGGAAAAATTATTTAAGTATACATATACATACATATATACACATATATACTTCATAGCATTCATATCAATGGGTTTCAAATTTTCTTTTTATTAGTCACTTTATTTAGTGATAGTTACACAATTGAATACTAGTATAATTGTGCCTTTTATGATACATAAATGTGCAAAGACAGGATATTTCTACTCACATTAATTGCTATTAGTTGATCAACAAATATTTATTAAGCACTGTAATGGTCATCTTTCCCATTCATTAATAAACCCATGTAACCTTCCTGGGTCACATGGAAGTCTGAGTCACATGGAACCTATAGTAGGAGGAGGTTGCTGAATGGGTGGAAGAGGAAGAGGCAGAGCTACAGCACAGATGAGAGGAAGTTAGTCATGAGAGCAATCAGAGCTAGGAAGTATTCAGGCAAGCAGGCAGTTGGCTAGCATGAGTGAAAGAGCTTGTTTGTGATTTTAAGAGAGCCTGCTTATGATTTGTTTAAGGGAGCTGGTTTATTGGAAGCCCTAGCATGGGGAAGATCTGTGAATAATGTTGTCTTTAGTATTGTTATTGTGTATAGATTTTTGTTACGATGATGGATTTGGCTTTCTGGTGTTTGAATAAATGTTTTGGTTCTGTCTTCCATGTGGTGACTCTGTTGTATTTCACAATTCAGAATCGTGCTGGGATATTCATGGCCACTATAGGCACTGTGAATATCACATTGGCACTACAGGCATCCATTAGATACCAAGATAAAAGTGAAACTGTCCTTCCTCTCTGGGAGCTTATATTTTCCTGCTGAGAAACATTTTCACAAGTATTTACAAGGTAAATACACCATGATTTATTTTTTGGCAGGTGGCAGGGCGGAATGAAAATAACATGCAAGGAAATCAGGAAAAAATATCTTGTACATTTGTATCACTACTAATAATATCACATGTAGACAAATAAATGATACTACATAGACTACGATAAAGGTAAATAAGAGATCAAAACAGTGAAATATGTGTATGACAATCATATCAACTTAAAATAAATTAAATAGGAGATGGAAAAGGACAACAGTGAGTAAGGAGAAAGAACCTATGCAAAGTCTCACAAGCTGGGGATGAAATATTATCTACAGGGAACAATAAGTGGACCAGGTGTGCTGGAATGCACAGGGATTCACTGCAATCAGCCTGGAAAGATAGGATGGATCAATATTGTTTAGGGTATTCAATTGTGGATGGATTTGTATTTCATTCTAAAAGCAATGAGGACCTGCTAAATTTCCTTTAAAGGGGCAATGTTACAGCTAGATATCTATTTTAAGAATATCACTTTAGGGGCAGCTAGGTGGTGCAGTGGATAGAGTACCAGCCCTGGAGACAGGAGGACCTGTGTTCAAATTTGGCTTTAAACATTTAACTAGCTGTGTGACCTTGGACAACTCACTTAACCTCAACTTCCTCCTCTCAAAAATGTCACTTTGGCAACTGTGTGGAGGATGGGTTGTTGGTCAGGGAAGATATTTCAGGCAGGGAGATCAATTGGAAGTCCAAGTCCAGGGGACAAGGATCTATATTATGCTGGTTGCTGTTTGAATAGAGAGAGGAGGACTGATGTAGGAGACATGAAGATGGTAGAATTGAAAAGGAATGATAAATGATTGAATATGGGGTGTGAATGAATGTGAAGAATTCAAGATGATGTTTAGGTAGTGAAACTCTGTGACAAAGAAGGGTCATGGTACCATCAAAAGAAAGGAAAGTTTGGAGAAGAGATGGGTTTTAAGGGGAAAATAGTAAGTTATATTTTGGACTTGTTGAGTTTGAGAAGTTCGTCCAAGTAGAGAAGTCCAGAAAGAAGTTAAGGATGTGGACCTGGATCTCAGGAAAGATATGTCAACTGCAATATAGATTTCAGAGACCTGTAAAGAAAGATAAGACTTGAATACTCAGGATCTAATGATACTATCAATGGAGCTAAGAGGCTATTGGCATTGACAGGGTCTTGAGGTACATTCCAGAATGGGGCACAGACAAAGATCTGGACATGGATGCTGTCCTAGAAAGATCCTAGAAAGAACATTGAGAACGATTACTTCACCAGGTAGTAAGGAAAACATGACAAAACTGTCACAAAAACTTGGGAAGGAAAAAATATCAAAGACAGCATGTTTAACAGTGTCAAATACTACAAATTATTTTTTAAAATAAAGGATGAGAAATGCATGATGGATGTAGAAATAAAGGGATATTATAACCTTAGAGAAAACAGTTTCAATAAAGTTCTATGAACGGAAGTTACATTGCATGAACTAAGAAGTACAAGGGGTGTGAGAAATTGTAGGTAATGAATATAGATGACTTTTCTGAGATATTGGTTATGACACAGACAAGATGTACAGATTGACAGGTCAACAGGGTAGGATCAAGTGAATGTTGTTATGGTTTTCTTTGTTATGTTTTGTTTTGAAGAAGGGAGGGAGAGGGTACCTGTGTATGTTAAGAGGCATAAGGAAAAGAAGGGGCAAGATGTCGGAGGAAATAGAAGAGGATGAAATAAAGCATACAAGTACAAGGGGCAGCATTGACAAGGGTAAGGGACACATCATCCTAAAAACGAATCAAAGAATTCCTTAATAACAGTGCACCTGAGTACTTTAAAGATCCTTGAAGTGGCAGCACATCTTCTACTCACTGATAGGGATTATAACTCTTCTCTTGCTTAGTAGACAAGATTCTTTACCCAGAAGCCACCCCAATAATGAGAGTCATTTAACGAAGCTGATCTACAGAAAAGACAAGTCCATTTCTTAACTGGGCGCTTAAGGAAATCCATTCCAGCACAAAGTAGTAGTTCAATAGAAATTATAATATTGAACTAGATTCCATGTTTTGCTTTAAAAAACGAATCTATTAATAAATATAATTTAACAATACCTGAATTCCGTTAACATAGGGAACTTCCCCAGAAGAAACTTTCTTTTAGTGATGGCTTCAGTTTATAATCTTATGGGTTTGCTTAAGGGTAGTGAGGGGTTAAACTGCAAAAAGACGCAAAGCTAGTAGATGTCACAGGCTGGTCTTCTTGACTCTGAAATTAATTTTTTATTCACTATGCTTTTCTGTCTATATACTTATCTGATGCTCTCTCTTTCTTTCTTTCTCTCTCTTACTCTCTCTCTCTGTCTCTCTCTCCTTCTGTGTTTTTCAAAGAATTAATGCAACAGAAGAGCAAAATCTTTTAAAACTCTTTCCTAGAAACAGATTTAGTGTCAATCACACCATTTCACATATGTAGTATGGTATAAGACCATGCCTTCAGGAATTATTTTTCTCTTTTTTCACAAGACTTGAAATCTATGTATTTGATGAAATATTTACTGACAGGTTATCTGACATATATATATGTGTGTGTGTGTGTGTTTGTGTGTGTATGTGTGTGTGTGTGTGTGGTTCAACATATATATGGTTCAATGATATGTACTCTCTCTCTCTCTTTCTATCTCTCTTAACTTCTAAGAATTTGGATGCTATAGTACTTGGTACATATATATTTAGTAATGATATTACTTCATTATCTATGATACCTTTTAACAGGATGCAGTTATCTCTTCTTGTCTCTTTTAATTAGATCTACATTTACTTTTGCTTTCTATAAAATCAGGACTGTAACCCTTGCTTTTTTTTTAACTTCAGCTGAAACATAATACATCCTACTCCAGCCTTTTATCTTTATTCTGTGTATATCCCTCTGCTTCAAATGTGTTTTTTGTAAACCCCATTTTGTGGGATTATGTCTTTTTTTAGTCCACTCTGCTATCTGCTTCCATTTTATGGGAGAGTTCATCCCTTTCACATTCACAGTTTATAATTACTGTCTGTCTATGTCACCATCCTATTCCCCAACCCCCCCCCCCACTTATGCTTTTCTCTTTCCTTTCTCCCTTTCCTTACTCACTAGAATTTTGCTTTTGACAACAGGCCTCCTTATCTGGCCTCCCTTCTATCACCCAATCCCTTTCTTTCTTTCCCTTTTCCCTTACTACTGCTTCCCTCCCTTTTACCTACCCTTTCCCTTTTCATTCCTCTTTCCTCTCCTACTACTTACAGGGCAAATTAGATTTCTGTACCTGAGTCATTATCCCATCTTTGAGCCAAATCAGATGACAGTAAGGTTGAAACAATGTTCATCCCCATCCCCAAGGTTGCTGCATCCTGTGTTTCTGTTGGCTTGACTATTTTAGGTGTTTTCCTAGGGGTGATATTTTCTGGGTTTTTAGAGGTCAAGGGAGAGTGAGAGTGGCTTATTGCTTACTCCAACACCTTGGCTCCTAAAAGTCAAAACAAAATGCTATTAGGTGGGAGAAAAAAATGTCAATTGAGGTGCTCTTATTTGAAAGTCTAGTATTCTATCCACTGTAAGACCTAGCTAGCTAGCTGCCTATGGAACAGAAGCAAAACAAATTAAGGAAGAACAAGAAGGAAGATGGGAAATAAATCAGTCAAACAAACCTATATGTTATGTCAGCTGATTGAATTTTTGTTGTCTTACAATGTCTCCTGTATAGGGCAACACCAAGTTTGGAATGCTGGTTGCCAGTTTCATGTACATTAAAAAGCAGGAATGCAGACTTGTATGAGGAAAACTATGCCCTCCTAGTTTAGTGTTCCTGCTTGCTTAGAAACATTTTCATAACAAGACTCAAAGCACTCCCTTCCCACACTCCTCATCACAAAAAAAGTAGTGACTCCATCATAGCTCTCTGAAATTTCTTTGGCAAAGCCTCTTGAAATAAATTTAGAGGCACAATCAAGTAAATAAGTCAATAAACATTAATTATGTCCCTACTATGTGTCAGGCACAAAAAGAAAAATATTACCTTTCCTCAGGAAGTTTATATTCTATTGGGGAACGTCTACTCTAACACACAAAAAAGAGAGCATAAAAGTGGTCAATGGAAAATGTCTAAGAAGGTGTGAACATGGGGACATGACAGAGAAGTCTACGGAGTTAGAGGAGTAGAGCTGAGAGGGGAGTGGAGTGAGCATGGTGGCTGACCTGGATTCTTCCTCAAAATGAGGTTCTGGAAGGAACTTACTAGTAGGAGGAGACATCTTAGGATCAGAGGTATTTTCCAAGGTGAGAAAGTTGTAGTTATATAGGAATTTTCTAGGGTGATAAGGCTGCTGGGACATGATAGAGAAGTGTGAAGAGGAAGGATTGAAACCTGGAGAGGAGTGGAAGAATGAGCATGGTATGTATGAGTACTTCCTCAAAAGTGAGGTTTCAGGAGGAACTTACCATTGGAGAAGGGTTGCACAGTGGTGAAGGTGTCTTCCAAATGCTTTTTGGAATCTATCCCAGGTTTACTGAAGAAATGTTCTGTTGCTCTTTTTCTTACTGTTTTAAACCGTTGCTTTGAACCAATGTTGTCCTTTGACAAACTAGTCAAAGTAAACATGCTGGTGGCATCCCATAATGGAGTCCCATGGTATCACATGGTTGAGGCCTACTCCACTTGAACTTGTCTAGCATCTTAAATCAAGGAAAGCTTTTGTGAGTAACACACATCTGAAGGGGGTGCCCTAGGTGTTATGCTTTATTGTCATTTACCTTTTCATGTGTGTGTGCCATCTGCCCCAATTAGATTATAATTCCCTTTAGGAAGAAGATAATATTTTATCCTCCTTTATATCTTCTAGAGAGCCCACACAGTGCTTTGCCAATGTTAGGAATTCAGTGTATATTTTGATAAAGTATATTTGATAAAGTAAGATTACCAACTAAGTCACTTCTTTCCATCAACAAGGAAATTTAGAAACTAACTCAGTAAATCCAGGCAAGGACTGTCTACACTGTCCTCCACAACTTCTGCCTCAAGTGAAATATTTCTTTTGGGTTTTTGGAAGCTTCACATACATTATCAAAGGCACTTGCCACACAGATACCCTCATCCACTTACTGAACTGTGTCTACCCTTGTCAGAGTCATTAATTTCGTTAGATCATAAAGTGAAAAAAATAAATATTCCCACCCATCCACACTTCAGTTTTTAAGTTTGAGTGACCCTCATTTCTTTTACTAGTCCACATATAATAACTTCTATCATATTTTGATACACTTATAATGTAAACGTAATGCTGTCACTCCATTTACTCATGTGGACCATATGTTTTTAAGACTTCCTTGATACACAGTAAGATCACCTTTCCCCCTCCTTAGTAGAAACCAAGACTGAATCTTCCACTACTCTTCTCTCAGAAGTGAGGTTTGACCTTCCCAATACTTAGTCCCAGAGATTTCCACTGATAATTCTAAGTTGTTGCTATTGTGTTTAGCAGGATGACTAGAGACCCTGACCCTTTCAGGCTAAGGTCTTATCACATTCTCACTTTGAGTGAGATACACCAATTCAATGAATAGGCTTCTTTAAGTATTTACTCAAGGGATGGCCCCTTTAATTAAAAAACAAATCAAACGGGGAGGAGAAGACCCTCAGGGTTCCTAGGTAAAAGAGAAAAAAATTACTGTTTAGTAATTATATTTACTCTGTGCTAAGTGGGTGGGGACTTGTCCAGTCTATGAGCTCCAGAGTGAATTGGGTTTAAGGCTTGACCTTTGAGCAAGAAATACAGCCAATAAACCCAAAGGAAAAAAGGCAGCTTTTGGCCATGGAGTTTACCTTTTCCTGGACAGAACACCAGAGGAGAGGGGAAAGAAGGGGAGGGGAGGGAGAGGAGAGAAGAGGAGGGGCGGGGACAGGAGGAGCTACTACTCACTCACAGGTTGTGTTGTCCTTTGTCCTTGAAGAGGACCATGACATCCAGGTGATGACATGACTTATAGTTGATCTTAATTTGAGTGAGGGAGGGCTGTGCAAGGAGGACCAACTTCACTTTCTTTTGATTACTAAATAGTAATTGGTTCTCTTTTAGCCAGAAACTCTGAGGTTTCTGGGTCTTCCCCTCCCAGCTGGATTTGTTGTTTTTTTGTTTTTTTATTAAAGGGGCCATCCTTTGAGTAACTACTTAAAGAAAACTATTCATTGAATAGTGAGAATGTGATAAGACCCTAGTCAGAAAGGGCCAGGGTCTCTCATGGCATCCTGGGGCATCTCCAGTGGTCCTGATGAACATCAGGTCACTAGCCCCAGATGGCTCAGGAGCAGAAAATGGGGTTAGTGACCTAATGTTAAGTTATGCTACTGTGAAAATAGGTATCTTACTTTTAAAGAAATTCAACTCACAAAGCTTTGCAGCTATGGGTTCTTAGAAACACTTTCCTTCTTCAAATACTTCTTGCTCAAGTTCTTTAAATGTTTATTCTCAATTCAAGCATCCCAAGGGCCTAGGAAGATTAGTCCTAAGAGCTTTTTAAAAGGCCTAGTTCCCTGAAGCTGCCTTTTGTTTGCAGCAGGAAGGTATATAGAGGGAGAGAGCCTTTTAAAGGTAAGGAAAATCCTTTATTGCTCTTGAGTGACCTCCTGTGGCTACAATATGAGTGACTTCTTACAAATCCCTTTCTCATAATTACAGGCATATTTAAATCACTGACTTTTTCATGTAGGAAAAAAGTAATCAACTCTCTTTACCAGAAATAGTGTTCCTGTTTTTAAGGAATAGATACTTGCGTCACACCTATCTTCCTTTCTCCCTCTTTGGAAGGCAGGACAGCAGCATTTTTAAAGCTTTAGTCAGATTGGGTGATTAACTGTAGCATGCTCTAAGGGGTGTAAAGTATATTTTTATGTATTTTATATATATAAAGTATTTTTAGTGGAACAAAAATAAAGCAGCACTGACTAGTACTGTTCTAAGGTCAAATGATAAAAATATTTCTAATGATGAATGAAAATAGATATCTTACTAATAATGAGTTAAATTAATGACAGCCTTGGGTATTTATCAAATTGATCTGGTCCTCTGTGAATATGAATCAACATGGAGCAATGGAACTGATTCTTTTCATACAGATCTCCTGCTTTGTATAACTCCAATCTCTTCTCCAAAGAACACTGCCAAAATAACTAAAATGAAAAAGGCTACCATCCATCTCATTGTACCAAATATTAGCTTGTGCTGTTATCGTGGAATTTCTGGAAATGAACAGAGGCTAGTTAACTCATTTTACTTTTGCTTGGTGTTCAAATATGTGGTATAAGAAAAAAAAAGACATAAAAAAGAGGTGGGGAAGAGGTAGAGAGGGAACCAGGGACCAGAAATAATTATGTTTGCACACACACACATAGAGAGATGTGCGTACGTGTGTGTATATACATACATACATATATGCATACATATATATATATATATATATATATATATATATATATATATACAGACAGATGCCTACAGATGCTCAGATATAAATGTATGTGTGTGTTTGACTTTCGATAGCTCAACCAGGGCTTGAATGTAATCTGTGCCTTTGAGATAAAAGCTGGATTCATCCCCCTGGTTCAGGAACAATTAAGATAATGAGAACTCAGGGGCTCATTATTATAGTTCCTGGGGAATACCTCTCCATGCAAACCCCAAGTGCGCCATCCACTCTGTGTGCTAGCTTAAAGTCATTCTTCAAATTTCAGACCATCTCCTGCCACGGTAACTACATTTGACCTCGGCAGCTTGTTCAAGCTTGGCACAGGCAAACAAGCCCTGAATTATTGCTCGGCTACAACATAACAATTCCATTGCTATGACCCCTGGTGTCTTGCAAAATACAGTAGAACAATAATTGTCAATCCTTTCTATACAATGCCTTCTGGTTGACAGGGGTCAGCATTAGCTAGATGACCTTTGCCTGGTACTCAAATCGGGAATACCTCTTCTCCAGTTCAGTTGATAAAATGTTAAATAGAATCAACGTTGGCCATGCTGTTGTTACAATGAAGAGGAAAAAAAAACCCCTTTTTTTAAAACACTAATACATGATTTTTAATGAAAAAGAAATAATTGAGAAATAATATTTTCCAAACCCCCCACCAGCAATTAGAGACCTAATATTTTTTTTTTCCTAAACTAAAATGACATGATTTAGGAGGCAGAGAGGATGCAAAGAGTCTAAAGGACATTTTTGTCACTCATCTTGCTTGGCTAAAGTATGAGGGGAAAACATACCAGGAAAATTTTGTTTTCCTTATATTCATAACTGTACAGAACTAGAAAATGGATGAACAGAAATGTACCTGTTTGATGGAACCGCTGGCCGACAATAACTGGTTCTTTAACTCCATTTACAAGAAGTTTTCTGTATCCAGAATTTAGCCCCCAGATAGAAGCCTGGTCACTCCTTAGAGAATATTCCAAGAATTTTTATAAGGGGTAAAAGATACACCTGAAAAATCTAAAATCATGATCTAAAATCAGTAGTATCACTGATAACAGAGCCCCTTTGATTAAAAAAACAAAAACTTGGATATTCAATATAAAGACATATGTTTCCATGTTATACTTATTTCTCTTATCTTTGATCAGAGATATTTTAAAGAAATTATTATTTTAAAAAGGCAGAGAGCAGACTTCATGGGAGACAAATGATTGAGTATGATTTGGAAAATATCCAAAGAAATTGTTAGGAATTGAACTTTAAGGAGAGTCACTTTTCTATAAGATATGCAGGATAGAAGGCCTTCGGCTTTAAATATCAGCAGAAGTGAATTAAATGATCTAGACAAGAACTGCTAAACTTATTGCTTTATGGACCTACACAAATTTGGGAAGGGAAATATTCCAGCTGAATTTTTACAGGCTAGAGAATTTGTAGTAGGTAATATTGATTTAAAAGATTTGATTTTTTTTAAAAGACCAAGATTGTATATTTGTGCATGGATGTGTATGTGTGCATTTAATATTTTAGTGCATAGAAATCTCTCTCTTTTCAAACCTTATGGGACACCATGATTAGAGGTATTGGGTCAGTCATATAAGCCATTACATAAAGTTGGTGTCAGGGAGAGAGGTTACTCTGGTGCATTTAAAAAGGTAAAGGAGAGACAGAGGTTCAAATAGCCAAAGCATTTTTCCCAGGAACCAATTATATCTAGGTGGCAAGGTGGATGACACCATCTGCTCCCTTCACCTTTCCCAATAGATATCACAAGTAAATATGCATTTCCTACTCACCCACTCCCCATCCAAGTCATTGAAACAAGGAATTTTTATTTCTCAAAAAGGCTTTCAAATGAATGTTTACTTGGATAAGGGTAATTCCTGCTGTTCTAGACGATCACATCATGCCCTATCTTGATCCAACTATTGATTTAGCAATTTTTTATAACTTTAATGGATATCTTACTTGATAACCAATGTACCGTTGTCTTCAGATACAACACCCTACTTCTGCTGATAACATCATATATCATAAATTTAAAGTTAGAAGAGGCTTTATAGGACAACTATTCCAACTTCTTCATTTTAGAAAAGTGAGGCCAAGATAAATTATGTGACTTGTCCAAGGTCACAAAAGGTAATGAGTGAGACAAATGGGATTTGATCTCACCTCTATATTCAAATCTCTTATATTGTACCTCAGCGCCTCTCTAAGAAACAGGTTACAAATGTTATGGCCAGTGGAATTAGCTTTGATAATCATGGAATGAGCTATTGCAGCTAATTCAGTATTCAGATAAGTGAATAGTTCAGCACCAAATAGAAACTGTTATATAGGGGCTAGAGATCCATCCTTGAAAACAAGTTCCTATGTTCTGTGACACATATTGACTACATGACCCCAACGAGGCACTTGGCCTTCCCTGTGCTCTAGAATTTAAAGTATAGCAAAGGTGTGGACTGAATTGGTAGAGAGAATTGCTTTCTCTCTTTGGTGCCAGCTTTCAGGCACCATAATAAAGAAAAGATATGGTTATATAGGACCTCGGATCCTGGGAAAGAAAATTACTGAGAAGGGAGAGTTCCTGGAGTGTGATGTTGGTCTCAATTAGTTATCACTCTACTGATAGACAAAGACAGAAAGGGCAGGAAAGAAGGAAAGATGGAAGGAAGGAAAAGAGTGAGAGAAGAGGAAGGAAGGAAAGAAAGAAAGTGAGGGAGAAACCTAAATTCAAAGGCTTCAGGGAATTTTCTCTCAGACTATCCTAAGCAACCCTCCCCCAGTTCCTTCACAACTAACGTCATCAGAAGGACCCAATCAAGTCAATCATAGAGAGGTGAATGGGAATCAGAATAATAGGATAGGAAATGTTGAAAATACATCTAGCTACAGTGTTTTCACATCAGCTCCAGGAACTCTCCCTTCTCAGTAATTTTCTTTCCCAGAATCCGAGGTCCTCTATAACCATATAAGAAACTTCGGTGTGGACAGAGTCAGATAAAAGTAGGGAAAAAACAAGGAGCAGGTTAGTTCAAGAAAAATAAAGTATAGGGATTCAGTATTTAAAGGAGAAGCTCAAAGTATCCAAGGCAAAAATATTGTTTAATATATAAATATATTTTTAAATTTCCTTATTTAAAGATGAAGAAACTGAAGCACAAGGTCTTATAAGTGTCAGAGACAGAATCTGAAAAGTTTCTCTGACAGTAGTCAGTGTGCTCTCCGCTATGTGTGTGCATAAGCACACACATACACACACACAAACAGGTGCATGCATACTCACCCTCATGAAACATGGTGAAGTAGTTAGAGAAATAACCTTAGGATAACTAAGCCTGGGTTCAAGTTCTACTTCTGACACATATTAATCATGTGACTTTGAGCAAGACACTTGACCTCTGGGTGCTCCAGGCAATTTTGGATAATTTAGATTATGCATTTCAGAGATGGCTATCTCTGAAAGCAATTATCTTACATAGATATATTCACATATGCAAACATATATACAGATATTCAATATATGTACATGTATAAAGTCATATGCAGTACATTTTGCTACGTAGGTATTTAAAGGATATGTTACCAGTGTTGAACGTAAAGCAAAATTAATTAAATTAATAAAAAAGGAGAATAGAAGAAGGTATGAAAAAGGACAGTTTGCTTCATACACAAAACACAGTGAAAACACAGAAACTTACAGTGTGAAATGAAGACATGGAACAAAAGCTTTTATTTTAGAAAACTAAAAATGTGTCGGTTATGATTTCAAGCAACAGTGAAATTGATAACACTTAGAAATACAAGAAAGTAAATGATTTTATGCATAAGATAGGGACAATGAAAATAGCATCATTAAATATATATCCACAAAATGGAATAATGACTAAATTCTGAAAAGAAATGTTAAGAATATGAGTGGAAGATGAGAGGGGAAAAAATTGAAATTACTGTGATATAAAAAAGGCCTCAACAAAAACATTCTATTTTTAAGAGAAAAGCTAGGCCAGTTGCAAGAGACATCGGTAGTAATACAATAAAGGATACTTTAATATTCCTCTCTCAGAGTTAGATAAAATCAAAACCAAAACAAAAGAAAAGATGTGAAAGTACACAGGTTTTGGGAAAAAAAATAGATTCGACTTTCTTATGGCTTCTTCTGATGAGAATATTCTAAAAATACATTTATTCCTCAGTATCTGAAAGTACTCTTATAAAAGGTTGTCATGTGCTAAGGCATACATAAATAATTTTTAAAATGTAAAAAGTTAGAATGGTAATAAAAGTCTTATTGTGTCTTAGTAGGCACAACAAAAGCAAGAATCTATAAAGCAAATATGATTAAAAGACCTGGGCCTAAATGGAAAACTAATGATATATACAATAATGAGTATGCTAAAGAATGACTCAGAAAAAAACCATTAATTATATTTAATAGAATTAGAGCAATATTCCCACAATATATGGCACAGAACAAAATTAATTCTCAGTATGTCTCTGAAAACTTAGGTTAATAAACAGAAAAACAGAAAATCAGCTACCTGACTATACAAGTAAAGAAAAATTTTTTTAATTAGCCATTGGTCTAGGAAACTACATAAATTTACTCTTGGAGAATTGGCAGATGTTATATAAAAGATCATTTTAATAATAATAAAATAGGTATATCATTAGGTTTGGAGCTCCAGTATAATAGGCCTTGTTTTATGACCATCAGTTTCTACAATACAAGCTTTTATTGAAATGTGGGCTTAATTTAAAAAAAGCCATTGTCATTCCCATCATACTCATATTTCATTCCATGTTACTTCAAGATGTCAACTTTAGAATTGATCTTTCTCCAGTTACATGAATCTAAAACACTTTCTCAGGAAGAGAATATAGCAATTGGTGACAATGCTTGTGCCTTAATGCAAATATATTCATTTTCCTGGGACTTCCTCCCAATGGTGATATTATTGACTAAAACATTGATTCTGGAATGAATGCACTTTGAAAAGAAATAGAAAATTGCCACTGTCTTTTCATTATATAGAAATCATCAGAGGGTACATATTTTTCAAATTTAAAAATGGTACCCAAATAATCTCAAATTAAAATTATTCACATTTCCTATTTCAGAATAGAATTCAGATAGAGATGGAATCCTATGTGAACATCTTTTAAGATTTATACTGATCATTTGTAGATTGGGAATGGAATATGAGGATGCTAGAAATGATGAAGCTAAAAGATTTTGTTCAGATTTATGCTGATGACCATTAATGAAGACTAAAGAGATGCAAGAATAATAATATTTTCCTTAGTCTCAATTATCTTATATGTAAAATGAGGGGTTAAACATTATGATCTTCTTGCCAAGAGTCTATCAGAAAAGAAATTTGAAACTTTGATACTTGGGGCAAAAAAAAAAATCCTTGATTTAGCATAGGGCTTCTTAAACTTTTTCTATGCTCTTCTTAAACTGGGTACTACCTCCTCCCACATAGACTGCAACCTCCATATTTCATAGGCTACTGAAATCCAAAAATTCATCTCTCTTTACTTAATTATGAAGATAGTAACCTCATTGTCAACAGGCTTATAAAGCCTTTCCAGTTTGATCAAATACTTAATTTTATGTCTTTTCATACAGCCTTTAAGAACACAGGATCATCTTGCTCAACATGGTGACACAACTGAGAATAACAACATTGGAGGATTTTTTTTTAAAAAAGATAATATTCATTATTTTGAGGAATTTTGAAAAAAAAAACTACTTTCCAGTAAGGAAAACAGCAAATAGAAGAAAAAGACAGAACATCAATTGGGCAAAACATAACTGGATCCTTGCTATATTCTTTTCCTGAGAAAGTGTATTAGATTCACATAGCTAGAGGAAGATCATTTCTAAAGCTGACATCTTGAAGTTACATGGATTCTTGAAAGCAGGACTGTCAGGCTTTTTCTCTTTGTATTCTAAGCTTCTAGAACATAGGGGCCATACTAATAAATGTTTTTTTCACTCATTCATTTATAATAACTGGGGTTTTAAGTAATTTGATAAAGGAATAAAATTATTAGTGGCCTTTAAGTCTTGATGAGTGTCTTTCTGACATCTCAAGTTTTTCAGCAGTTATTTGGCTACAATCCCCTTGAAGGCTGCCTATTCTGAATTTTTTGGTGCCATTGTCATTCCCATCATACTTATATTTCATTCCATGTTACTTCAAGATGTCAGCTTTAGAATTGATCTTCCTCCAGTTACATGAATCTAATACACTTAGGAAGAAAATATAGCAAGGACCTAATCGTATTTTGCCCAGTTGGGACTGCAATTAGATTTCAGAAGTCTGTTTCTTCTATTCACTGTTTTTCTCACTTGAAAATAGTTTCTCATGGTCCAAAAGACTTGGGTATGCCTCTCTGACTATCTGTCTCTTTCTCCTTCTCTCTCCATCTCTCTGTCCCTCTGTGTGTATCTCTGTCTCTCTGTCTCTCTCTCTGTTTCTCTGTCTCTCTCTGTCTCTCTGTCTCTGTCTCTCTCTCTCCCCCTCCCCCCCCCACACACATGCACTCATATGTATCTAACGTTTATTGACTTTATGGCCAGACATCATTTAAAAAATCTCTCTACCTCACATGCATACATGTACACATCTATATGAATTAATGAAAACATGGCAATAATGTGTAAATGATAACCTGCAACAAATATCTGTGGTTTTAGGCACTTGCTAAAGAAAAAGAAAGCATTAGGCATCTTAATCCTGGTGAATTTCTTTTCCAATAGTCACTTGGATATGATAGCCTCGAAGTTGTCCATTCTAAGTTTTTAGGTGCCAAGGTCACTTCAGATATTAGTTACTGTTAGGTCCAATCACCTTTAAATCACATGGATAAATGGATTTAACTTGCTTCATCAAAATAACATCCACATGAATCATTATAGGAACATATGTAAATGTATTACATATACATGCATATACTACCAGAGTATCAGACTCTATGTTTCTGTGCAAATTATATGTAACAAACATTAGGTAATATTCCTATACATATTGTTTGGTACTCAAGAAGCCAGGAGAAGAAAGGATTCTACACATATTTAATATCTGACAGATTCAACATTTATCAAGCACCTCCTAGGCCTTAGACACCAGCCAACCTGTAGCTATGTATATACAGATCACAATTTACTGAGACTCTACCTTTAACATATTTATATTCTATTAGGAATAGAGAGAGGGATACATGATATATAATTATGAAATGGGTAGGCTGTGATGGGGACAAAAGAGAGATTCAAAGTACCCCAGGAAAATCTTAGAAGCAGGAGTTATTGCAATACCTGGATTTTTTAACTTTTACTTTTATTTTTTTTAAATTTACATTTTGTAGAAAATGATTGTCATTAGAAAGACAAAGAGAAATGGAAGAACACATTGCTGAATATTACAACAGGTCAGCAAACTCTGGGGAAAGCTCTGCATTTTCTTTTTCCATTTTAATTAGGTCCAAGGGTTAAACAATGAGGAAACCAACATGTAAGACTCAGAAAAGATAACTTTAAAAACAGTGAATTTTTTTTGTTTAAGATTAATCATCAGAGCTCTGGAATAACATAATTCCAGGATTCTGATCTAAAAACAATTATGAAGAAATGAGTTCTAGTACTTTATCCTAAAGTACAACTAGAAATTAGAGACTGAAAAAATAATCTTAGAAACACAACTTATTTATTATTTTTCAAACACAGTGCCAAATTATACAAATAATATGGAACATACACTTACAACAATCATGAAATCCAAATTTGAGCATGAAACTATATGGAAGAAAAAGACTGAACTCCATGACTTCTAATTCTTCTTCAACTACTGGATGTATATGATTCCATGAAATAGTCAGATTCTTTTCCTTTGTGAACACATACACACATATATATATATATGAGGGGTAGGGGTGTATGCGTGTATGTTTATGTGTCTGACATTAAGTAAAGTTAAAAGTCCTTGAAATTCCCTTTTTTTTCCTAATGGTTGTGATTTTGACTATGTAAAACAAGTATTATTTTGAATGATTTCCCAGCTTTTATCTAGTCTCTTTTCTTTAGTGGGGGAAAGAGAAATAATTGCAATAATACTCTGGCATCTATTGGTTCCCCCCACCACCCTTCCACCCCAGCCTCTGTGAAGGCCTGCATCACACCTTCATTATGATTTGAATGGCAGACCCCTCTTGATTTCCTAGCTAGGAGGAGTACTGCCATTTTCAGTGGTGTCTTGTCCACTTGGGAGGTGGTCACTGACACCATAGATCAGCAAGAATTGCATTGTAATGTAGAACAAATGAGGGCTGAATACATGCCCTCCAACGCATTCAGCAAGGCACTGCTGCCACTTACAATTACAAAGGACAAGAGCCAGAGACACTTCAGCGGCAGGAAAGCATGACCTGAGAGCCGCAGCTCATTTTCGCACTCCTCTTATTCAATACAGCACTGCCCTGTAATTTCCTATCTCATTGTTATCTGTTAGCCGTTTACACAGTCACACCTTCATTATGTCGCCAGTTGCCAGCATTGGCTGTTTGTCACATCGATTGATTGAACTCAAACTGCAATTTACATGGATTGCTTGTGACTGTCCTCTGGAAAAGCTGATATCCCTTAGATGGGTTGGCAGCTTTCTCCCCTCCACCTCAGAGATGTTATCATCTGTCCAATGGAAACCAATGTGACTTCAAACACTGATGACTGCAGTTGGTCAAAATCTCAGCTGCCCTTAATCTCACTAAATGTCATCCTCTTGTTCTCTTATGATGTGCATCAGGGTAACTCAAGTTCAGTCGACAAGGTTGTCAAGAAAAGCTTCCTACTTTGCAAAAGGATTCCTGTTCTTGACTTACTATGGTATATCTGAGGAGAGAAGTAAGAGCTATCCATATCAGAAATGGATAGGACCATACACAATATGCCCAGTTACTTATGCCACTGATTCTATTAACACAAACTGGCATACCATACAAGGGAAAAGCTTTACTAGGTCATCTCAGAACACAGTCTTTGTTTGCCTGAGTGACCCCTCTCCCATGTGCATGCTAGAATGAGCTAGTTCAGGCATTCTTAACCTTTTTTGTGTGTCATGGGCTTCTCTGGCCTGGCATTGTGGTGAAGCCGATGAGCCCCTTCTCAGAATAACTTTTTAAAGGCATACAATAAAATACAAAGGATTGCAAATGAAGCCTATTACATGATATTTATATAATTATATATAATTATGTGTGTGTGTGGATATGAATCTGTATATATAGATACATATATCTCTATATCCACATAGTATTTATATAATTATATATAATAATTATATGTGTGTGGATATAGATCTATCCACATATGTGTATGTGTGTATATACATATATATGCATATATGGAGAGAGAGAGAGAGAGAGAGAGAGAGAGAGAGAGAGAGAGAGAGAGAAAGAGGGAGAGAGAGAGAGAGAAAGAGGGAGAGAGAGGGAGAGAGAGAGAGAGAGAGAGAGAGAATTATTTCATGGAACCTCAGAGTTAAAATCCCTGCAGCAGAAGTATATCATAACCTTTCTACCATTTCTCCAGATGGCCCTCCACACTGGCTGCATAACCTACTTGTAAAGAGCAGAAAGGGAAGGAAGGGTAAGTAGAGGCTGGGGTTAAGGATCAGCTGGCTAAACTTTGCATCTTAGCAGGATGGTGCTACCCTTCTGATCCAACTCAATACTACAGACACCCTAGGAATAGGGGTGGGAGTCCTGTGGGTGTTTTTACAGGGTGACAGATCACCTTAGTACTGGCCTTGGGTACCATGTAGAGAGCTTTAATTTTGCCAAAGCTTCAAAAATATTGATCAAAATGTGGCATTTTTCACCTTTTATTGAATGGCATTAAGAAAAATAAGAATGGAAAACTTTATCTCATTATTTTATGCCATATATCTTACATTGCCTAAAGAATAGTAAAAATGAATAGTCAAACTATTGTACTTAATTAGAGCCAGCAATGGGGCAGTGATGGAGAATAGGAAGATCATCAGTGTGAGTCAAATAAGCAAAGTGCACATCTTATATCTGCATCCAGAGGCAGGAACTGACTCTCTAATGGTCAATGGCTGGGATAAGAATGGGTGGCATGGATTAATATGTAACCCATATTTCATACATGACAATGTATGGACCTTAGTAACTAGAGATTAATAAACATGAATGTGGTCAATTGAAATATGTATTCTGTGAATATCAATGTAGGAAATTTCATCATTATGGGAAAGAATGTGAAATAAGGCCTAGAGGACCCACAAGTTAGACCTATGAAAATGGGGAAATTTTACCCTCATATCAAGTCTTCAAGCAAAGTCCGAATTTTGTTTCTGGTGTAAAAGATATTAATTTGGGGTTAGATTGCTATACACGGCTACTCAGACCCCATCCAACTCTGAAACATGGTCATTGAGTTAGAGTCTTTTAAATAATAATCAAACCAACCCTAGAAGAACTGGGAGCAGTTTTCATCACTTCTAGTAATAGGACTGATGAGGAAGGACAATCAGAATAGATTGAAAAGGTAGTGGAACTTTGTTATAAAGTAGATTTTTTTTTAATTAAATCAGATGATGGTGACAATGATGATGAAAAGAATGGTGATGAAAATGATGTTTTATGATGAAGTTTAACATGATGGAGTAGACATAGATCTAGATTCAGTAAGATCTGAGTTTGAATCCTGTCTGTGACACACACTGGCTATGTGACCCTGACAAGTTACTAAACCTCTCATTGCTCCAGAAAAAAACAGTCTTTGTAAGGTAGAGTACATATAGCTCTACATTGGTTGTGGGAGTTTCCTCACCAGAGTATTTCCTATACCAATATACTCATAGGTCTGAATCCCTAATAACAATATAGATAATGGCAATATTTTTTTAAAAAATCATATTGATTTAGTCCTTTGAAGTTTACAAAGCATTCTTTATAAATTATTTCCAGAACTGAATTCTTTCTGAAGAACTTTGAAATCTATTATATGACATGGTAAGTGCTGGCAAAGGACTGCCCAGCATGGTATGCCCATATCAAAGAAGGCGCTGTGCTCTATGAATGAAACACACCTGAAGTAGCTCAAAAGAAACATGAGATGCACGAATTTAGAGACAGTTCTATCCAAAACATCAATATGAACTATTTGTGTCCAACTTGTGTTAGAGCATTCCAACATCATATTGGTCTGATAAGTCAAAGTTGGACACATTATAACTTGATTCCAACATAATGATGTCATTTTTGTCATCTTCAAGAACAAAAGACAAAAACCAAGCAACCAATAAGTTATTTCATTTAAGCTCCTGGAACCCAACATGGTAGGTACCTTAGCTATTTTAGTAAAGATGAAACAAAGCTAGAGTGGGGTGACTTGTTTGTGATAACACAGCTCATGTCAGAGGTAGAATTTGACCATGAGATGTAGTATCCTTCTATGGGCTTCAGAATTAACTGATTGAATTTGCCTTTATTTTTTCAAATGTTGTGGAGAAAAATGTATATTTTGGTTTATATAACATTTACATACTCTCCTCTCCAACTTACATCTCCTCAGTTTTCTACTCTGCTTTGTATTTATTAATTTCTTTCCTTGAGTCTTTTGTTAGCTATCATTCTTCCTGAATATGTCCCCATATCTTAAAGAATGAATCCCCAAAGCCCAAGATGTGTTTCAATCTGTGATAGGTCTATAAAATCAGCCCCATTATTTCAGTGAGCAATAGACCAATGGGTTACTGGTGAGTATTGCCTTACCAGATGGTGATGAAACTGTAGTTTTATTCTTTATTTTGCTTTTTTAAAGGAAGAAATTCTAGTGAGTTGCTTGAACCAATCTGTTCTCTCAGTGCTAGGTGTCTAGGTAATATGTTCCACTACATGTCATGAAGACCACGCTAACACTATAGTATGGTGTAGTGATAATTCCCTTCTATAATGGAATTCAAGAGATGGATACATACTGGTTTCAGAAGAAGTCCACCTCCATCCCTGAGATAATTTTCTGTTACCTCAGGATCGATGGGTTGACCTTGAAGACCATCAAGCTCCTCTCATCCTAAGGAACTTTAGGAGGAAAAGAAACCATGCATCTTGGAGAAAAGTGGTCCAAAAAAAGGGCTGTGTGTGTTCGCCCATTGTTGCTGCAGAAGACCATGCCATCAGAGAAATAATGCTATGACTTGCACTTGACTTTGGTTTTTTGGGGTTTTTTTGAGTGAGGGAGGGCTGTGCAGGTCACCAATCTCACTTCTCCTCCAGAGTCATCTGAATCCAGTGACCAGATATTTATCAGGATGACTGGAGATGACCCAGGATGAGGCAATCGGGGTTGAGTGACTTACTGAAGGTCACACAGCTAGTGAGTGTCAAGTGTCTGAAGTGAGATTTGAACTCAGGTTCTCCTGAATCCTCTACTGGTGCTCTATCCACTGTACCACCTAGCTGCTCCCCCCTGCCCAAAGGGCAAACACAGGTTGGAGAATAAAAGCAAGAATGGACTATTGCCATGAGATTACCAATGTCAGAATATAGGAATAAGAATATATGGGTAGCTGATGCAGATTTCTTTCACTACTGAAAGTTCTTTTTGGATCTAATAATTTTCATTTCTCCTCTCCTTCCCTTCCCCACAAGCCATGCTCATCCATAACTTTGACCTGCTTCTTCTCCCAGGATGAGAACTTCATCCTACTTTTTAAATGTGATTAATTTTATATGTTTAAACATTTAATTTATTTCCTAAACTGCCAATTATGATAAAAATTATTTTCCAATGACATTAATAATTTATGCCACTATTGCTATTTCTTTAATTCAAGGGAAAGAGGAAATTAAAAAGCACCAAGGCAAAGAGAGATAGATGTAAATATATGGTATGTTATCCAGGGGCTCAGAGCTATGCAAGAGAGTTATTGATTCAAGTTCACAACTTACCAGCACAGAAAGAATAGTTATATCAAGGTTTCCATAGGTTGTCAGCAATAATGGTGAGCTAACTTGCTGGGCTGAGACAGAATTATTGCATAGCATGTTTTCCATCGTAGTCGGAGAGGAAAGTCACTGGGAGGGTAGTGTTAGACCAGGAAACAGAGTAATCCAGTCAACCCAAAGGTTGACTGATAGCCCTATATACTTACCAACAACCCCAGCACAGTAACCATATCACTGGTGCTAGTCTACTTATTAGGAAACGTTATACACTTCTAGTTCTACCCTATGTGGTGGCTAATTTTAATTCTAGATAATATTAATATTAATAATAACATTTCTAAAGTTCTTATAATGTGCCAACATTATCTCATTCGATCCCCATAATCCTGGAAGGTCAAGTCTGTTATCCCCATTTCACAGATGAGGAGTCAAAGGAAGGCAAACATTAAATAACTTGCCCAGCTAATAACTCAGCTAATCAAAATGATGATAACATAGATAATAAGTGTCTGAGGCTGGATTTCAACTCAGGTACTTCCGACACCAAATCAAACGTTGTATTCACTTGGCACCTGGTTGAAATAAAGACAGTGGAAGGAGGTAGGATATGGAGCTTTTAGCAATGACGTTGAAGGTAAAGAAAGCCAAGACTGACAGAGAACATGACAGAAATATAAGTAGCACAGGTCAAAATATCACCATCATGAACTATGATTTCACAGGGTCTTTTTACCTTCTTTAGTTTCAATCTCTTGTACTGTACACAATGCATTTTCCTTTTCTCTCCTTTCCCTCTAGCCTTCCCACTATTTTTCTCCTTCTTAGTATTCTAGATTTTAAATAATGGGTAGGATATTCGTCCAAACCACTTGAGAAAGAGACTAGCGCTTTGATATAAAGAAATATGTTTGTTTGGCCACTCACTCATCTTAGTACCACATCATTAGAATCCTGCACACAGTTAATACAATTTTTTTTAAAAAGATACTTTGGGGCAAATAAAATGAAAATATAAGAATACACTGTATTCTGCTGTAGACAAAGCCCATGTTTTAAAGTGAGAGTGGGGGCTTAGGAGAGGAAATCAAAGGGTAGACTAAACATCAATGAGAGAAATTGCAATAAGTTCATTACATCAGCCTTACTCTCATTTAAATAACAGCAGTGTATTCCTGACAAGCTTCCATCCCTTCCTTTCAATTTATTACATTGATTAACATCCCAAACCATTAATTCCATCTGTGTTTTGTTTTCTTCCTTTCTTCAGGCTGTCACACAGCACTCTGGGGATATGATATCTTTCATTTTGAAAATCATGGGTTCCCAGAGAAGATTTGGGACCAAAAGACATTAATCCTCAGAACTGTATTAGTCTAAGTCTCAAAGGGGTATCCAGCATAGACAATATTTTAATGTAGCTTTAAATAATGACTTGTTTTAAATATTAAAGTTTCATATTCCAGAAAATAGTAACTAGTAACCAAAGGCACTTTAAATGTGAATGACAGTAATTGATTTTATCTGGAATATTGAAGATTATTCTGGGTCATTATTTCTAACGTTCTGTGCAAATATTTTCTAATAAGATATTGTACTCTACTCTTACGAAAAGGTCATAGAAGTCATAAAATACAGAATCTGAACATTGTTCCTGTAACCAAGATCTATCGAGAGTACAACCTGGATTCAGGCAGAAGAAATGGAATTGGTTTGTGTAAGTAGCTGGAAGAAAAGATTTATGACCAGAGGTCAGTTATGTTTCATGACAGATATATCTTGTGATTTCTGAGGTGCCCAAAACAATGGTATATTGTCTAGCCAGCAATCCCGAAAACCTTGAAGATAATCTAGATTTTTGCCAAATTGTTTTTTTCCTCCTTCAGATTATGTGTAGTTAATTATTGGAAATAATGTAGTGTTTGGGGGTGGGAGTGGGGAAAGGAAATGACCTTTTAAGGAAAAGGTTTATAAATATGCATGTGTTGTTCTCAAACCAGTGGCATTTATATTAAGGGGAAAAACACACAAATAACTTGAAGAAGAAAATTGTCCTGGTAAGAAGCTTTATATGAAAAGCACATTTCTCCGTCAATATCAGCCTCTAGGTTCATCCACCTTACCAAGCAGTCCAAGATACCACCCTACAGCTCTTTGAGAGTGTGATTGAAAATACATTTGGCAAAGCAAATGCTTTTCTAAATTGTGATTTTTCAGTAGTTGTAGATTTTATGCCTAAGTTCTTTGATGTGAGTGATTTAAATTTAAGAACAATGGCTGGAGATGAAAGAGCAGAGAAGCCTTCTTGTGGTATTTTTCTGTTTATGGAAACTAATAATTCAGTGTCATATATGATGATGTAGTGAGTCAGCAAACATAAAATATCTCCAGGGAGCCCTTTGTTCAGCTATTTTTTTCAACTAGTGGAAGAATTGGCTATTGATGGAAGGATAAGGAAGAAAATTAACTAAAATGCAAGTTGTAAATTAGTCATTTTGCATTTCTGGAGTTGATTTTTATTTGCTTTCAAATATCTAAGGGAAATTCAATATATTTTGAAGCAGAAATTATCTTAAAAATCAGAAATTATGGTAAATTAAGGCTGACTCTCAACCTGTTGTTTAATACCATTTATTGGACACTTAGAGAAAAAAAAGAGAAATAGATTATAGCCTTCAGGGAAGCAGCCTGGTATAGGGGAAAGACTGGAAATCAGACAACTTAGCTAGTAAGTACTTAATTGAGGCTTCTTTGCTTGATATCTGCTTCTGGTCCTACCACTAGTGGTAATGAGTGTAACTAGTAGTGTGAGCTTAACAAATTATTTATTCTCTCTGAACCTCATTTTCTTCATCTCTAAATAAAGCAGGGACAAAGAATAAAGATTCTCTAAGATTAAAATCCATAGATGGGTAGACCTGAAATCCGGAAGACTTGGATTTAAATAATACCTCCGACACAAGATGTTTGACCATAAGAAAATCACAATCTCTCTGAGCCTTGGTTTATTCACCCACAAAATATAAACATTAGTACTTGTACCACAAGGTAAAGTTGCAATGCAAATGGAATAAAGTAGGTAAAACATTTTATGATCTTTAAAGAAAGATATAAAGTCAACTATTGATATTATTTGCAAGTTATCTAGATCTATTATAACACGATGAGAAAGTGACCAGAATTAAAAAAAAAAATAAAAAGAAAATTAAAAAGTTTAGAAAATATTATATATATATATATATGTGTGTGTGTGTGTGTGTGTGTCTGTAAACATAAATACATATATATTCTTACTATAAAGAAGATCTGTATATCAAAGACTAATAAACTGATTTTTTTTAATTTTTGCATTCATTCTCATAAGCTATAAGCAAAAGGGGGGACATAACTCAGAAGAAATGAATGATATGCTAAAGTTCACAAAACTAGCCAGTCTTAGAATCTCCAGGACTCGAATAGATAACTTTATTACTTCACATCTTTCAACTCCTCCAAAATGTTTTTCAAAGTTTCTCTTTTTGTAGATTATCTTCCCTGATCAGTCTTCCTCAATTATAAATGATAGAATCACAAGACCTGAAAATAAGAGGACTCAAAGATCATTTAATTCGACTCTTACCCAAATCATTAATCCAATCTCCAAAATGAGGGGGAGAGGAAAGTCATATATTTAAATAACACACACATGTCATCCACATCCATATAAGCATATATGTATGTGTATGTGTGTAAGCATGCATGAATGTGTATATACAGATACATATATGTATGCATGTATGTATTTAGTGACACAGAACATACAAATTAGGCTACCTATTCCATTTTTAAGACACAATTCTAATTGTTAGGAATTTACAACTTCTACCAAACTGAAATTGCCCTACTCAAAATGTCTCCCATTTGGTCTTAGTTATACCCTCTGAAATCAAGGAGAATAAGTCTAATTGCTTTTCCATAATATTTTTTCTATTATTTGAAGGGCTATCATGTCCAATGGTCCAGGTGAAACCTCCCCATTGCCTTCAAGAGATAACATAACCTTGAGTCCTCTGACCCTCTTTTGAACACATATCAATTTTTCAACAAAATCAATCAAAACATGTCTCAGAACTAAAGGAATCACAGAATCTCAAAGTTGGAAGGGAACTCAGAGCCCATTTAATTCACTCTGCTTGCTTCTAAATAAGGATCCCTTCTAAAAAATCACCAATATGTGTTCATACAGCTTCAACTGGAGCTGAGACATGGGAATCTGGATGAGATCTAACCAGACAAGAAGAGACTTGACCTATCTACATGCACACACATGCACACACACATACACACACACATACACACTTTCTATGGTCACAGATAGTTTGTTAATGTGGTCAAACATCCAATTAAGTCTTTTTGCTAATTCAGTCTCATACCTTCTCTTTGATCCCCTTGGCTCATATACAGTAGATCATTTTCTATGTGCATGTCTCCTATCATGCTAATTTCAAGCTCCTGAAGTTTCAGAAGTGAGTGTATAATGTTTTCAGCTGTGAAGACAGCTGCATCAGCTGACCTTTTCTTTTTTAAGTCATTGAACATTAGACACTACCAATAATCTGCAATATTGCTAGCTGCGTGATAAGGTTCTTTCCTCAGGTTTCAGACTGGTGTTTAAGTCTTTACCTGTGCTTCAGCCTAACAAGCTAGTGACCTTCTTTGGTTATTTCATTACCTTCAATAGCATCAGACATCCTTCTAAATGAATAGCGTTAGCCCAGGAATAATCAATACCTGTCTAAAAGTCAACAGTCCCAGTAGTTAATTCTCTTTACCACATTCCTTGACAGAGAAGCCTAAAAAATAGTTCAAGTGAAGATTTAGTTATAGGAAAAGGGAAAAGATTAGAGAAGAAAAGTTAAATTTCTTCATAGTGAAGGGAAATATGGTTATGTACATTGACATATTGACACGGTGGCAGAATGGGGGTGGGGTGGGAGGATATGACATAAAATGAAATCCAGAATTTGCCTCGAATACCTTTATGTGAGTATACTAGGCAGTATATGGCATATAAAGGAGTATAAAATATATATATTTGAGAACACACCTGTCCTGAAACAGCTTTCCTTCCAGTCTGGGATTTTTAATTTAAGATATTTACACATGAATTTTCTGCAGGTATGGACAAATTTGATTCTCTTACAAGTTGTAAATCTTACAGAAATGATGAATCTTCTCTCCATTCTATAAATATTATTAAATATATAGTTATATTAATTAATATATTATATTTTAATATTTATATATTTGTATATTTATTTAAAATAAATTTATTCTATAAATATTTATTTTCACTCACTCCTCCATTAACTCATTTTCTGGTTGACCACTGCTGAATTACCATTGGCATGTCTATGGGGGCAGTTTATTCCAGTGACTTGACTCCTCATTTTCAATTCTGGAAGACCAGAGATTGAACAAAAATGCTCATTCATAGAATTCAGTGACATAATGAGATTGTGTTGGCTATGTACTCTACCTCAACTTTTTGCTAATATTTCCCCCTTTCAAACTCCTATTGGGATAAAGGGATGATTCAGTGAAAATGACTAAAGAAAAAGCAGTGATAAGAGAAGGGGGAAGAAATTGATAGTTACTTCATGACAGAGAGATGAAAAAAACATTCATTAGTAGGCTTCCATAAATTTAAGTATTTAAATGTTCAATAGTGTGGTTTAAACATTAAAAATAATAGACTTAAAAATTCCTGAAGATTCCACAAGGTAAATCCTGCCTCTGACACATGTTAACTGAGTGACCTTGGAGAAGTCATTTATATCGATTTCTCAAGTATCTCTAACGATCTCAAGTTAAATAGCTGGTGCCACTCTACATTACCACACTGGCAGAGGAAAGTTCCTCCTAATGAATTCTCCACATCACTGACATAATAGGCTCACCCCCAAAATAATCCTAACCTACTATGCTACTATTCCACTTATAATTACTGTGGTTTGATGATCTTTTGTCTGATCTCATCACATTTTAGCCAATATACCAAAGTCTTACAGGTTAAACAAGATAAGATCATTGATTGACACATGTAGCAATGGGGACAAGGCAGGCGCAATTTAACAATAATAATGGCCTTGAATTTGGTCCTTTCCAGTCACTGTTACTTGTCTAAAGCAGTCTCTCTGCAAGTGCCTTAGTAGTTTATGTGGGGATTGTTGCCAAAATATTTTAGAGTGAAGCCTAGAAGTCTCACTAACATAGTCTTAGAACTTTATTTCTAAATGTATTTAGGGCTATGCATCCCTTACATTAGAAACGTTAATGATGAAGGCAAGGAATCATTGAAATATTCAGTAGGAATTGTAACCGTGATTACATATTCTTGGCAGTGGAATGAAAATGTCACACTAGACTCAAAAGAAGAATCCATATCGTATTGTATTTAGTGATCTGAAATAAATCAAATAGTTAAAAATCCTAGCAGTACAATGATGTCTCTGATAAAAAAATGTAAAATTAAGTTTTATTGCAGACCCCTGTCTCTCACTGAGGATGGAACAAAAACCAGTAGTCTCATTGGTGAGCTGAATATGGTATGGGATGTTTTCTTCCTACTTCAAAATGCCTAACCCTGGTTCAAAATTTAGAACAACTAATGGGAAAAATCAAAGTGGGCCTTGGTGCAATGATCAAACATTCAAGGGAAAGTGTTAATCCATTTCCTTCCTTCTACCACCAAAGCACAGAATTCACTGAGGAAAATATTTTCCTAATCTTATCATTGTTCCCCAAATTACTTTTAAAACTTCTCCCTCCTCCCTAAGGAGTGATCCATCAATTTGGTGTATCTAACACTTATTTTAGCCCTGGGCAACTGAAATGCCAAGAGCATCCCAATGACTCTTTTTCTTCAAGCCTAGGGAGAAAATGATTCCCTCAAAACTGTCTTCATTATAAACTTAAAAAACCTGTTTTTCATATCATCATGTGAACACTTTTTAATGAAACTCTTTGTTAAATTGCCCTGATTCATTTTTATTCTAATTAATGGTTTAGTATCATTTAAAAACAAAATGCAACTGCTTCATGGACTGTACTTAAATTTAAGTTAGCTATTTAAGTATCCGTATGCATAGCTTTAAACAGATGAGAGCACTGCAAAAACAAAAAACAAAAACAAAAAATTGTTCAGGAGCTGAAACCTTACAGTAATTCAATTTGCCACATACCTCCTATATAATCTTACTTTTCTCTATCCAAACATTATGGTTGGCAATAAAGCTGCCTGGTAAACACCTTTTTTATACTTTTCATTTCATTATTTCCCAAATAACCACTAGATTCAGCAAAATCCCCTTTTAAAATCATTCTGAGCCCCCCACATCTATGTTCACATAATAATTTTGTTCTTCAATGTGAACAATCAAGGGATTTTTTTTAGCAGTCTCTGAAAAATAAATACCCCAAGACAGGCTCTGTCCCTAGGGATCACGATGATGAGTCCCTTCCTAAGGTGGTGTATTCTCAGCGTTTTTAAGAGAGATCTTCCCCCCCTTCAAACAATGAGCAATCTAATGAAAGAACTAGTTAATAACTAGTTGGTCAGAGAAAATAGTCCCTACATCTTTACGAGTGTCTGTAAGCATAGTGTTCTGCCCATATGGTCTAAAGCAGAAAGGTTTGAAATCCCCTTTGTAGCATCCCTTCTTGTAAGCTGCCCCCTTAGGCTTCTCCCAGATAAACTGGCAGTATGTTTTTTATTCCCTACAGTGCAGTTCTCCTTTCCTTTCTATCAGGTACTAAGCATATCCGTCAGTCCAAATGGGAGCTGAGTTTGCAAGCTGACAGGGAATGGAAAGGGCTGGTGGTGCTGATGTCAGAGCCAGGAGACAGTTGTGATTGGATCTAATTAGACTTTGCAGCAGCAAATAGACAAGCTCCCTGCATGATTGGCTTCAAAGTGTCTGGTGCCAAACAACTAACAGGCGCAAAAAGTAGAAGCCGTGCATTTACAGCCCTGCTAAAGGGAGGCAGACAGAAGCCGAGCTACCCAGAGCTCTTCCGATGTTTGAGTCTCTACCTTTGCATAGCTCTCACGACGTTGTCGGAGCATTTAAGCATGCCAGCCCAGGAGATCAGAGACACTCAGCCCAGCTGAAAACAAGTGACAGAGAACAATTAGAGAGGGGGCTCAGCACTCAAAAGTGAGCCCGCTCCTTGATCTGCAAAGCGGCAGCAGCTGCTGCTGCTACGAGAGCAAGAAAAAGGTGAAATTTACCAAGAAAGAACTCGTCTCCATTCCCGTCTATTGAATCCCAGCCATGGCATCCGTCTTGGGGAACAACAGAGGATCTGGAGGGTTAAGTAGTCAACTCAAATGTAAGTCCAAGAGGAGAAGGAGAAGAAGATCTAAGAGAAAAGGTAAGCCTCTATCTCTTCCCCTTCACAAAAAACCTCTCTACTTTCCCTTTCTTCAACCCTTTCCCTGTTCTCCTTTTCTCTTTAATTTTGAAAAGCTACACTTTTAGAAACCAAAGGAATGTGAAACACAAATATCACTTAGGAGTGCAGATACATTCATAAATTGCTAAAAATTTGTGTAAGGATTTTTTTTTTGTGAATGTATGTGACAAACCGGAGAAGCAAAAGGCTTCTTTGACAAGAGACAGTTTTTAAAAGGGTAGAGGTAAGGATGGGGGAAGATAGGGAAGGAATGAGGGAGAAGCTTTTCTTTCTTTTGATAAAAAGGGATCCATTTCTTCGACCAGGTACAGCAGTCCAACTCTATAGTAGAAGGCTTGTGCTTTTTGACCCTGTCAGAGGTAACATTATCACATGGTACTTAATGAAAGAATAGCTTGAACCATCCCCAGTAAGAGCACTGAAATGAAATTTAGTGTCGGCTTTGCAGATCCAAATTGTCTTTGAGGAAGGAACGGGCAAGTCACTGGCAATTGCTTCTCCAAAACAGTCTAATAGTTTTCACTTAGAAACATGCCACTTCATTCAAAAATATCCAGAACTACAAGGAATTCTTTGCGTGGGGTGGGGGTGATATTAGTGGGGATTACTATTAAAAACATAGACAATCATAACATCATATTAGTGGCCAAGCAAGATGTAAACAGAAAGGGGGGCATCAGTTTGATGACAGGTTGCTGCTGGCAAACTGTCATGAGGCTTCCTCCTTATGAATATTTCTGGAGCTTAAGTACATAAAGTTAGTCAATGTCATAACAGACACACACTGCTTCTAAAGAGGGATGTTGATATCAAATTAACATTTGCTCTAATAGAAGAAGCAATGTTCTTGAATGCTATTGCAGTCTGTGAGCACAGGATAGGCAGATGAAAAGCTTTTTCTAAGAGTGCCCTATTCTCTCCCACAGAGAGAGTCTCATGGTCTTGTCAGTTGCTTATTGTCAGTCTAGAGAGAAAAGTTGAACCGGTGCACATAATTTGAAATTGAAGACTTTAGAGATGAGTTACTTTGGTGCTAGAAAGGATACAACTAATATTCTTTCCCTGCCACACACCCCCCCCCCCATTTGAAAACTGCTCATGAAGAATGTATTATTAGATGTGGTCAGAATAGGAAATTCCTTGTCACTACTAATTTTTATTCTTCCAAATGCCTAAGACAAGTTTCTGTCACACCATCAACCTAACTGCTTTTTAACAGCTCACAAATCCCTTCTTGCCTCTTTTGGTAATGGAAATTAACCATACAGTTTGAAACCACAAATGTCAGCATCCCAGGCAAGCATTCAATAGGACTGCATGTCAAAAACAATAGTGATAAGTACAACATAATAACTTTCTGAAAAGGCTTTAAAAACTGTCCACTTTCAAAGCAAAAAGTATTTGGCACCTCTTAATTCTGCCCTTGAGTTGCTAAAAATGGTTGCTGGATAATGTCACTTGGCAATTTAGAATATTCCATTTTGAAAAAAGACTTTTATATCCTTTACAAAGACAACAATACCAAGGAGTGACATCAGCATGAGTAAAACAAGATTTGTAGACTTGGATGGAACTTACAAAAGAGGAAATAAACATAATCTTATTGGTTTATATTCTTGTGTATCTTCATGGATATATACTAATTTGTGCTTTGCATTATGAAAAATTTAAGTTGATTTTATGAGAAATATTTTAAGAAAAGTCTGAAATAGCCATACTAAATCAAAATCTAAAAGAAAAATAATTTTATTTGAAAGGGAGCTTTTACCACTTCACCCCTAAAAATGTGATATCTTTTAATTTCACTTGGAAAACATTTGTATTTCAGGAAACCTACTTTGGGGAATAAGGAAATATGAACTTGAACAATTTTTATTTGCCATTAACTTGGTGATGAGGACAATAGTTGTTAAAGAATTTCATATAACAGGGGCTTCCATGCTTTAAAATTTTTTGCATATGTCTAGAAATGTTGCTTACCATCTTCTTCTTATTCTTATTCTTAGCCAATAATGCAAGAGGAAAAAGTGGTCAGGTAGAGGGTAGTTTCTGCATATAGGTGAGTCTTTTGCTGAAATCTTCTATAGTGTTTTGTGGTAGGGATCGTGGTGTGGGAGTCAGAATAATATTATTATTTTATGGGGGAAATCAGCTAATATTAGAGGCAAATACTTAAGAGTTTGAAATGAGAAGTATAATAATATTCTGCGCTATACAGAAGGGAAATCTCCCTTCATTTCCGTGGAACATGTGAGTTTGTAATGCCTAATTGTTTTAGCCTTTTGATTTTTCTCATATAAAGAAGAATGGTTGTCTGGTTATTCAAATTAAATTCCATTCCTAGACTCATAGTGTAAATTATCTTTTACCAAAATAGCCTAAATTTTAACAATTATCTAACATTAAAATATCATACCTGTTGATGAACACTAAAATTCACCTCATTATGAAGTATTTTAATATAGACCTATGTATTGAGTAAACTGATCACTGCATTTGAAAAATAATGGATTTTGGTTTGAAGAAAAAGCACATCTAGAACAAATAGAACTACCTGAATAGCCGGTTCCTTTTTTATGTTAATTGTACAAAAAACTAAAAAATCCTTTTAAAAATATTAAACTATTTTTTCAATCATTAATAGGTGATACTATCCCTTTGCCATCTCTATAATTTAAATATCTTTTCATTATTAAGTGCTGTATACATATGATTATACATGCATATAAATATACATATATAAATCCACAGGATAGGAAGTGATAAAGATTTCTTCGAAATAGTTACATTTCAAATCATCATGTCACTTAGGAAGAAATAAAGAAAAAAATTAATATATCAAGCTGAGTTGGGGAAAATAAATTTCAGACCACTCAATTATTAACTCTTAGGGATATATAAGACTTTGTTTTTTTTTTAAAAAAAAAATATGCTCTTTGCCTGTTATCACTGTCTTTAAATGATCTTATTTTGGAGTTGAAACTTTGTCTTAAAAAAATACTGTATGGACAGCTGTCATTCCTTGTTTGAATAATAAAAGTAAAAATTTGAAATTTACATAAGAGAAAAACAATAAATTGAAATAAAACTGTAGAAAGAACAAAGGAAGGCAGACTTTTAACTTACATGAATTACAGGGTGCTCATATCCCAATGCACTAAGGACTAAATTCAATTTTTACTCTGCCTTTTCTCTATTCTTAAGATTTCAAGAAAAAACAAAAATACTTGTGATTTGGGGGATATTTCACTTTAAGTTATATATCACCAAATATCCACATAGTTCAGATCTCTATGAGAGTACGGAGTTTTCACTTATTTTAGACCACTTGTTAGGAGTATCCTAGAAAATAGTTCTGGGCTAACGCTGAATTGTTCAGTTGTATTGGACCTGTATACAATTGTTTACTAAGTGATCCAATAAGTAAACATCTGTAAGGTAGAGCCTTTAACTCCTCATTGTAACATTTTAACCTACTTGTGCAAAATAGCAACAGCTGTGATTCAGCTATTAAATTCAGAATATCAGTGCTACCACACATCCTCTTCAAGGAGCTATCCATTAGTCACTTTTTTGATTATTAATATTTGTTGTTGTCCTATAATAATGGAAATGTATTTTCTGGAATGATTAAATCCGTTTTATTCATTAGTGGATGACACCTATTACTAGAATTGTTATATACATTTGTTTACAAAAACAAGGCATTTATTAGCCTCAAATATCCTCTCTAATTTAGATTTGATTCTCTCTTGCATGAACTAGTAAGAACTGAAAAGAATGGAGATCCATTGGGGAAAAGAGTAAATGTTTGTTTTGTCATCAAAATGGTTGAAAACCACATTAAAAACTGAGATAGCACTATGAGAAACACAGAGGAAAAGTTGAGTTTTTAATATGTCAATCATAAATTTAGAGATAAAAAAGAAGGGTTTCAAGATCAGTCTTGGATGTGGTATAAATATGTACTTGCTTACTGTAATTGAAATTGGGCAGTTGCATGTGACTTTTCTTTCTTTGAAATACTTGCCAGGAATGCAACTAACTCTAAGGTGTTTCATGCTGCTTTAGAGGTACTGGTCAAATGTACTTTTGGGAAATTAAAATAAATTTTGAAAACACCTGTATAAGTATCTGTAAAAAAAAACAAAACAAAACATGAATGACAATCTAGGAGACAGTGATGGAGAAACAGAACAGTTTTCCAAAGCTGTAGGATGCTAATAGAAAAAAAAGTTGATAAAATGAACAAAATAAGTAGAGCAGATGGGTAACAGAGGCAAGAATATTGTGAAATGAAATTCCATGAAAAATTAATGAAATAGAAAGATTGTGGTAAGGATGAAGGTAGAAAGCTACCGTGGCTTTTCATCTTCCTGCAATGCCAAAGTAATAAATGAACGTGTTTCATCTTGGCTGGTTCAGGGACACAACTCCTTCCTCACGACAGGCTTGTGTCATCGTGTTTCAAGATGCTCTCTGCTTATCTCATTCTCTGACAGTTCAAGAGGAAGGACTGGATTTGGTGATAAAATGTAATTGATTAAACCTTTAGCCCTCCTCTAATTTTGGAGGAATTTTTTTTAAAGCTGCTTTTTCCTTTGTTGTTGTTGTGTTTTATTGTTACCTCCAATTTTTAGTGATCCGTGTAATGACAGCAATTTGAGATTGCATCAAGGGCATTAGCTACGATGACTGAATTTAAATATAGAATAAAAATATTGGATTCATGTGGCTATATCTAAATAGTGGAGAATGAGGTTATGGTGGTCTTCCTAGCAACAGCATGTATGAAAGACTGGGATGACAAAACAGTTGGTTTTCATGCGATTTAGGAAAATGACTTTCTCTGTGATTAAAACATGCAATGTTCAATTAACTCCAAATTTGCAACATACAGTTAGTTATTAAGTCAGGTGGTACATTTAAGTGATATGCAAGTTTGCCCCGCACCTATTTTTTTTGAACTACTAGGAACTTAAGATCAGTATTTTGTCTTTTGAGTATCAACATTTTAGATCTCTTTCTACAAGCAGGAAATAAATCATCCTTCTGTTTGACTATAAGCTATTTAAAATTAGACCTTCCTAAATTAAAAATAAGTAGATTTTTACCCACAAAGTTTTTTTGTAGCAGATTTAGAAACATCTAAAACTCTACATGTTATTTAATAGCTAGAGAATCTTAATCCACTTTATGAGAACCCTTTCCCAGACTGAGAAAGCAAATGGGAAAAATTTAAGGAAAACTGAAATCACCTAATGAAATAAGAAAGCATTGAAGTTTTTGTATGATTGCTCAGTCTCACTACTTCTTAGATTTGCATATGATATGAACAAGAAATAGCAATACAGATCTGTAAATAATGTCCACTAATTAGAACTCTCAGAACACTCCTGTTCAATATTGTATAGAATTATCAAGTGTGTTGAATCTAAATTATTTCTACCTTTGGCAACATTTTCTTGAATATGGAAACTTATAGATTTTGTCAGGGACATGCTGTGTAGTTAAATTCATGTCAGTTCACATAAAAATCACACAAAAATAATTCTTTAATAACACAGTTTTCAACAATAGCTCTAAATAGATAGGAGATAGATGGAAAGGTAGAGACAGCTAAACTTTTTAAAGTACTTTTTAGCATTTGAAAAAGTACCTTTTATTTTTCATAATTTTAGCCATAACTATTCCGTTTATAAATAATTACATTTTTATTTTGTTATCAAGTAATCTTTGTTCTCAGGTTAAAAATTAGAATTAAACTCCTTAGTTCTTCTACTTCAAAACATCCAAATATAGTGGCTCAAGTATTTAGAACGAGTTTTTGTTTGTTTGTTTGTTTGCTGGTTTTTTACGTACTGATAGTGCAGTCCTGAGATTGAAATCTAGCTCTATCCTTTGCTAATTTACAAATAAGCCAGATAACGTCCTTTGAATGTACACCTAGCGACATTAAAATTGGCATGTTTGCTTCTATCAAAAAAAAAAAAAAACAAGACCAACAAAAACATTATTTTTCAGAAATGGTGTTTGGTTATTTGCAAACACAATAGGACTTTGCTGATGAAACAATAAATATTAGAAAGTTAAATATTTCTTAGAGTACAATTCCTTCATGTTACCATTTCTGAATCTGCCCATTTTTTATTCCAATCCAAAATGCAAAGTACTTAGTAACAAAACAAATCCTCAGTATTGTCCTTTAAATGTAGAATCAGAAATGTTTCTTTTGTGTGTTATCCATAAATGCATGTTAATTCGCATTAAAATTCTTTTTGAATGCTATGACTACTGATAGTTGATATATGTTATCAAAGAAAGCAAACAAATGAATGAAATGCATCTCTCGTTACGTTAAGAAAAGTATTAAGCAAGCTCAAAATATTAAACATATAAACGCATGCAGATTTGAGTATGTAAAAATATGCTTGCATAGAATCTGTTTTATTTTGACTCTTTCATGGAAGATCCACATGTGATTGGTTTTGAGACTCTGAAATCGTTTTTGAAGGATCATTTATTTGGAGCTGGAATTTCAAAGATTTGCCACTTGTGCACATCTAAGCCTGAAAAACTGAAGGTGATTTCATTGAGCTATTTCCATGGCAGAGAAAGCAATTAGGGCAGTCATGTTTGTGTAACTGCTAATTCAACAAAAACATGAATATTCAAGGTGGACAAAATTTCCATCAAGTCCATCTACTTTTTTTTTTTTTTTGTTACCACTAATGTGATCAAAACCTTCCATGGATTTTATTGAACAGCTTGCTTTAAACAGAAATCCAGCACTGCAGATATGAAGCCAAAATGAGATAATTTTTTAAAAATAAACAACTTCTCATTCATATTATACCTTTAACTTGAACTTGATTATATACTATGCCTCAAGCCAGGGAGCTTTAAAACCAAGCAAGCTAATATCCAGTTTTAAAAATTATATTTCCTCATAAAGTAGATCAGAGGTGTTTTCTACATTTTTGTTTTACCACTTAGGATAATAGCAAAATAATATACTTCAAAAAAGAAAACCTCCTATTATACAGAAGGAAAAAGAAACATCTGCCACAGCGGTCATTGTTATAATATCATGAATGCCATAATTAGATTTTCACATGCTTCTTCAGTTTATTTCTTGTCTACAAAAAGCGTAAACGATTCCTGTAAATATCTTAACTGCAAATCCTCTCCTTAGTGCAACTCACTGTTGCAAACTTTATAGATTTAAATAATATTACCCCACCATTTATTTGTGACTCTTACTTCCAGTGGCTGATTGAGAGAAAATCTTATTTATCATTTTCTAATGCTTTCTATGCCTTCTCAAATAAAGTACATCAAGCAGAACTGAGGCAAAACCATTTTCTGAATCTAGAATCCAACTGCACTGGTTCAAAATGTCAACAAAACACAAATCCCTTTTTGTTAGGCAAAACTGTGACATTTCTTTTTTAAGGAAGAGGCTTTTTAAACTTAGAAGGTTTTCCTCTAGACATGACGCAACTCTATCAAACGCCTATTTTTATTAATCTGAATCAATCAAAAGTTCGCAGTTTTTTTCTCCCTAAAATAAAACCTGCATCTGATAATTGGAACAGCAACTTGGGAAAATGCAAATTTGACAAACACTGGGAAAAAAAACAAAACAGAAAAATACTTGTGACCTCCTCTCAACCCTGAATCTGGTTGGGCTCACTCATCCCTATCTACAGCAGATGCCATACATGCATTTGGTTTGCCGCTGTGAAAATAGATGTGTCCTTAAAAAAAAATATCCTCTCACTTTATACCAGACAGTTCTTGGGCCGAGATACTGAAAAACAAAACGCATGCAAACTCAAATTCTATCCTCTTGGTATGATCCTGAAAGACAACTTTTTTTTTCTTTTCCTCTGTGATTATAACAAAATAATATCTTTCTCTTTTTCTGATATAGTGAAAAGCTGTGAAATGCGCCTCTGTTAACAATGCACATGAAAACTGTTTTGCTCTGGTTCAACCCGAAATACAAGCATTGCCACTGAAACTCTCCTAGTCTATTCATCAGAGTACCCACATTCAAGCTGGCAGTGACTAGCTCTCCAGAACATATGGGGCAGAGAGAAATAAAGGATTCCTACACCACCCTACACCACCCTACACCTCAAGCTGATAAGAAATAATTTAGAAACCATGACCTGCTTATGGCTCCAGGTTTAGGAAGAGATAATGGGAGAAAAATTTGCTTTTATAACACCCAAACAGAGCAACATGGGGAATAGACTCGCTTTGATATCCTTTTGACAGGTGCTATGCTTAAGAAAAAATAGTGTCAAGCTGAAAAGCCTAGCTTAGCTGTGCGGGTAATGTGTTCCTTCACCATTCTTACCATTTTCCTTTCTCAGGTGCTAAAGAGGAATGTACACACCTCATTGACTGAAATTGAGGCAGATTGACTTGTTAAGTAGATATTTAGAAGTGTAAGGTTATTCATTTAAAGGGTCTGAAAACCTCCCAGGCTTCTGTTAATTTTGTGTAATCACTGTTTTGTTTTAATTCAAATTTTGTTTGGAAAAAAAAATTAAGTCATGATTCCAGATCTATATAATTTGTAGACTCTGTGCTACATGTAATTCATTGCCATTTTTACGTTCATATGTTTTCATCCAGGTGCCTAGTTGGCTAAGTGTTCAAATACAGATTGTGTGGATGAGGAAGATAGATTCCAGTTTCATTTCATCTCACTGTTCTGTACTCAGGAGGCAAGTGGATAAGGCTGTCTTGGGAGTGAAGGAAACTAGGGTTCAAGTCTTGTGTCTAACACATACTAACTATGTTATCATTGTCAAGTTACTGAACCTCTAGGACTATTAAGTTACAGATGAGTTGCAAAATTTTATCAGGAGAGGGAGTTTCCATATAGAGAGTTCTATAAATTGATAAAGTCAACTGATAAAATCAGGTCTCTACACCTCCCCCCAAAAATTAGATACGTAGATGCATGGGTTTTTATTGAAGTTTTAAATATTAGAACAATGTATTAAGTACAGTATGGAATAATACCTAAGAAGAATACCTTCAAAATATAATTATTAAAAATAAAAAGCTTGTGACAGTAGATACAATACTAACTTCTAGTGAATACAACTTGGGTTTCTGATATTTATCTTAAAGGAAAATGGCTGGAGTTATTTGTTCATTATTTTGTTTATTTTTTAAAGCGACCCAAGCATCCTTTCTTCTACAGTCTCCCCAAGTCAGGGTTTCTTGAAAACTAATAGTGTTTTTGTTGTTGTTTAAGGTACTTTAAAAAACTGAACTATTTAACTTGCTTTAGGATAAAGGAGGAGAAACCCTAGTTTGGAAAACTTTCAGTGGACAGAAGAATAAAATAAAATAGAAATAAAACAAAGCCAATATTATTAGAGAGAAGACAACTGGGGTAGACGGAGAGGAAAGTGAAAGGAAGTAGATGAGGGGGGCAGAAAGGGAGGGATTACTTACATCCTATCCAGTTCAAATCCTACTCTTTATTTGCAACTTTTGTCTTAAAGATTTTGTGAATGTGAATTCAGATATGGAGTCAATACCCAGCCTCAGTTACTGGGAGGGATGGAATGGGTAAAGCGTAACCACTGGTCTTATCACTTGCCCATACTTTCCTCTACTCTTCTCTAATTCTTTCATTTGTCTAAATTTTACTTTCCTTACTAGAATATAAGTTCCTCAAGGACAGGAACTCTGTAACAGATTTCTTGTTTAACTTCCTAGGATTGTACTCCCAGGATTGTACTGATCATAGAGTAGGCACTTAAAAATAGGAATTAAATCACGTTTGGGAGATAAGACTTATCCACATAATCATAAGTATCTTCCCAGCCTCATCATGCCTCATGCCCCTTCCCTCAGGCAACAATCCAGCCAAACTGACCTCTCTGTTCTTTACAAAGGGCACCTCAAAACCCTTCCCTGTGCCTTTGAATTGGCCATCTCTCATTCTTGAAGAATCGCTCACGTCTTCCTCAAAGAATTCCGCTTTGCTTTCAAGGGGAAGCTCCAAGCCATCGATAGCCCCCACAGGGGCTAGTGCCTTCACTCACTAATTGCCTTGCATTTAACTTTTTAATATTTATGTTCTTCTTTTGTCTCTTCTATTAGATGTAACCTCAAGTAGAGGGATGGCTTCATTCTTTGTACTTGTATCCCAGCATCTAGCATAGTATCTGGTACCTAGGAGGCACTTAATAAATGCTTGTTGATTGATAACACATGCAACCATTCAGCAACAGCAAGATGTGTAGGTTGGTGAAAAGAAATGTAAATATTTTATTTACCATCCCAGTTCAAAAACAGTGAGATTATGTTAGGGAAACATTTCAGTATGGAGGCATGGGGCTACATATTAGCCTCTCTGGCCCACATTTTACTTTGTATAAAACCAGTAGTTTGAATTAGATGATTTCTAAGATTTCTTCTAACTCGAAAATCTATTTTTTATATAATAGAAATTAAACAACACCATGGTATGTAGATGTAATCTATTAATTTTCCTTTGACTATAATCTCATAATGTTTTTTTTCTAACTGGCATTTCTAACCACCTTGTTTGGTTTACACTATATTCTCCTAGAAAGCAATGTTTGTATAAGTTATTGAGGGTTTTCTGGGGAGAGGTTAGGGAGGGAATGTAGATGAGTGGGAAGTCCAGACCTGTCCTTTCATCAATATAGCAAACTACACACATGGAAAGTTTTTCTCCTGATGTTCATAAGCAATTTTTCTAAAATTTATAGTATTGGAGAGTTGTTGGGGGAGTGGGGGAGTGGAAACAGAATTTCAATGATTCAGAGTCAGGACTCAATCTCTCGTCTTCTTGACTCCAGGGCTAGAACCTTGTCCACTAAGGCCTTGATTCCTCTTATCTTAATCAAAGAAAAGGGCCAAAGACAACAGTGAAAGACCTTCTAAAATATCCTATTAGCAAATTTAGAGAAAACTGTCCTATCTCTTTAGTTCATTTTGAAAAGTTGCCAAGGAGCATTTTGCATAATTCCTGTCTTCAGAAAAGTTGTAAACAATAATCAAACTCTCCCCTCTCCCCCACCCCAGTCCTTATAAAGAACGCACCTAAACCAATCAAAAACAGCTTGAATTGGTTAGGGTATGAGTTAGTACTTGTAGGCTAACTTTCCGTTAAAAGAAAATGCCTCTATTTCCAGTTCTGTAATTAGTGGAATGAGCTGGTAGTAAGACCAGTTTTCATTAACAGTGGGAAATTTGCCTTGGCTCTCCTATTCCATTAAAATAGATCTCACTCTTTCTCAAAAAATTCAGTGTCATCAGTCCTGTTACTTTTCCTAAGTATTCAAGTACTATGATTTTACATTCCTCTGAAAACTTCTATTCTCATCTCCTGTGTGAGGTCTTTTTAAATTCTTTTTTTGGTCTCTAAAAAGGACAAGGATGTTTCTGTGTAATAACTAAACTGAAATCCAATCAAATGATGTAAGTTAAATTACTAGCATCCTTGAAGAAATATTGCTTGGTATTTCTGCTTTATTTTTTCAGTATAGGGATAGAACCCCTGTCTTGGAGGGCTTCTAAAATGAGATGGATGCTGATCTGCAACTGACTGGATATGTGGAGATATTAGATAGCTTCCCATAGTTCCTTCTGTATGTCTTCGATTCTATAAACTGATACCATCTAGGGAAGGTCAGTAGAGACATTTTGATATTCAATGCACTAATCCTTAATTATAAAGGTAGACTCTTATAGGTTTGTGGAAAGTCTTTCTCCTCTCTTCTCTCCTAGATCATTAGCACCATACTTGGGTTTGATCTTCCCATTCAGTTAGCTAAGTACTACTTCAGCATTTTGGAATGTGACTCTGGAGATCCAAATATTAATGAAGCATGTGGAAGATCATTGTTTGGTTGATCCACGTCTATGTCTGTAATACGATTTGTGTGGAGAGTTCCCTCTACAAAAAACTACATGTCATCTATAATTTTTAATTTTAGAAAATGGTTTAGTTTAATTTTTACTTAACCACAGAGAAAGTAAGTAATTCTGTTCATGGTCGTATAGCTAACATGTGTAAAAGAGAGCTCTTGAACCAGATCTTCCTGACTTCTAAGGTATTTCTTCATCACAAGGGACTCTCATAAATAGAATTTCCAGAAACTAGGCAAGATACACTTTAACCAGGTAAAAGTGAGATGATGTGGACCAGAACACTTAATAAAATATTGTCATTTTTTTAATGAATGAGAAGTTTGGTTTATTTTCTTATAATTCCAGTAACTGTCAGCAAAAGCCAAATAAATTACACACAAACGTTACATAAGAACAAAATGCCTTTAGCAAACTAATTATAAAGCAAAAAATTGAATTGATCAAGTAACAGTTCACATAGTGATATTCTGACTTTCTAGATGGTAAATTTATAACCAAAATCTTGAAAACTTAGAAGATGGTAAAAATGTTATGTTATGGCTAAATTCAATTGGAATATTGCTACTTTATCTTCTATAGGACAAAGACATTTCTTTGTAAAGAACAATAGCTGCAATGGGACAAGGGCCCAGTGTTGGAACCAAGAAAATGTTTCATGTATCTAAAAGTGGTGATGGCAAACTAAATACTCCTATCACTGTATTTACCTGTTCCTTTTGTGTTAATGGTGTATAGTTTAGATACTATGTGGAACATAGACAAAAAGAAGTACACAAGAGAAGATTGAATGTGTAGAATCTATATATGGATGGATAGAGTACTCATATGAATGAGATAATAAAGAAAATTAGATATTAAAGTGTAAGTCAATGTTGAGTTGCATCTTCCTGGCCAACAGCTATAACCTCCAAAGCAATTCCATTCTCTGTGAATAAATATTATCGGTTTGTCTCCAACTAGGAATAACTCAACCCTCCATCCTGAAGTATATAAGCATATAGCATTTTTAAGATATTTTAATATTTAATATGCTTCTGACAAGGTACAATACCTATGCAAATAGTTCCTATATTGCTTAGATAGCACTATACTCAGTAAAGTAATAGATAAAGAAGCAAGGACTTGTAAACATAATTGTTAAAATGGATTTTTCCAACAAAACTGAATATGCCCACATCAACAGAGCAAAATTAGTATGGGCTGTGGGGCCCTAATATGCAAAGTCTCATCAAAGAGCTGAAAATTACAAGATTCTCTAACACGAGATTCTACCAGTATGACATTCATCACAGAAGCACAACTGTAAAATACTGTCTTAATAACAGTAAAGGAATCATCCACATTAAACAAGAAAATTGAGGAAAACTTTCTTTTCTTCAAGGTTTTTGTTTTCTTTTTCTGGCAAGTCAAGACATTCTGTGAAGCAAAGGCTTGAGAATTTAGAACATTCCACTTTAGATTTGAGACCTCTAGACTAATTTTATCACTCATCCAAAGCTTCCCCTCACTGCCCAAAGAGGCAGAAGCTTTGCCAGGATTGTGGCAGATTACCCATCACTGAAACAAGAGACAATAAAGCCAAAATGACCTACCATAAAAAAGCATGTCCTACCCCTGACTTTATTCTGCCCTTAAACCCATATCTCTGGTCAAAAAAAAAAAAAAACCTTCAGAGGTTTTGCCTATTTGAAAAGGCTGACATTGCTTCTGCTGGAGTCATCTTGTCAGTGAAAGACTGTTATATAAATAGTTTTTATGATATTTGGCATAACTTGCACAAAATTACTTAAGGTTGATATGTAAGATACAGCACGATATTGTGGTTAAGTGCTGGGCTTGAACTCACCATGGCTTCAGATTATAGCTCAAATGCTAATTATGTAAACAAGTTTACAAATGAGTTTTCTCATACATATGTGTGTGTAAATGTATATGTATATCTTTATGTCTAAGGAGTTTTTTAAGAAATAAAGATATACATATACATTTATATGTACATACATATATAAGTATGTGTATATATAAAGGTATGTGTACACACACATACACACACACATTATACACACATTTATCATTTATCCAAACCTGTGATTTCAGGGTAAAGGTCAAATAGTATGTATCACTGGCAAATCTTCATAACTCTGGGGACTTTACAACATAATGACCATGTAAATGTGAAGATATTAGTACTAATTTCTCAGTATCAAGGAAATATCTATGTTTAAATATTGCAATACAATGTAGCAAGACAGTAACGTAGATATTTTACAGTCAACATAAGCATTGTTTATCCCTTTGTTTTTTCTTCTGTGTTTTAGGGCAGTGTTCGCACATAGCTTAATAAAAGCTGGCTGAATGACTCTCCCATGTTCTCCGTCCTCTACAAATGTACAATAAGAGGTGTCAAAGGAGTGTTAGAAAAGGAATGTTTAGTAACCTCTGGTATTTTATTTTAAAATGTCATAATTTGATAGGACAGATATCCTAAGCAATAAATTTCATTGCACTATTATATGTACTTTTGAAGACAATTTCTGTAAACTGAATCATACTTTAAGACCAACCACAATGCGACCATATTACAATATACATATTACAATACAGATTCCTCTGATTCATTTCCAAAGAGCATCATTTCTATCAAATGAGGATCAACGTATTATGTGCATTTCCCTAAAACAGCTCTCTTTTTTTATAAAATAATGTAGATTAAATTATAATTCTGTTTATGTCACTTAAAAGCATATTCATCAGATGAAAAGCTCAAACAATTATTTTGATAGTTTTTCTGGCAAGTTGAGTACATGCTTGGGATTTGATAGGCCTTGGATTTGATGAACTAATCCCTAGGAATTTTTTTTTATGGATTGTTTTTGGGTAAGTTTTGTTTTGAAATGTGATCATGTAAGAAGATTTTCAGTGTCATTTGCTCTTCACTTTTCATTTTCTTTCCATTCCTGAAAGGATGTAAGAAAAACAGCAATGACAAAAATAATATCGACATAGCAGGGCATCCATGGATCTCTTAACTGGCTGGTGGATAGATACTAAGGGATCCATGAATTTGGATTGAAAAAAAAAATTAATCTTTCTTTTCACAAACCTTTAGCTTCCTTTTGTAATTTTTTGCATTTTATTTTATGGATAAACAAAACATTTTTTGTGATAATGACTTTACAAATTTCTTAGTGTGAGAATCACATACTGAGAACGTATGAGAATGAGAGGAAGCTTCCTGTAGGAAGTAGCCCCTGAACCTTGATAGAAGATAAAGATTGTAGGAGACAGAGGGAAAGCTAAAACTTGAATCTATGTCTTCTGACTCCAAATGTATTTTGCAGACTTAGATACTCTTTACATAGAAAGAAATCTACTATATAATGATGTGGTAGGAGCATTAGAATTGGAACATTTTTGAATTAGATGGAACTAAAGAGAACATCTCACTCTTGTGCAGGCATGTGTGTGTTCATTTTTTGTTGCAGAAGAAGACCATGCCATCAGAGAAATAATGACATGACTTGCACTTGACTGTTTTGTTTTGTTTTTTGAATGAGGGAGGGCTGTGCAGGTCACCAACCTCACTTGTGCTCCAGGGTCATCTGAATCCAGTGACCAGATATTCATCAGGATGACTGGAAATGACCCAGAATGAGGTAATTGGGGTTAAGTGACTTGCCCAAGGTCACACAGCTAGTGAGTGTCAAGTGTCTGAAGTGAGATTTGAACTCAGGTCCTCCTGACTCCTGCACTGGTGCTCTATCCACTGCACCACCTAGCTGCTCCCCAAGTTCAGGCTCTCATTTTATAGAAGAAACCATTAAATATCTCAAGCACTTAAGTGACTTGCCCAAGACCATGCAGGGAGTGTTTTGTTTCAATGTTAAAATTATGCTTTTGCTTTTTTATTTATAATTAATATTATATATAATGTGTGATGAGTATTTACTATCTAAATTATGCCCATGGCAAAGCTAGAATGTTCAAGAAGTTTTGAGGATTTTGTAAATAGAAATGTCATAAGTAACTTAGCTTACTATTTTTAAATAAATAAATCTAAAAAAGATGCACTACTTTATGTAGGAATTTTGCCTTTACTATTACATATCTCGTTCTTTTTCTTTAAAATGAGCATATTATTACAATGGAAAGAATGATAGGTTTAGAGTAAGAATGATGATATAATAAGTATAATTATAGTTAGAGTTTATATGGTGCTTTAAGGTTTTCAAAGGACTCTACAAAGATCATCTCATTCTATCCCCACAGCAATTTCTGGAGATAGGTGCCCTTATTATTCCTCGTTTCCAGAAGAGGAAACTGGGGCAGATAAGTTTAGTGACTTGTCCAGTGTTACAAAGCCAGTAAATGTCTGAGGATGGGTTTTGAACTCAGACCTTTCTAACTCCAGATCAGTGCTCTACTCGCACTTCTGGGAAGGATGGAGGAGACAGACAGACACAGAGACAGACAAAGAAGGAGACAGAGACAGAGTGAAAGAGAAAGCATGAAATTGTACGTTCCAGGGACTATGCTAAGTATCAAAGATACAGACACAAGCCAACAATACAGTCTAAATTCCAGGAGGTTTTTTCTAATGGAAAAACATAACACATAAAGCTAAGTTCAAAGCCTGGAGGTGGCAAGCAGGGCCAGCCCAGAGGAGCATTCATTTGTACTGGATGGTTTTTCACTGGCATGAAGATTTTGTTTGGCCTTTCTTATTCTGGCACATTTACACAGGGGCAGCCAGGTGGTATAGTGGATAGAGCACCAGTGCAGGAGTTGGGAGGACCTGAGTTCAAATCTCACCTCAGACACTTGACACTCACTAGTTGTGTGACCTTGGGCAAGTCACTTAACCCCAACTGCCTCATCCTAGGTCATCTTCAGTCATCTTGATGAATATCTGCTCACTGGATTCAGATGACTCTAGAGGAGAAGTGAGGCTAGTGACCTGCACAGCCTTCCCTCACTCAAAAACAAAGTCAAGTGTAAGTCATGTTGTTATTTCTTCGGCAATGAAAGACAAACAAACACGCGCGCGCGCACACACACACACACACACACACACATTTACACAATGCTCCTCCACCCACCCCTCTTTATATTAAAAATCAAACCCATTTTGTATTAACTTCATTCATTTCATTCATCTTCCCATTATATTTTCTAATAATCTCTTTTCCTTATACTGTTATCATAATATTGTAGTAGATAATTTTGTGAGTGATATTTTGCTAAACTTATTCCAAGTTTAAAGAATTCCAAAGCTCCTAAAAAGCAGTTAAGGTGTGTTTATTAATTTGCTCCTATCTTTTATTTTGTACAAGTGTTATTTTGCTTTTTATTAACTCCATTGTCTTCCTTTTAAGAGGCATCCTGGCACAGCGGTTAGAGTGATGGATACCAAGTTAGGAAGAATTGGTTTTGAGTTCTCACTCACCTACTAGCTAAGAGACCCTGTGTAACTCACTTAATTTCTAAGCCTGAGTTTCCTCATCTGTAAAATGGGAATTCTAATACTAAGCACCTACCTTAGATTATTATGAGGACCAAATATGTAAAGTACTTTCCAAACTTAAAGCTTTATATAAATATTTTACTATCTTAAAGATTTCATAATGATATTCTCATTCTATTATATTTTTAAAATCTATATATTTTGAAGACCAAATGATAATCATTGGAATATAAGTAATTCGTCAATTTGAATTTCTTATAATATAGATATATCTAAATTGGAAAAATGTGGTCAAGTTACTGTACATGTGAGAGTAGATACAACAGCAATAAAAAAATTCATTGTTTTGTTTCACATACTGTTCTGATTTCAATTTTAACCTTCATACTAAGAAAAACCCAAGATTTAGACTGTTAAAACTCAGAAGTCTACCTGATGTACCACAACTGAAAAATCACTTATTACTTTCTTCTCTAATAAATAGCATATATCAAAGATCCCAGGCATCTTTTTTTGTTAATGCTTTTCAAATACCAACCTTAAAATTGTCAACTTCCACAGGTATAAATAAAAGGCACTGGTATTGTTGACTATTTTAGGCAGAGGACATTAATTGTTACTCTCCCAGTTCACCTGGAATACTCTTGAATTGGTTACTGCCATTTAAAATAGTAAATATTTTGTTGTGGAAGGAATGTGGATTTGTGCGATTATGTATGCGGGGAGGGGAGTAACAAAAGATTTAGTTTTTGGTTGGTTTTTTTAATGTTAATAATTTACTGAAAAGGCTACAGGACTAGTGGCAGACTGCATACCTCTTGTCTGAGGATCAGCCTAGCTAACCTCAAAGAGGTGGATCCCCAGCATGACTGTGCAGTGATGGATGTTTGGACACAGTAATTCTCTAAAGACCATTTATTAAACAGTAGGGAAAATGAGATGCATACAATCTTAGATCATTGATTAAACCAATAAATCCCAGAGTCATAGATTCTGGAGAAGTCAACTCCTCTAAGCCCCCTCGCTTTAGAGATGAGGAAACCAAACCCTGGAGATGCCAATGACTTGTTCAGGATCATGATGGGAAAAGTGACAAAGAAAGGATTTGGATTAAGTCTTCTTACTTCAAAGCCAGTAGTCAGCTCATTCTACTGTACCCTGATGAAGTTAGAAGCTGTAGAGTCACAGCATTTATAAACTTAATCTTAAAATAAATTAAAATCAGTTGCTTCAAAGAATGACTCTCAAAGTGATGGATAGAAGGAAAAAATTGGTAGGAATATTTTCCCACTGAAAATACAAAATATTTAGCAAATTTTATTTATATCTTTCCTTTTTTTCTTCCCTTTCTTCTCTCTCTCTCTCTCTCTCATTCTCCCTCTTCCCTTCTCCTTTTCTCTCTTCCTCTTTTTCTCTCTTCCTCTATCCCTTCCAGAGAGGAATGGTAAAGAAATGTGAGGAAAGATTTGAAGCTAAAACAAATCTTAGAGGACCTCTAATCCAACCACTTTATTTTATAGATGAGGAAACTGAACTCCAGAAGTTATGTAATTTATTCAAATTCACACAGCTAGTATACAGTAAAGCTGGCTTCCGAACCCAGGTCTAAATGTTGTTTTTCCCTTTGTATATGTTAGGATTCTTTTCACAGAATGGCAACATGACTATCAAAATAATTCAACATTTCCATAAAATAAATACATTTCACTAACTTGAAGTTGAATCTCCTACATGCTCATTTAATCTCTTTCTTTGTCATGATTGAATAATCAACTTCTATGTAACAGTTTGTGTAAATCCCCATCCCATATGTATTCATATATGTATATATATATGAATATTCATATTCATATATATGTATATATGTATTCATATATATGTATATATGTATATGTATTCACACAAATTCAGTCGTTTCTTCCACAACAATATATTTACCATTTTAAGTGCTAGTAACCAATTCAAAAAGATTCCAGGTGAATGGGGGAAGTGGGGGAGGAGAGAGAAGGGGTACCAACTAATGTCTTCCTTTCCTTCCTAAAACAGTCAGGAATACAAGTGGGAGATTTGGGAAGTTCCTTTTTTTTTGGCGGAAGAAGCTAGTGTTTCCCCACATTATACTAGCAAGAATGAGATAATCTGGTCTTAGATGAAGAAGAAATTTAAGTGCATAGTCAAGAAAATACTAGAAATATTCTAAAACCTTTTATCTCTAGGCAAATAAAACAAAAAGAGGAAATTTTCATTTCCATCTATATCTATGGCAGGTATGATTAGGGTTTTTAAAAACAATTGACATGTTGCTAATACTCTAAACTTCAAAACTGTTTTACAAAAATCATGATAGTTAAGTCAATCATTTGAATTTCCACAATAGAAATAAATGATTTGGAGGAAAAATTTTCACATATTATAGAAAATTCCCCATTATGTTTAACAGGTCAATATCTATTAAAATAATATAGATATTTTAAAGTCAGATTTAAGTGCTCTGAAGAATAATAAGAATATTAAAATATTGTCTTGAAAAGCACACTACTTCATACAGAATTCAAGCAGGGTTTTTATTAGTTTCTTTCTACCATTGTCAGAATATTTCGGTCTCCTTGTTTACCTCATAGGTGTTGGTGTGTGTATATGCCCTTGAGTATTTTGGTAGACAATCTAGAAAAAGCACATTGTGCTTTATCATATCTTTTGAGCATTATAAACAAAAACCGAAAATGAGTCTATTTACAAGTCTTACATTCATAAATATATCATAATATTTCCTGTTTGTTTCAAGGGCTTCATGATCTCATTAATATAATCACTGTATCTACTAGCACAAATCTCAACCTACCATGCCTTCTCAGTCTGTGCAATTCTTGCCCAGGGTCTCAAAAAATCCCCCTCCAGACTATCTGCCCACTTGGTTGGAAGTCTCCCTTTCTAGATTTTTTGAACATCTAATGGGTACCAACCCTAAACGCAAGAGACATCCAGCTGTTTTTCCTTGCTTCCACCTCCATGCCTTGATCACATTTTTCTAATCGTATAGTTCCTTGATAATATATTTTATGCCACTTCTTACCATTGGTCTTTATGTCATCTAAAGTCCTGGTTCTTCAAAGCACGTAGTTCCAGCTGTTACATGAGTCTCTCCTCAATTCTGGGACACCAAATCATCATAAATAAGGTAGGGCCTTTTAGGTAATCCTAATTATGTAAATATAGGTCAAGTCTCCTTTTTTAGCACACACAGAACATGCAGAAATAACAAATCAATCCATGAAGTATTTACGACAAAATAGAAAGTTAATTAACATGGAAAAATGGGTGATTAAAATAATGATGTTTTTTACTCTCACCCTTCCATTCACAAAATGTATGCCAACTTTTCCAGATACTTCTAGGAAACTAACTTGTGGAGAAACTCCAACAAGAGTGAGAAAACTCGCTTCTGTATGGAAATTAAACAAAGTGGGGAGAGAACCAGTTGCTTCTTAATTCCTCTCAGTTGGCCCTTGCCAGGGATCATGCAAGATTATAGGTGCCACTTGGGTACAAATCTTCTGTCAGACTCCTAAGGATTCAGCCCAGATTCCTGAGTTAGAGAAGAGGGGCTACCCTATATCACCTTCTCTTTATCTTTTTCTACCTATATCTTCTGATTCAATTTGTGTAAAGGAATCAACCTCATAGGATTCTGAGTAAGAATCAGCCATTACAGCCATGGTCCTATCGTACAGAATGCATGAGAAATGTTGGAGTCCATATAAGTCCTCCTTGGCTTTTTCACTAAGGGTAGAGAGATGATGTATGGTTTTAAAAGGGCAGCTAGGTAGTATAGTGGATTGAGTGCCAGGCATGAGGCAAAAAAGACTTATCTTCCTGAATCCAAATCTGCTCTCAGACACTTACTAGCTGTATGACCCTGGACAAATCACTTAATTCTGTTTCTTCATCTGTAATCTCAGTTTCCTCTGTAAAAAGAGCTGGAGAAGGAAATGGCAAAGCACTCCAGTATCATTGCCAAGAAAACCCCAAATGGGTTCACACAGAGTCACACATGACTAAAACTCTAAAACAATAGTAGTTTTCAAATGATGTGTAAACATAGCCTCACTCATGGAAGTGTTGTGTTTATTAATAAATGTTCAATAGGAAACACTTGCATACCAACTATTGCGTATGGATCATTCGCCTTTGTCTCCCAGCTTTCATTCCCCTATTTCATAGCTCATTTGCAATACCTTCCTCTTCCCTGCCTTTTGTCCCTCATAACAGAGACTTCCCTCATTCGGAATATTTGTCACAACTTACCTCTTCTAAAATTAACCCCACTCAATTCTGGCCATTCGAGTAATCTCAGAATAATGCCCATCTATGAATAATTACATACTAATGGTACCATATCATCCACATTTTTTATTGTGTGTTACATATCTTATATAATCATTCAATACGCACCCAATCTTCCCATTATCCATTTCTCATTAGATTGTAAACACCTTAAGGGTGGGAAACCTATCTGTTGTTCCAATTAAAAAGTTAATACTAGTTTATGGATTTTGTAGGGTCCTTTTGATTAATGCTGCTAAATAACTAACTATAGACAGACACCCATACCCTTTAATCCAATTGTCACCAAAAAAAGTTAAGTTTTACTCTGGCACCATCTGACTTCACCTTTCAAAATTTTGTCATCTCCTTCAGGAATCCCTTCATTGGCCCAGATCCTCATGCTTCAAAATTTGCCTTATACTCTAATTAGACCTGCCTCATTTCTCTGCACTTACCTCTCCACAGTGCACACTCCTGTGCCCATATCTTCCTTATACACACATATACTTGCTAACTGACAGTTGAAAGCATCTAATAGTCTAATTCATACTGAAGTGCTAACTACCAATAAGGGCATTATATCTTCTGGAGGGATACCCAGAGATGATGTCTTCGTTATAGCTAAAAAAATTAAATCAATACAATTTTAAATACTGAAAACTGAGTGGTGCAGGAGATGTTTTTAATTGTCATGAGAGGGAAGGGCTTTCTCGGGTCCACATTAGTAATATACATATACATAAAGTCAGCTTTGTCTCTAGTATCAAATCTAAAACATTTTTTATACCTACTTTTTGTCCCTTGAAATAGAGGCAGGCAAGAAGGAGAAGAGGAAATATGTTTGGAACAAATAAAATAATAGAATTACCAATCCCTTATCTTTCCCTAGAATAATCATTTAGGAGAGATTCTGACTCTGGTCTGCGTGAATTCATACCATTAATTTATATTTTTTCAGATGAACATTTGTTAAATTTATGTTCAGAAAATATCTGTATATATCAGAACTGAAAGGGATCTTCTAGGTCAGCCTACTTCAATCCCCTTATTTTATTTTGGTTGATACAAACTAATAATGAGAGAAATAAAATTACTTGTCTAAAGTCACCTGATCAGTAAGAAGTAGAACCAGCATTTGAAACCTATTTTATTCCAAACCTTATCCTATACCTACTTTTTTTAAATTTTGGATAATCAAGTAACATGATGCTATTTGTGTATACTAATTCTTTCTAGAGATATCAGAATGCTTTCTCATACTATGAAGGTAGGGAGAATATGTC
>CM053770.1:61598065-61614949 GCA_028658325.1 Potorous gilbertii
TTTATACTTACTTAATAAACATTTGTCAAATTTAATTGATTGGCTGAATTTTGCATTTCTATATGGAAGTTTTAGTATCTTTAACCAATACCTCATTACATACAACACCAAGCCTAAATCAATATATGGAGCAATAGACAAGCACTTAGGAAGACCTGAGTTTGAATCCTGTTTCAGGCACTTATAATGTAACTCTGGGAAAAATCACTTAACCTTTCTCAGGTGCAGTTTCCTAGTCTGTGAAGCAGAGGCAATGATAGAACTCACTTTCCTGGGTTGTTATGGGAATCTAATAAAATTGGCATGTATAAAGTGCATTGTAAACTTTAAAGACCTATATAAAAATGCTAATTACTATTATTGAAGAAAAATAGCAGGTGCAGTAGACAGGGTGCCAGGCCTGGAGCCAGGAAGACTTATCTTTTAGAGTTCAAATCTGATCTCAAACACTTACTAGATGGGTAACCCTGTGTGCCTCAGTTTCTACATCTGCAAAATGAGCTGGAGAAGGAAATGGCAAACCACGTCAGTATCTTTGCCAAGAAAACCCCAAACATCATCACGAAGAGTCAGATGTGACTGAGTACAACCATTGTTGTCATGACCAAGGATGTGAATAATGACTGCCAGGGCTTCCTGCTGAAAGATATGTCTATTGCAGCCTTTCTGCTGTAGGCTGTTTCCTGCTGCCTAAGGAGAATTCAGCCAGATGAATGCCTGCCATGATTCCTATAAGCTTTTTAAAGCTAGGATTTGAATCCTCTTTCAGCTCCACATCATTCCATGCTCTACATCTCTTTTGGGAAGAGACATGCTTCTCCTGGTCAAATGGCCATGAGAATGGCATTCTATTACAACAACCTCCAGTAACGCAGTCTCACTCACCAGGTATACTTTCCTCCTGTGGGCATTCTAAACAGCAGCAGTATTAATGTAGAACTACTGATTGAAAGGTTGGAGCAATTTCCCTCCAATACGTGTGGAGCCTAAACCAGATGTTATTTTGGACTAAATTTCCAAGCTCTTCAATCTGGTGCTGGTATGTGCCTTTTTCTCAGATTTAGGCCAGGATCCCAAATGGTGGCCCGCTAGTGGGACTTGGCAATTGGAGAAAAGGTAAGGATTTCAATTCATCCAGCTGTATCCCAAGCTTGCCCTGAACAGGAGGCATACAAGGATGGCCATGGTGTTTTGGTTGTTTGTTATGATCCCTTTAACATTTTCCCCTTGGCTGGTATACTAAATGATTTTAAATAATTGGGCTTACATTCCTGATTTGGAAAATACAGTAAGATTTCAACAAAAGAAATATTTTTTTTCCACGGAATAAAAAATACTTTCTCCAGGCGAGATTAATTTTTTATTATTTGAATGGAACATTTGAGATCCTTACTGTTTATGTTTTGCCTAGCTTTTTTTAACATAAAAAATTTAAAAAATTATAAGAGTTTGTAAATAACTAGTTCTTTTCCTCAATTTTTTTGGTGATTAAAATACTCCAGAAAAAAGGGAATTTCTTCCAGATGTTAATTTGAGCACATTCTTGTGTTCTATGAAAGCTTGCTAACAAGCATATTCTGTTTCAAATGAAGTTTGAAGAATCTAGCATAATCCTTTAGAATAAAAACTAGAGAAATAAATTTAGAAAAAATGGATTAGAAAGTGTTATAGGGAGAAAACAGGGAAAATAACCTTTTCACATACCTTTAGCTTTCTATTTATTCCAAAAATAATGTGGGATTTTTTATCTATAAATCTTTCAAGAAATATAAGGGAAAAAATAACCTGTTCTGTTATCTAAAGGTGTCTATACTAATAATGACATTGATATATAATTTTAGGGTTTGCAAAGGACATTACTTCTCGTCTAGAGAACATTACTTCTCATCATTTCTCACCTGTTCTGGATACTATATTTTTAAAGGATTATTTACAAATTGGAGAGCATCTAGGGGAAGATGACCAATAAATGAAAGGTTTAAAGATTATGCCATAAAATGATCAATTAAAGGAAGGGTAGTTATAATAGCCTGAAGAAAGGGACATTAAAGTGGTCTTGACATATTTGAAGGGCTATCTCAAGAATAGAAAGTCAAGTCATTTGGCTGGACCCCAGGGGGCATTGGGTCTAACTTGAAAAGATGAAAATGCAGGCTTCATAGAGGAGAGCAGGAGAGCAAAACTGAATAATATCAGTCAAGCAAGGAACCACAAAAGTGAGAGCTATTCTAAAGTGGATGGGGTACTTCAGGATGTTTCTCATCATTTGAAGTCTTCAAGCAAAAGCTAGATGACCTCTTGTCATATGGGTTTTAGAGGAGATTCTTGGTCATATATGAGTAACACTAAATCACTAAGGTCTCTCAAGTCTATGATTCTTGGTTATTGTGTGATGAACCCTATGGGGTAGAATTATCTTTTTTTGTCTAGTAAGAGAATGAAGTTCAGATAGATTAAGTCACTTGCCAAAAGTCATACTCTTTCAAATGTCAAAGGGGGGACAAAAATTCAAGTCTTTCCTGGCATGTGTTATTTTCTATACATGTTGATGCTTCCCAGTATGACAATAGCAACAGCTCTGTAAAAACTGTTTAAAATATCACCAATGGCTGAAATAGACACACAGACAGACAGATAGATAAAATTAGTATCTATGAAATACCTTCAATGACAAAATTATTTGACCATCATTATATACCACTAGCTTCATAAACTAGCAGACAACAAATTCCAATACTTCAAATACAGTCCCCAGAATATTCTTGAGAATTCTGCAACTAAACTACCCTGGAATTAGAGAATTATCATAGACAAAACCTACTGTTCCCAATTTTCAGGAAACAACATTGACCCCCAAAAATTCAAGAACAATGTTTTAATAGATATCACTATATCAAGTACTCAAAATACCTAAATAATGTCAAAAAAGTTCAAAATATGAAGACTTTAGCAAAATAAAAAAAAAGAGTGAAATAAATTACATCTTCATGCTTTTCATCCTACCTGCCACTGCAGCTATTCCAAAGATGCTCTCAATAAGCCTACAGAAGAGGAGCTTACAACTCAGTACTTTTATTAAATTACAAAATTCTCATTATGTCCACTTATTGTTTAATCATCATTAAACACAAAAGAGTAATAGTAAGATAGTAGACTGTCCTTACACTCATCTCAACCCAAACTCCAGTGAATAAGCTGAGAAAAACAAGGAAATAATAAAATGTATAATACACAATCAAACAGCTATTTATTGAAAAGAAAAACATTTAATTTAATTTTTTTTCATTTAGACAATTGGGTTAAATAGAGTGATCACTTTCAATCAATTATTTTCAAGTTGTCTAAACATATCTGTTGCCATGAGTACCGGAAGATCATGTAGATACACATTTTTAAAAGAATTGAATTCAATGTCAATGAGACTTACCATGTTTCTAATTTTATAAAAGTATACCTAAATTGGTTGATTTGAGAGGGGAAATAAATAATGAACATACAAGCTTGGTGTTTTCAGGTAAAAATAATTTGATTTTATACACTAATTTTCATTCAAAGAGTTGGTCGTATTTTAACCACTATTAACGTCAATTCTCTTGAAAACCTCATGAAGTCGTTATTCTTTACAGCTGCATTGATGAAGCTTGTTTTTCAGAGAAATGGATCAGACATTAATTTGAAGACAATTGGAAATCAAAGCTCCCAAATCTCCGGACTGAGAATTACACATGCAAGATAGTATTTATGTACTCAATCATGCTCCAGGCCATGTTTGTCTCATATAATGATTTATCTTTTGAATTTTATTTTGATGTAGGTATCAAGACATTTTTTCAGTTATCTAACTTCCATTGATCCAACCAAAACTTAGGTGTCAGTATATATTAATTTCATGTGACACTGTAATATCTAATTTTATTTTTAATCTTCATGCCTAATCTTATTCCTCAAGTAAATTATAAACTCCTTGAGGACAGGAATAATATCATTTTCAAAATGAAGAAAAATTCTGAAGAAAAAATTAGTGCCATCTATCCTATGGATACTGGCTACATGTTTAAGATTGTATTTTATTAGTTGGATCCAGAGCTATTATTGCTTACTCTTATTCTCCTACAAAGATGAGAGCAAGAACCACAGAGACAATGTATTTGAAAGGCAATTAACTCTTATGACAGGGCATTTGGATGAGAAAGAAAAGTAAGAAAAAATTAACATATCCCAAGTAAACATTAACATAAGTCATTAATTGTTGGGGAAAGAGGGGGCAAAAAGTTCTCTAAAAGATTTTTAAAAATAAGAACCATTTCTTGATTAACTGTAAAGCATGTCCAGGTTTAGGACATATTGTCCTCCACCAAACACTTAGGAGGGAAAGGTTATTAACACTAAATGTTCTCTTAGGAGAGGCAAGGATGAAAATGACCAAGGAAAGAAATAACACCAACTTCTCAAATTAGCATAATTAGTAATTATCTCTTAATAGCCCCTCCTGGCTTTGGAGAGTTGGCACTTGAAATTCCGCTTAAAGTTCAGTGAGGAAAAACAAATTTCACGCTGAAATGTCCCAATAACACAGCTGAGCTGCCTAGGTAATCATAGGATGTAGTAAAGGGTCAGATGGGGCACGTGGATCTCTTGGCCCTTCCTACAAAGCATCGAGGCTGGGGGGTCACTCAGAAATGCCTTTCCTTTTGACAGCTGTAGTCAGAATGAAGAGGGTGAAGAAGAGGGGTGTGGCATTCCCTCCCCACTGAGCACCACAAGATGCTCCATAGTTTGACAGCTTGCTTCAAAGGAAGAGCATGATATGAAATCCTTAAGGACCACCAAGAAAATGATGAAAGGAAGGCCATAGCCAGGGATCCAGGACCCTCCCCTTTGGTTCTACTTGCTGGAATGCCTAAGCACAAACCCAAATCAAATGTATGAGACCCAATGCACCCAAAAAGTAAGGGTGGGTGAAAGGAAAATAAGCCCTTTCTATTCTTTCTTTTTTTCTTCTTTTCTTTCTTCCTTTCTTTTATGAAGACATATTTGGCAGGAGAACACCAAAAGAGACAGGACAAAGACATATTTACAATTTTTACATGACTAAAACCATCTTTCTTTATCTCTGGACAGGGAGAAATTTATCAACTGATCCTGATCAAAGCCATCTTTTGTTATTTATAAACCCTCCTTGATTTATGTGCTGCAAGGCCTGTGGGTGAGAACACCAAATAAGTGCCCCACAGAGCTGATCAATAAACCACTAGACGCTGATCTAAATAGGAAAACAAGTTGGCCTCCATTTAGCCTCTATAACACCCAAAGTCATTCACCATCAGGCACACAACATCTGCTGGCAGAGAGCTGATCTTTTTTTAGTTAAAATAAATCTTCAGTGCATCATGAAGAGAAATTACTTTTTAAAAATTTTTCTTTCTATTTTTTCCTCCCTTTCTTTGACAGTGCTGCTCCAGATTCACCCATTTCAAAACATTAGCTATCCAACCTGCTCTCGTTCCTTGCCCTCTAATGACCCTCTTAGCACTTATTCCTGGATAGTTCCCCAAGTATTAAGGTAGTGCTTAGTACTTCACTTGTGATTCCTACTTAATAGATGAGATGCCCATGCAATCTGCTTGTACATACTTATACATTCTAAAGCCATGGTAATAGGAATCACCAAAGGATTGATGTCAATTCCAGAAGCTTGCAAATTTTATGTTATATAAATGCTATAGTGAATATGATTATGGTCTCCAGCTCTTAGCGCTTTGCCTGATATACAGTATGCACTTAATGTTCATTGGTTTGATTTGCTCTTTAAAGAAATTTTAGAGGTCGGAGGGGGCATTGAGTCAATATCCATGTACTATTCTTTCGATATAAGACATATTAGCACAGGCTAGATTGTCTAGCATGCATGATGCTGTGGAAAGAATGTTGAATAGGAAACAATGAACTTGGAGTTATGACCTTGAATAAGTTGATTACTCTTTTTGTGACTCTGATACCTCATTTATAAAAGGAGGGATTGAGTTAGATGGTCCCTAAAGTCCCTTTGTAGTCTCACTGTTGCATTCATACACGTATACACATATATGTAAAAATTAATTGTTTTCATAGGTTATTGCCAGGATTAGACTGTGGCATTCAGGGTTCATCTTAGGCAAAACTAGGAAGTACCTAGTTTTATGTCTTCTAAGAGACCATTCCTGTTCAGATTCTCCACTATGTGGCTTGGTGTTTTGCATGGTTAGCCATACAAAAGATGGGGAAAAGATTTGTCTCTAGAAGTCTGTGACCTTTTGCTTCCTCCCTCCCCCACTTTCCCCCCTTTGAAATATGCTGTCAGGAAAAGATTAGTTCATTCATTTAATCATGAATTTGTCTATCCAGCACCCAGTAAGAGCACTCTCTACTCAGAGACATTCAATAAATATTTGTGAAACACATTCATACAACACTTACTGAGTGCATATTATCTTCAAGGCTTTGCCCTAAGTGCAGCTAGTTGTCATGTTTGATAGAGCTGGACCTGGATTCAGGAAGACTTCAGTTCAGACTTGATCTCAAACACTTACTGTTTACATGTCCTTGAACAATTCACTTAATATCTGCTTACTTAAGTTGCTTGAGCTGTAAAAGAGGGATCACCCACCTCCCAAGATTAATGTAAAGATCAAGTAAGATAATATTTGTAAAGCACTTGGCACAAGACCAGACACAATAGGCATTATACTAAATACTAGAAATTATTATTAAATATTGTAAGGCCCCTAGCAGTACACAATATACAATCCTTACCCTTAAGGGGCTGACTAATTCTGGAGAAAAGACAGTTATCTAAAGCAGTATGCAGCAAGCACTTATGTATGAGAAAGGCTTTTATATCAACTATGAACATTTTGAATGATGTATTTTGAACCTAAATTTAAATATCAGCAAAGCCAAGCTTCCCTTTAGCATTGGTATAATGTATTGTCAATGATAAATGTATGAACCTATGTTGATTTCTCTTTTCTAATCTGTAAAATGGGAATACTCATATTTACTTTTTACATACTTTACATATTTACATCATTTTCACTTTTTTAAAGGAAGATTTAAAGTGCTATGTCAATGTGATGTGATTTTGGACTGTAAATTTAAGTCAATATGTTATCTATCATAGGAGTATTTGCATTGTAAATCTATAATAAAAAAGAATTAAATATTTGAGAGAGATATGACACTTTTTTTTACTTTATTATTACATTTTTGGTCAATGACCACTCCTGCTTGAAATCATACCATTCAGGGAGATACTATTCAGCCTGACTAGGCCAAACAATGTTTTTCCTTGTGAGAAAAGAAAGATTTTGGGTGGAAAAAAACTTAAATTCTATAATGCCTATAGCAGAAAGGGCTCCATTTCTAAGTAATATCCTCTTCATCATTAAAGTTAAATCCAAGAGTCAAATAGAAATGAGGTCAACTAGTCAAGGAAGACTGACAGTTGTTATGAGACTGTCGTGAGAATGATTGGCTTCACCAAAGGTGCTGTTAGTGGTTGTCTAGAAAACTTGAATTAAGCCTGGCCAAGGTCCAGTGGATCATATTTATTTGTTGTTTTTCAGACTCTCACCCAATGGATTATTCTTTTTATCCAAGACTGGGGGTGGGGTGGGAAATTCTGTGATGAGCCAGGAGGTGTCACAGAATCAGACTATTAAACCTTTCCAAGCATCTTCGTCTATCAATAAAATTCATTTTCCCTGTTCAGGAAGGTTGTGAAGACTAGGAGGGAACTAGAGGCAAGAGACAGTGGATGAGATGAAACTGGCTAGAAAGAGATGAAATTATAGGGGAGGGGGAAAAGGCAAGAAAATAAACAAGTGTGGATCACAAAAAAAATGCAGAAAGCAAACAAAACATTAGGCAAATTCTGAGGGAGAAGAAAATGAAGAAAATGGAAATACATTGTGTGAATAGTTAAAAGACAACTGCGAATTATCTTCTTTACCAAACCTCTCTCCTCACCTCCTCCACCCCTACAAAAATAAAAATGCACCAAGAAAATTCATGTTTAAGGTAAGGAAGGAGAAAAAAAATAGGGTTAGGTTTAGTGTACTGTCAGATTCTGATGATCAGAACCTGAAAAGAAACCCACAAAAAGAAAAACCTCTCTTAGACTGTAGAAGAAAGTATTTTACTTGTGACTAGAGGTAAAGACTTCTGAATTCTACCTGAATCTAGACTGTAAGACTATAAATCTTTCCTCAGGTATCAATTTTTGTAGGTAAGGATATAACTAGGGCTGACCTGATGAAGTTCAAGCCCCTCCGATTTAAACTCCCATGTCCTTTAAATGTTTCAATATGTGATATTTATGTCTTCAGGAGTATTCTAGTAAGATATAAACACCCCCTTATGCTCTACTGGCTAAAACATTATTACAAATATTGTTAAGAATATGTATATATATTTTAAACTTTACAAAGCACTTCTACGTACATTATCTCACTGGATCCTCATAACTTATACCTTATGAAAGACTAGTTGACAGCTAGCTGACAGCAAGACAATAGCATGTTTTATGAAAGGAAAAGAGAAATATAGAAGGAGGAGAAAGGAAAGCTGAGGAGGATAGTGGGACAGAGAGGGCCAGAAAGGAGATGTGGGAGGTATCTTATTTAGCTTGAGATCATTCATATCTATAATTGGGAATTTAGGCAGGATTTTAGAGGGCTTCGAGGTCCACAGGTGCATGTGAAAGATGGCTTTTTTTTATCTTTTTAATAGATTTTTATTGGACTTTTGTTTTTCCATTACCTAAATTTCCCCAAGGATCTCCTCTCTGCCGTCAGCAAGCACTTATAACCAAGATTTTTTTGTTGTTTTTTGAAGGAGTAGAAGAGAAAATAAATTTAGTGAAATCAATCAACATATTTTGAAAAATCACTATATAAGCAATGTTACACAGCTATGGACCCATTACCTCTCCAAAACGGTGAAGGGAAATATCTTTCCCTATCACTTCTTTGTGTCCAAGTTTGTTTTCATAATTTTTCAACATTCTTTTTCAATTACTGAATGGTAGTTCTTTCCATTTCACTAATTAGGCACATAGGCAGGGCTTTAGAGTAATGATATTCTAAAAAAATCAATGTGTAATCTTTCTCTCTCTCTCTCTCTCGCTCTCTCTCGCTCTCTCTCTCTCTCTTTCTCACGCGCGCGTGTGCACGCCTCCCTCCATGGAAAGATATGCATGCATATATATATATATGTGTATATATATATATATATACACATATATATATATGTGTATATATATATATACACATATATATATATATAAATAAACACTTGTATACACGTACTCATATGTGGAGAAAATACTTATTTGTCATAACTTAAGTTGTGTGAGTTTGCTAATAGAACTCTATTTGCATTTTTTGGACTAATTAGAAAAAAATAAGAATACTGAAAGTGGAATGGTTGAAATACTAAAAGAGTTGAGGATTAACCTCTCCTCTCAGCCCTGATCAATACACATCATTTGGAAATTATAAGGAAAGCAACTTTTAACACAAGGAAGGCATTTTTAATTCTCTTGCTTGCCTGCCCTCTTCCCTTCTTCACTCACCCCTATCTCTAATGCCCCATTCATAAAATATGAATTTTGTTTCTATTGAACAATAAGTTAACCAGCATGTCATGAGTATTGGTGCATTGCTTCTCTCAGAAATGAACTAAGTGCCAATGATATTTCTGGGACACATAAAGAAAATACCACTATTTTAACAAAGTAAATTAGAAAAACCTAACCGACCCTATATGGCATACTCTCCTTTATCTAATAAAAGTAGGTCAATGTTTTATGCTGTTCACATTAGTGTCATTCATTTTAGTTCTACTAATAAAAGCTAATGGCTGGTTAAGCATTTGTGGAGACCAGAATCTCACATAAGGCATAAAAAAAGAGATAAAATGATAAAAAAAAAATTTAAAAATAAGACATTAAATCATTCAAATGTGCCTGTAAAATGTTTTGTAAAACTGATCCTTTAATACCCAGGGAAGAGATTTGTGAGAAGTAAAGAAAACCAAGCCATAGCATGGTCAAAATTTATTTCCAAAATCAAAGTAAGCTTTGATAGCTCTAATGAAACAGGCTGAGCCAAGATGGTGGACTAGAAGCAACTACCCAGCAGAATCTTTCAGCATTCCCCTTCAAACAAATTTTAAATAACACCAAATCAAATTTTGAAGCACCAAAGCCAGAAAATGATCAAGATGAGACATTTATCAAACCTAAGGAAACTTAGGAGTTTGGTAAAGTCTGTGACACCAAGTTTAGTTGCTGGTCAAGGACATACAAACTGCAGTACAAGCAGCTGGCCTTGGATATGGCTACAGCAGTCATAGCAACAGCAGCTTCAGGAGCTCTCAACCCAGAGCCAGAAAGGGAATTGGACAACTAGTCAAAAAGAGATCATAGGACACCCTTTGCTGGTACTAGGTATAGCAGATGCTGATTGGCAACTCTATTACCCATATGAAGTTCTGGATCATAGGTATAGAAAAGAAAAGAGTTCTTATGGTCAGTCACAAGGGAGCAGGGGATCTGGTTGCAATTTCAGGGCAGAATGGAGCAGTAGTGTTTTGTGGCTGTGGAAAAGCAGGAAATCTGGTCACAGATTCAGAAGAACTAAGAGGAACACTAGTGCTTGCAGCTGCAAGATAAAGAGCAAAGTTCAAAACAGGAAGGCAGTGACCACATCTTTCTCTGGAAAACATCACTTTGGAAGCACTGAAAATGTGAAAAAAAACCCCAAGAACCAGCTCAGAAAAATAGCAACACAAAAAACCTATAATTTGGGACAGGGCCTCACTACCCTGCAGGTGAAGAGAGCTCAACTTTAACATAAAATTCAAAGTCAAAAAGTAGGATGGAAAAATGAGCAAACAGCAACAAAAAGATTTTGATCATAAAAGACTACTATATGGCAGAGAAGACCAAAACATCAACTCAGAAGAAGACAATAATGCAAAAACACAGCTGCAAGCAAAGAAAACAAAAGAACCAATTAGACACAGACCAAAGAAGAATTTCTGGAAGTGTAGGAAAGGAAAAATTGGAAGGGGGGAGGAAAGAGAGCAATGAAAGAAAATTATGAAAAGAAAATTAACAGTTTGGTAAAAGAGGCAAAATAAATACTGAAGAAATAACTCCTCAAAAAAAGAATTGGCCAAATGGACAAAAGGTACAAAATTTCACTGGAAAAAAAAGTTAAAATTTAGAATTAGGCAGGTGGAAACTAATGACTCCATGAAACATCAAAATACAGTAACACAAAGTCAAAAGAATTTTTTTAAAATACAAGACAATGAGAAATATCTCATTGGAAAAATTACTGACCTGAAAAAATTGATTGAGAAAAGATAATTTTAGAATTATTGGTTTACCTGAAAGTCAAGGTGAGAGAGAGAGAGAGAGAGAGACAGAGAGACGGAGACAGAGAGACAGAGACAGAGACAGACAGAGAGACCATACATCATCTTTCAAGAAATTATAACAGAACACTACCCTTTCATCTTAGATCCAGAGGGGAAAATAGACATTGAAAGAGATCCCCAAATGAAAAGTCCTAGTAATATTATAGCCAAATTCCTTATTTCCCAGGTCAAAGAGAAAATATTGCAAGCAGTCAAGAAGAAACAATTCAAACGTTATGGAGCCGTATTCAGGATCACACAAGATTTAGCAGTTTCCATGCTAAAGAAGCTGAGGGCTTGGAATGTGGTATATTCTGGATGCAAAAGAGTTAGGATTACAATCAAAAACAGCCCACCCAGCAAAACAGAGTATAATCCTCTAGGGCAAAAATGAATATTTAATGAAATAGAGGAGTTTCAAGCATTTCTGATGAAAAGATCAGAGATGAATAGAAAACTGGATATTCAAACACAAGACTCAAGAGAAGCATAAAAAGATAAACATGAAAGAGTAATCTCAAGGGACCCAATAAACTATTTACATTCCTATATGAGAAGATGATACATGTAATCCCTAAGAACTTTGTCATTATTAGGATAATTAGGAGTCTACATAGATAGAGGTCATGGGTGTAAGTCAATTAGTCTGGAATGATTTCTAAAAAAATAAAAATGGAGGAGTGAAAAGAAGGGATGCACTGGGAGATGGGGGAAGGGAGAAGCAAAAATGGTGAAATTTTTCTCACTTGAAAGAAGAATGCAAGAAAGAACATTTAAATTGGAGGGAAAATGGGGAAGTGGTCAATGACTGAACTTCATTCTCATTGAAATTGGTTCAAAGAAGGAAGACTATATTATGCACACTGATCTGTGTATAGGAATCTATCTTAACTAATTAGCAAATGAAAAGTAAAGGGAGGATGGATTAAGGTAGTCAGAAGAAAAACAAACTTTTAAGAAGATGAAAGATGAAAAAAGAGAGAAGAAACAAAAAAATGGGATAGAGAGGAAATACAGTTAATAATCATAGCTATGAATGTGAAGGGGATGAACTCAACCAATAAATGGAAACTGCAGAATAGATTAGGAATTAGAATCCAACCGTGTTGTTTAGAAAAGACACTCTTCAAACAGAAAGGCACACACAATGTTAAAATAAAAGGCTGGAGCAACATCTAATAGACTTCAGCAGAAGAGAAAAAGACAGGGATAGTACTCATGATCTCAGAAAAAGCAAAAGAAAAAATAGACCTACTTAAATGCAATAATCAGGGAAACTACATTTTGTTGAAAGTTACCATAGATAATGGAATACTATCAAAAGAAAATTACACAGTTTTTCTGGAAAAGGCTGCATTTCTCCAATAGAGAGAACTGAATCTAAATTTTAAGAACTTCAGTCATTTCCCAATTGATAAGTGGTCAAAGGATATAAACAGGCAGTTTTCAGAAGAAAAATCAAAGTTATCTAATCATATGAGAAATGCTATAAATCACTAATGATTAGATAAATGCATAAATAAATGACTCTGAGATACCCCCTCACAACTCTCAAAAGTGAAAAATACTAGAGAGGATGAGGATATATTTAATGTACTATTGGTACAATTGTGAACTAGTCTAACCATTCTGGAGAACAATTTAAAACTATGCACAAAGGCTATAAAACTGTGCATATACCTGTATCCCAAAGAGATAAAAAAAAAAAGGAAAATGGTCTTTTTATACAAAAATATTTACAGCAGCTCTTTTTGAGGAATTAGAAATTGAGGGGATTTTTATGCATTGAGGAATGACTGAACAAACTGTGGCATATAATTGCAATCAAGTATTATTGTGTTATAAGAAGCGATGGGAGGATGTTGCCTTTAGAAAAACATATAAGATCTATATTAACTGATGCAAAGTGAAATGACAAAACCAGGAGACCTTTGTGCACAGTAATAGCAATGTTGTAAGGATGATCAACTGTGAAAAGATTTGGCCATTCTGATCAATCTGAAGGACTCTTGTTGAAAAAATGCTATCCACCTCCAGAGAGAACTAACAATAAACTTTGAGTGAAAAACATAGTATTATAGTATAGAAAACTATAATTCTTTATTCCTTTTTTTGCTTTTTTCCCCAATATGGTTAATATGGAAATTTGGTTGGTATAATTTCTCATATATAATTGGCATCACATTTTTTGTCCTCTCAGTGGGTGGTAGAATGGTGGGAGGGAGGGAGAAAATTTGAAATTCAAAATTTAAAATAACATTTTAAAAAGATGAAAAGTTCTAATTTTCCCTTTAAAACATGTGCCGCAGAACCTGATATTGATGTCAATTATATTTGCAAGCCTTTGTAAAGGAAAGGTACAATCAAATGAGCAAAGGACTTGTGTTGAAAAAACTAGACTTTTCATTCTAATTCTGAGGCTTCATGGCTGTGAGTTTCTAGTCAAGTCTGTTAAGGTATCTAAGTCCATTTCCTCATCTTAAAAAGTCTGGTGATAATACTTGTAACGTATACTTCTTAAGACTGAAGAAAAGCAAGACGTTAAATAAATGTGAGTCATTTTAATAATGACATGAATAAAAATTATCATTTATGTAAGTGCTTTAAGATTTGTAAAATGCTTTACCTAAGTTATCTCCTTTCATCATCACAACAACTTTGGCAGATTAGTGCTATTATTATGCCGATATTACAGAGGAGGAAAACACTCTGAGAGAACTTCAATTACTTGCCCAGGGTCATAGAGCTACTAAGTGTTTTGAGGCATGATTTGAATTAGGGTCTCTTTCCTAACTCCAAGTCCAGTGTGTTTTCTGCTGTCACAGTTTGTGTATCTTTTTCATCAAAATGCTTCCACATAGATATTGAATTTAAAGTACATTTGAAAACATCAAGATAAATAATGAATGTGTCATGTTTGTGTGTGAACTATAAAGTTAACAACCAAAATTTTTTCAAGGAGTTCATAAATTATATTAAGAATGTATTATTGCTTAACCCAAAGACTTATTGTGAAAGTTTCTATTGTAAATTGCTTTGTACCTAGTAAGCACATGATAGTTGCTGAATGAATGGATGAAATAAACCAATAATTTAGTTACCTTCAGTGATGTTCTGTTTCGAGCCAGTGTGGCATATTAAATAGATGAGTAGCCTCAGAGATAGGTTGACCTGACATCAGGCCCTGCCTCTGAAATGCACTGGCTATGTGACCCTGGGTGAGCCGCTTAACCTCTCAGTGCCTATGGCAAATCTTTAATAATAGCTTCTGAAATAAATTATTATTGTTGAGAATTTCTTCACCCCCAGAATTCTGTGATAAAATCATAAAAAATATATTTACCCTAAAATTTCCACTGCTTAATTACTAACCCTGGCCCCAGGGGAAGCACCACAAATTGTACTGAGAGAAAGTAGCTTGAAAAATGTCTTCAATTAAAATTGATGAGTTAAATTCAATGGTGGGAGTAACAGAGGAAAGGGTAGAGAAACATCTCTGGGGAAATTTTTTTCCCAATTTTTAAAAATATATTATTTAATTTTTTGAGTTCCAAAATCTATCTCTCCCTTTCTTCTTCTCCTCTCCTCCCCACCCTGAATCAGATACAGGTTATACATGTGCAATTAGGTAAAACATTTCCACATTAATCATACTGTACAAACAAAAAGACTCAAAAGAAAAAATGAAAGAAATAAGTGAAAAATAGCATGCTTCAGTCTGTATTTGATCAATATCAATTCTTTCTCTGGAGGTGGATAGTATGCTTCATCATTAGTGCTTTGGGATTGTTTTAGATCGCTGTATTGCTGAGAATAACTAAGTCATTCACAATTCTTCATCAAACAGTATTTCTGTTATTGTATACAATGTTCTCCTGGTTCTGCTTACCTGAATATGCATCAGTTTTTGTAAGTCTTTCCAGGTTCCAAATCATTCTGTTTGTTATTTCTTACGATACAATAATATTCCATTACAATCATGAACCACAGCTTATTTAGCCATTCCCCAATTGATATGCATCTCTTTGATTTTTGGAGAACTCTTACCTCAGGACACAAGGCCCTGTGGGGAGAAAGAACTAGGACACAATCCCATGGGATGAAGAAATATTCATAATGGGTAAATATTAAAAAATATGGTAACAATAGGCAATTTTCATGTGTTAGATATTCCAATTCTCTAAAACTGGTTCTATGTTACAGATCAACTTTTCTTTCTTTTTTTTGTATTTAAATTTATTTAAGTTTTCAATATTCATTTCCACAAAATTTTGAGTTCCAAATTTTCTCCCCATTTCTCCCCTCCCCCCACCCCAAAACACCGAGCATTTTAATTACCCCTATCACCAATCTGCCCTCCCTTCCTTCATCCCCATCTTCTCTTTTGTCCTGTAGGGGAAGATAAATTTCTATACCCCATTACCTGTATTTCTTATTTCCTAGTCGTATGCAAGAACAATACTCATCAGTTTTTCCTAAAACTTTTGAGTTCCAACTTCTCTTCCCCCCTCCCTCCCCACCCATCCCTATTGGGGAAGGCAAGGAATTAAATATAGGCCATATCTGTGTGGTTTTACAAATGACTTCCATAATAGTTGTGTTGTGTAAGACTAACTGTATTTCCCTCAATCTTGTCCTGCCCCCCATTTCGTTCTCTCTTTTCATCCTGTCCCTCCCCAAGAGTGTTGACTTCTAATTGCTTCCTCCTCCCACTGCCCTCCCTTCCAACATCCCCCCACTCTGCTTATCCCCTTCTTTCCCACTTTCCTGTATTGTAAGATAGGTTTTCATACCAAAATGAGTGTGTATTTTATTCCTTCCTTTAGTCAAATGTGATGAGAGTAAGCTTCATGTTTTTTCTCTCACCTCCCCGCTTTTTCCCTCCACTGAAAAGTTTTACTTGCCTCTTTTATGAGAGATAATTTGCCCCATTCTATTTCTCCTTTTATTCCTCCCAATATATTTCTCTCTTACCCCTTAATTTCATTTTTTAAGATATGACCCCTATTCAATTCACCCTGTGCTCTCTGTCTCTCTCTTTCCATGTATGTGTGTGTGTGCATGCATGTGTGTGTGCGTGTGTGTAATCCCACCAACTACCCAGATACTGAAAAAAGTTTCAAGAGTTACAAATATTGTCTTTCCATGTAGGAATGTAAACAGTTCAACTTTAGTAAACTCCTTATGATTTCCCTTTGCTGTTTACTTTTTCATGCTTCTCTTGATTCTTGTGTTTGAAAGTCAAATTTTCTTTTCAGGTCTGGAATTTTCATCAAGAATGCTTGAAAGCCTTCTATTTCGTTTAAAGACCATTTTTCCCCTGAAATATTATACTCAGTTTTGCTGGGTAGGTGATGCTTTGTTTTAGTCCTAGTTCCTTTGACTTCTGGAATATCCTATTCCAAGTCCTTTGATCCC
>CM053770.1:61615449-61650840 GCA_028658325.1 Potorous gilbertii
GACTTTTTGAACCTCTTTTGCCAATTGAGTTAGCCTATTTTTAAAGGTGTTATTTTCTTCAGTATTTTTTGGGTCTCCTTTAGCAAGGTGTTGACCTGCTGTTCTTGATTTTCTTGCATCTCTCTCATTTCTCTTCCCAATTTTTCCTCCACCTGTCTGACTTGATTTTCAAAATCCTTTTTGAGCTCTTCTATGGCCTGAAACCATTGAATATTTATTTTAGATGTTTGGGATACAGAAGCCTTGACTTTTATCTTTCCCTGATGGTAGGTATTATTCTTCTTCATCAGAAAGGATGGGAGAAGATATCTGTTCACCAAGAAAATAACCTTCTATAGTCTTATTTTTTTCCCCATTTTTGGGCATTTTCCCAACCAGTTAATTTGACTTTTCGGTCCTTGTCAAAAGTAGGGTATACTCTAGGAATCTGTAAGATCTCAGTTCCTCCAAGGTGGCACAATCAAGCATGTACACTGGTCTGGGAGTAGGGAGAGATTTTTGTTCCCAGAATCTTAGCAGAATTTCCTCTCCACAGCCACCTGGCTTCCAGTTCTGCCAAGCCAGCACAGGGGCTGAGATTCAGATAAGTTTCATGGGCAGGGCTTCCATTCAGTGTGAGATGAAGATCAGCTCCCTCAGGGCCTCCACACAGGGCTGAGGTGAGAATGGGCTGCTCAGTGCCCCTATGGGTTTTAAGATCCAACACTGGAAACGGGCTGCTGCAGGGGCTGCTGTGGGAACTGCTGCCACCTGCACAATGTGGCCTCTGTGGAGCTATAGGAAGGTCCTTCTCCCTTCCCAGCCAGCTGAGAAAACCCTGTAACTGACCTTTGGTGCCTGTGAGTTGAGGGATCTGTGAACTGCAGCTACTGGGACTGGAGATTCCACCCCCAAGTGCTGTTCGTGAGACATGCAGCATGCGGCAAAGGCTAGGCTGGGTTCTGCTCCCTGTCCAGTGCAGCCAACATTTCTGTGGGCCTTTCAGGTCACCCTGGGCTGGAAATCTCCTCCACTCTGTTGTTCCCCACTTCTGCTGCTCCAAAATTTGTTGTTTCTTTCTACAGGTATTTTATGGGCTGTGTGGGGAGAGCCAGCATATGTGTGTCTTTCTACTCTGCCATCTTGGCTCCATCCCCTCAAGTTTTATTTCTTGTGAGCAGTGAATTAAAAGTTTCAGTTGGTTGTCTGTAATGGGAGTTTACAAGTAGTTAGATCTTTAAAGATTTGTCAACCACCCGGCAAACATCTCATTGGAGGCAAGGTAGGTGCTATTAATAGCCCCATGTTGCAGATAAGAAAATTGGTCAAGAGAGATTTTAAGTGACTTTCACAGGATTACAACAACTCACAGAAATATGAAGCTATATTCAAAACCAAGATTAATCACTTCACACACAATACTCTGCACTATGGGAAAAGACAAGCTCATAAGTAGATTTTTTTTTTTTAGCAATATTTTCAGAAAGTATTACGATATTATCAGCCATTGGGTCATAGGTCAGAGACTTTCTTTAAAGGTCATCAAGTATAATCTCCCCATTGTATATATGGGGAAACTAATGCATTGAAAATGTAAATGTCTTGCATATGTAAAATGTGAACTTTCTGGATTCTAAACTCAGCTAGGCCATATAGCTATTCTCCTAAGAGATGATTTTTAAAAAATTAGTTACCATCTTAATTTCAGAAATTTTTTTGATTATAGCTAACAATGTAGTGTTTAAATGATTACAGCCTGTTTTAATGTATATCATTCCAATCAAATCTTCACATTAACCCTTGGAGGTAGTTGTATAACCTCCATTTTACAAATGAAAACCCAAGACTCTGAGAAGCTTAGGGATTTCTCTTAAGACATAACATATGCCGGAAAGAAGATTTAAACTCGTGTCTCCAGTGTGCTTTTTACTACCACAGTCTGCTTCCCTAACAATAATTTGGAGTAATTTCTTTATTCCACTTCAGTTTCTTATTTATAATACTCAAAGGTTTTATTTTGTTTTTTCCTATAAATTTTGGAATTTCTATTTCAACTGTTTTCTTTCACTCATTATACCTTCAGATCATGTCCACCCATAGCTAAACTGTAACATTAGAGATAAAGATACCTGCGCCTTTATGACTTCAGTTAGTAACACATTCTATTCTGACAAGAACATTATCTAACTTCTTTTGAACATGAAAAATAATTCTGAGGTGATTTTTTTTGTAACAAATATAATGTTTGCCAAGGTCCTTGTTATTTTGGTAGCTCACAATTTCTTCTAGTTCCAAAAGAGATGTTGTATCCTTCACCTCACAGTAAAAATCCTAGAATAGACTGGAATACTTAATAAAATGTGTACTACTAAGCTTCAGGGGAATGGAGGAGACAATTTGTTAGCTTTGCTTTAGAGGAGATTTTTGTTCCTGGAAGGAGAAGTCAAGATTACTTCTGCAGTACCTTTCAAATCTGATGTTTTGTGATTCTCTATCCCAGCCATGATGTTGAACACCAAAAAGAGTTTAAAGTAGTGTCATAAAGGTTGAGGAAATGAAAAAAAAACTGAGCAGGCAGTATGTTAAAAACAAGAAGAACTGCAATGACAAATAGTCATTTGTATAGTGTTTTAAGGTCTCTGGCTTTTATTCCTCATTCTTTCCTTTCTTTCCTTCCCTTCCTTCTTGTTCATTGTTTTCTGAGTCTCCCTACACCACCCAGATTCAGAAGGCGGTGACTACACATGGGCCCAATCCCACTATTGATCCAGCATGGAAAGTAAAGTCAAGAAAATTTAGCCCCCTGGTCTCTTTATACTAATGCTGAAGTCAGTTCAGATTCTCAATTATCATAACTCTCTACCTCAAAACTCCTGTGCTCATAAGATCTACCATTTTTAGCTTTGCTGGTAGCTGGAATAATATACATGTACTATATTTTAAGGAAAATGTTTTCTTCTTTTAAAAAACATTGTTGTATGTAAAGAAGTGAGACAAAGACACCTCCTTTTAAACTAATACTTCTTGCTAACTAAATACTAAGCTAAAATATCCTATGCTGCTGAAGGATTGCAACTACTGAAAGCAGTCTCTAACTTGTGGTGCCCTGGAACAAAGCCCTGATCATCCTACCCTAGTTATAAATCTGGTGTTATATGTGAATATGTAATTGTCGTTGTTTATAAGTCATTTTTTCAGTTGTGTCCAACTCTTTGTGACCACATTTGAGGTTTTCTTGGCCAAGATGCTGGAGTGGTTTGCCATATTCGCCTCTAGCTCATTTTACAGATTAGAAATTTGACACAAATAGGGTTAAATAATGTTTCCATGGTCTCATAGCTAATGTCTGTGGCCAGATTTGAACTTAAGTCTTTCTGTTTCCAGGCTGGGCCTTTTTTCCACTTACCACCTCACTGCCCATGCTATTATTAAAATGTGCAATAATTACTGATTTTTTTAACATATTATACCCTATGCAAAAGATAGTACATCGGTTTTACAATAAACCCCTTTTAGCTGTTTTGATTATTATGTCGTTTGATGCCTGTGATTTGTTAAGTACTGAAAGTACCAAGTTCCATTTCTCTCTTCAGACTTTTACATTACTTCTTTAAGATTTCCAAAGATCTTTCATATGATACATGTGCATATTATAGATTGTTATATGAATTATAATCCTTCCACACCTTAACAGAAGTTTTGATGAGTTACTGGGGCCAAAAATCTTATGACATTGTGTTCTATTCTGTTGGTAAACCTCATGAGCTAGTCAATGGATCACAGATAATGAGGACAGTAATACTTCACAGATAAATAATAAGTTCCCAAAGCATGATACCTATATACACATATATTATATATGCATATATACAAACATATTATATATGTATGATATATATAGATACATAAAATTTCATTTCATCTTCCTAGCAATAAACTGATGCTGATGTGCAGAAGAGAAAACTGAGGTCAGATAGTCAACTCCCCAAGGTCACATAGCTACTAAGGGGCTGAGTTAGGATTCACACCCAAATCTTTCTGACACTAGTGTTCTAACCACCAAGTTATGGTGTGAAGTACTTACTGATGGGACCTGCTGGAGCTTGACCTCCGCTAGTATAGGCTTATAGCACCTATGGTCAGCTTGAAACCATAATGAAGCAGTAGAGGAAAGTTTTATTGGGTAGTCTATATTACACAAATGTAAAATGATAGAGTTTGAGAAGATTGCATTAAAGAAATTGAACAAATAAGAATATTTAGAGCTTAATCAAATACCCCAAAGAATTGAAGAATTTACTCAGAGTCCAGTTCTGCAAACTCCATGTAAAAGACTTGTTCCTTAAAGTAAAAGATTTTATTCACTATATATTACACCATAGCCATTTATATTTCATATTTGAAAAAATATTTTCATATAAGATGTCCATATACACAATGCAGTTCAACACCATTGTAACTAAGTTTTCCAAGCTATTTTGTAGCATGCCCTTTGGGTTCCAGTTGAATTGAATTTGTTGCTTTTCCTCACACAGCATACTCCAAGTCCCATCTCCATGTCTTGGCACATGCTATATATCTAAAATATATTCCCTCTTCATCTCTGCCACTTAGATTCCATAGTTTCTTTCAAAACTCAGCTCAAAAACTAGCTCCTCTATGAGATGTTTCTTAATTCCACCCTCCCCCATCTTTTCCAATTAGCTTATAATTATTTTGTATATATGTTGCATATAGTTGTGTACCTGGGGCAGCTAGGTGCTGCAGTGGATAGAGCACCAGTGCAGGAGTCAGGAGGACCTGAAGTCAAGTATCACCTCAAACATTTGACACACTAGTTATGTGACCTTAGGCAAGTCACTTAACCCCAACTGCCTCATCATAAGTCATCTCCAGTCATCCTGATGAGTATCTGGTCACTGGATCCAGATGGTTCTGGAGGAGAAGTGAGGCTGGTGACCTGCACAGCCTTCCCTCACTCAAAACAAAGTCAAGTGCAAGTCATGTCATTATTTCTCTGATGGTATGGTCTTCTTCAGCAATGAAGGATAAGCACATACAGTTGTGTAGCTATATTTTAGACACCCCAATAGAATATAAGATCGTGGAGTACAGTTGGGTAGAAAAATAGACAGAACACTGGTGTCAGAATAAGAACTGCCTGAGTAGAAATTCTACTTATGGCACTTACTAAGTATATAACTCAGGCTGTTTCTTCATCATTAAAATGAGAAAATTGGACTTTCATAGATTCTAGGTGCCATACAACTTTCAACATATGATCCTATATACCATGGTCTGTTCCATTTTTCTCTTTGTGTCGCTAGCACCTAGGACAGCACCTGATATATGGTTGGTGAATGATGAGCAAGAACCAATTAATAATGAATTAGTACTGAATTTAGAATAGCCAAGGCAGAGGTGTTTCAGTGCCTGGTTGATTTAATTAGGTTTGAAGCAATATTTTTGCGTTACTTTTTTTTTTTACAATCTTCTGTTAGTTAAATTTCCGTGCTATACTTGTTCTTACAAGCTAGAAAACATAATCAATGTCATATCCCTGTGACACTATCTTTTAATTCACTGGGGAAATTAGTCTCTCATTTCACTTTGCTTTTCCATAGTTACTTTTGTCCAGTGATAACTCTAGAGCTTCTTTTTCACATTCTCTAACAGAAAAATCTTGCAGATTATCATGACTGTTCAAGGCACTACTATCCTGTCACCAATTAGGATCTCAGCCTGGATGTCATCCTTGACTTTTTGCTCTTTTTCACTGCCTGCCTTGACAATTCCAATCTGCTGCCACATCCTTTCATTGTACTGTTGAACTATCTTTTGTATACGTGCTCTTTACTTACACTGCTACCACCCTGGTGCATGCCTTCATCACTGCAAACTTGTATTATTGCAAGAGTCTACTGGTTAACCTCCATGCCACAAGTTTCTGCCCCCTGTAGTTCATTCACTGTTCAACTGCCAAAATAAACTTTCTGAAATACAGGTCTGACCATGTCACACACTCTAATCAGTAAGTTCTTACGGCTCCTTACTACCTGTAGGTACAAATGTAATCATATACTAACAAGCTTTTAAAATCCTTTATAACTACCAGGTTACCCTTCCCATCTTCTCTTACTTTACTATCATCTATACACTCTGGGATCTAATGAAATTGGTCTTGCTGTTGTTCTCTCTCAAGATACTTCATCTCCTTGACTCCAAGTATTTTCACCTTCTGTTCCCCATGACTGGAATATACTCTTTCTACCTCTCACTCTCCAGCTTCTTCAAATGTCAGGTGAAATCCCACCGTCTTCAAGACTTTCCCGCACTCTCTCAATGGTAGTGCCTCTTCCCAGAGATTGCCTCTATATTATCTTATATACACTTTGTTTGCATATAGTTATTTTCATTCTTTCTCTTTCATGGGAATTATTAAATCTTTAAGGGCTTAGCACAGTGCAGAGTATATAAAAATGCTTAATAAATGCTTTACTGACTGGTAACTGATTGAGATGACAATTTTCTGAAGACAGGTGCTATAAGGGAGTATGACTTCTTTTTAATATGTTATAATGAATTCCCCTATTGACAAAGAGGATATATTTTCATATATCCTATTTTCAGAAACTTAATTACAGGAGATAATTGTAATGGCAATAGAAAATGATAATTCTTTTAGGAAAGCAGTGGGATAGAGGAAGGGGAATAAGTATTTATTAAGGACCTGTTATGTGGCAGTGACCATGCTAGGTACTATACAAATATTATATCATTTGGCCCTCACAAGAACTCTGGGAGGTATGTGCTATTATTATTTATCCAAAACTTACAGTTGAGGAAACTGAGGCAGACAGCAATTAAGTGACTTGCCCAAGGTCATTCAGCTATTAAGTGGCTATGATCAGATTTGAACTCTGGTCTTCTTGACCTCTTATCTGCTGCACCATCCGCCTGCTTCTTGCATAGTGGTACAGTGAAGAGTGGACAAGCTATGGAGTCAGAGAACTTGGGCTCAAATTCTCTTTCTGATGCTTACTACCTATGTGACCTTGGGCAAATCATACTACTTCCTTAGATCTCAGTCTCCCCAACTATGAAATAAAGGAGTTGATTTCCTTGCCCACTGACATCATTTTCAGTTCTGGGTCTACCTTCCTGTGTAGAATTTTATAATCAGTACATTTTACGATTTACTGATAATGCACTCTCTTTCATCTCTGCAATGACTCCGTTAGGTAGGTATAATAATTACTATTGCCCCCATTTTATGGGACAGAAAATCTAGGATCAGATAATTTAAATAACTAGGTTAAAGCTACACAGCTAACTAGTGGAGGAGAATACAGGAATAAAACCCAAGTGCCTTATTCCAAGTCCAGTGTTCTATGATAACAGACTGAGAAGATAGAAGGACTCTTTTGAGAATGTCATAGAAAAGAGAGGTTAAAAAACAAAAATGTTATTTTGAGGCAGTCTATCACTCAAACAAATTAAAGTAGTAAACTGGAGGCAGGTTTTTGTCGATTTCCAGGCCCATTTATTTCATAAGTAAGGTCCTTTATGCTGGGGTACAACTCTGTGATTCTCAGGAATTCAGGGTGGAATTGGGGCAACTCCATGATTCTATAGATGCTTATGGCTTCATTAATGGAAAAACTACAAAGAAGTAGATGGCTCCTCCCACTTCTAGCTCCTTGTCTTCTCTCAGGACTTTCACTCTTAACCTCACAACTTGGGACCCTAGACTGTTTTTCCTAGGGATTGCTGGGGTGGGGAGCCTAGCCAGATAAGAATGATGTATGTGTGATCCAGAGCAGTACAGGAAAGGGGCAACTGCCTCTCTATTAGTTACAAAATGCTGGGTCCTTCCAATTTTCCCTTTGTCATATCTCTTGTATACTGCCAATTCTTCTGGCACTTTGGTTCAGGCCTCCACCACCTCACATCAGGACTATTGAAGTAGCCTTCTGGGGGGGGGTCTACCTACCACCAGTGTTTCCCCACTCCAGTCCAACCTGAAAACCAACTGTCAAAGTGATCTTCCTAGAACAGAGCTCTGACCATATCAACACATGCACAAAATCAGCTGTAGTGGGGTATCTGTAACCTCCAGGATCAAATACAAAATCCTCTGTTCTTAATTTAAAGTCTTTCATGACTTAACCCCACCCTCACCACAACTTTTCAGTAAAGTGTAAACCTCATCCCCACCCATGTATGTCCAGTGATGCTGATCTCATTATTTACTATTACTTGAACAAGTCACTCCATCTTCTGACTCTGGGCATTTTTACTGGTTGTCATCAAGCCTGAAATGGTGTCTCCTCATCTCCATCTCCTGACCAACAACCTTGGTGCTAAACAGCAAGCCAGTGATGACTGTCCAGAGGTGTCATGCACTTTTTCCTTTGTCTAGAAGGAAGGAGAAAACAGAGCTCGGTTCTTCTTCTCGAAGTCCCAGCTTTTTAACAAGAAGCCTTTCCTGAACCACCCTCATTCTTGGACCTCCCACTCTGTTATTTCTAATTTGTCTTGTATTTAGGTTGATTGTATGTATTTGTTTCCATGTTGTTTCTCCTTCCCCCCCACGCCATTAAATTATGAACTGTTTCAGAGTGAGGGCTTTATTTTGCCTTTCTTTTTATCTCCAGTGCTCAGCATAAATTCTAGCACAGCTATAATAAACAATTAAAAAATGTTTACTGTCTGACTATGGCAAATCAAATGGCTGCTGTGGTCCTACCTAGGATATCATCAGCTGTGGAGCCTGAGGTGTGAAGTGTGTGCGTTTTGGGAGAAGGCGAGAGGAGAAGGCTGGGAGAGAAACCAGGTCAGCTAGGTGGTGCAGTGGATAAAGTGCCCAGCCTGGAGTCATGAAGACTCCTCTTCCTGAGTTTAAATCTGGCCTCAGGCACTTACAAGCTGTATAACCCTGGGAAAATACTTAAGTATGGTTCCTCATCTGTAATTCAGCTGGAGAAGGAAATAGCAAACCACTCCCGTGTTTTTGCCAAGAAAACCCCGAACGGGCCATGAAGAGTCAGCTGTGATTTCTTTATCCGGGGTTCATGAAGGATAGGAACACCAAAAGCTTCTGAAAATCCTCAAACTGAAAACTGACCAAATTTGTAATGTTACACTTCTTAAACCCTAGTGTTTCCATTGACAAAGTAAAACCAGAAACCCACATGATCCTGTTCAACCTCTTCCATGCTGAGGCCACCCAGGTTTCAAGAATTGTGAAGTTTTGCTTTAATCACAGCTGACTTCATTATAAAGGAGTTTCCTTCTAAGAGATTCACTAACCAAGGTATCACCATATTAAGAGTCTAAAGAGAAAATATAACAATATCCAGGCAAATTAACACCTGCTGAGAGCCTAAAAGAAATCAAGCTGTGAGCTTAAATGAAACATAATGTCATATAAACATTCAACCTAGCCCATTTAAAACTGCCACTTTATGAGCACTTATCATTTTAATATCATCTTGTTCAAATATTATTAGTCTGGAAAATGATGGAAGCAAATAGGTACCTAAAGGCATTGAGCTGCCAAATCCCTGATCATTTTTGAGCAAGAATTCTCTCTGATAATTAATTGGAGGGCATGGAGTGAAATTTTCAACATTCTGACCATGGCCAGAAAGAAAACCAAACCCAAACATAATGTTGACCCTTCCCAGAGCAGTAACAAAGTGATAAGTAGAGCTGACATTTCTATAGCCATATAAGGCTAATAGAGGTAGTCATGGTGCAGGGAGATAGAGAACTAGTCCACAGCCAGAAAGACCTGGCTTCAAGTGCTTTCCTGTGACACGCCACCCCCCAAACCCCAGCAGATCACTTAGCCTTTCAGCTCTCCAGGCAACTAAGACTCTGTTACAAAGAGGTTGTTGACCTGTATTGGTAGAAAGAATGCATCATGCCAACAGAAATCACAGGTAAGTCGAGTGCCTCTCCTCTTCAAATTTGGTACAAAACATTTAATATGCATTAACTTATTGGATTCTCTCAAGGGTCCTGTGAAGTAGGGGCTGTAAAGGACTATTTCCATCTTACTGGTGAGGAACCTGAGGCTAAGAAATGTCACATGACTTACCCAAAGTCAAGCAGCTACAGTTTAAAAGTAGGATTCAAATGCAAGTCTTCCTGATTCCGAGTCCAGAACTATATCTACTTTATACACTGCCTCTCAGGATGGTAAGAAAAGAATAGCATTTTTTTAATCATAGACCTTTGTATGAAATGTATCTATCCCTTTATCTTTATAAACTGTACATTCATATATAGATGTGTATGTGTACACACACACACACACACACACACACATATCACTTCCTAAAGGAATCTCACCGTAGTATATTCAAAACTTCCAAAATGTATAGCACTTAGTGACTTCATCAATCCTGATTCCCAGAAACGAAATTGCATTAACAAAGTAAACAACTGTGAAGCTAACACTAATAACACACTTTTGTTTATGTCTTTGCAATAAGAAGCAACCAGTTTGTAGAAAAATGAAATATTACTAAGTCAAATTCCATATAACTGACTGCTCAGTTGAGTAAACACTACAGGAGAAATCACTCTTTCCTACTATTTTTAAGGAGAACTTTTTGAGGGGTTCTTTTTTTAAGTCAAAACATGCTCAAAAATGCACCTGTCTATCTACGATTCAGTCCAGATCTCATACCAGTCTCTTGATTGACAGTCAACACTGCCAGGCTTTGCCTGCTTCCTTGACAACTGGTAGCTTATCTGGTTACAAAGTAAGATGTCACAAGAGATACTGAAAATAAACAAACTTTTAAATGGAAAAAATAGAATGATGAACATCATTTCACCAGTACACACATTTATGATTTTATTTTAAGGTTCCCTCAGCTTGGTCCCTAGACTTGAGTATATTATGTCAATATCCCATGCAGTTTTCATTTCTGATGAGCTCCACGCCTAATTCTCCCAACCTTAGACCTAAACTTCCCCTTCTGTTGTCCAGGGAGTTAGTACAGGGACTTGGAGACCATGATGTAACCCAGTAGAAATCAGTCTTTTCATCATTTGTTTAATGATTTGTGATGAAAAGTTTAAATTAAATTCCTTTAATCCAAACTTGCTACGATTTAAAGACTAGATTCCAATTTCGTATCACCACATGAAAGATGAGACCCTCAGAGGAAAGATAGTTACATATGATCTAAGATCAGAACATATTTGGAAATAGTTCACAAGATAATACCACATTTTGGGATTCTCCAAATTGCATCAGTTTCTGCTTTGGTTATCCCACATTTAGTCTTAGTTCAGTATAACTGATTGGTCCTAACAAATCAGTCAAAGAAAAATTGTATTGATTGCCTCCTATGTGTCAGGCAGGCAGCTAGGTGGCTCAGTGGATAGAGTGCCCAGCCAGGAGTCAGAAAGATGTTTTCCTCTTCCTGAGTTTAAATCCAGCCTCAGACACTTACAGGCTGTGTGACCCTGGGAAAATCACTAAACCCTGTTTACTTCAGTTTTCTCACCTGTAAAATGAGCTAGAGAAGGAAATGGCACTCCAGTATCTTTGCCAAGAAAACCCCAAAAGGGGTCATGAAGAATCAGACATGACTCAGCGACAAAAATGTGCCAGGGACTAGGGATATGAAAAGCAAAACAAAGCAATTCTATCTTCGATGAGTTTACGTTCTATCAAAGAAGCAACATAGGCATAATAACCAGATGTCAGACAAGTACAAGTAGTTGGAGGAGCTGGGGGAATCAGGAAAGACTTCATATAGAAGGTAGTGCTTCAAAAAATATAAAAGTAGTTGGTACTGTAAAGTGTCCCTATTTATAAATAATACCATACATATAACCAATAGTAACATTCTTTTATGTAGCACTTTGGTCCTAGGGATTCCAAAAAATATAGTTCTGCCCTCAAGGGGCTCATGATTTACTTGAATCAAAAAAAAAAAAACCTACATGAATATATACATACATGTCTATATTCATATAATGCATTTGAATATTTAAATATATATTATATGTATATGTATATATATAACCCACAAATATGATGCACGTATATATGTGCAAGCTAGCATATGCCATGTGGTATGTCTTCTATCCAGTGTACGTATTTGTAGTTGTGCATTTTTTATACCCCTCCCCTTAACAATGTTTCTCCTTAATTAAACAAAAATCAATAGACTGCCTAGGTAGCACCTCTTTCTTCATCATCTAAACACCATTTCTGGTTTCACACAAATTAACTGCTCTTCAACTTCATTATTACAAAGGTGTGTAACAGCTGCATCTCACCAACTATGATCACTAAGCCTGTTCAGCGGCATATCACCCTTCATTGTGGTTCAGCTCAATGAATTCATTCCAACCAGTTTATAACCAAACCATTCATTTAATTTAACTATCTGAGAAGGCCATGGAGACAGCTTTTCCCTGGTCTTCTTGTGACTCTTGCCACATCTACTATACCCAGCAGATCCATTATTTAACTATCAGCACAGTCCCTCAAATTAAAATGACATTGTCTACAGGGATAGCTTGCATCCATTTGCAGGAGGGAGGTTGGGGAAAGCAGGTGGGAGGAGAGAGGAGTGATGGTGTCCAGTATCTTAAGAGGAAAGAGTAAGTGAGAATCTAATAGCTCTCAAATACTGAAGCTTATTTCATTCTGAACTGTTTATCCTTTCAGACTGGATTCAATAAAAAAAAAACCTCAGCAACCCTGAGAGAAGTAATTTTGTGAAGCTTGAACAGCCTTGAGTGGGCTTTCTGAGGGTGTCAAATCCAGATCATATTTATGCCCAGCTCTTTTCCTTCACTGATCTGAACCAAGTAGCCCAGGTGCTAGCTCTGGTGTTAGTTTTTCTGCAATCTAACTGAGATATTTTCACTTGAGAAGACAAAGCAGCCCCAGTCCTCCTCTCTTCAGTCTCTCTCAATTGCTACCATGCAAGGTTGTAATTATTTCTTCCTAATTTGATATTTTATATGTAACGTATATATAGAGACACAGAGAGATTTCCTATATACTGCCTTACGATTCCTTGAAATAGAGAGGAAAGATCTTATGGTCTTTTTTTAACAAAGGACCACCAACAACAGATAAAGAAACTAAGGATCAGAAAGCTAACTGGTTTCCTCCTCAGTTACACAGAGAATAAGTAAAACAACTAGGTCTTACTCCCTAGGTCTTCTGACTTCGCTCAGTGTGCTTGATACATAACAACTAAGAAAATAACCCAGAAGCTTCACATTTCAGTCTAGCTTTTTAAAATTTCTTAGCAGTTGCAACCAATATATTTTTCAAAGAGAAATATCATCATGGAAAGTTGTTTCAAATATTTATATCTAAAACATAAGACTGAAAGTAAGACTTCCTATAAATCTCATTTTAAACTCTCTTCATGTATTTATGTAAGTGGGCTTTACAGCTCTTTATGTAGAGGACTGAGAATTCTAATAAACTGTGAGACTCCCAGATTTTTGTTCAAAATAAACTGACTTCAGATATGTGAGGGTTTTGTCCCTCATGTGTGAGCCTAAGAGTTTCCACCCGAACCATTTCATATACTACAGAGGATGCATAGCACGACTGTTTGCTAACAAAGGGAAGAGAAGTAAGATGTAATTAAAATTTCCATTGTGCACTTTTTAAAACATTTGGGAATTTGCGTATATGTCACTAACATTGCCATGGTGTTTGTCTTTTGTTTACTTTTTTACAATTTGTAGTTTTTGATTTGAAGGCAGAAGTTTGCTAATTGTGTGTGTCAATGTAGTTTTGTTGAGGTTTAGGAGTGCTGGAGCCCTCAAAATCAAGGGCAAGTGATGCTCAGGTCCTGCCTAGGATGAATTTGACCCAAGCCTTTTTTCAGGCTAAGACAAGGTTTATTAGAACAGTGGTCAGGGCAAGTGTGATTCTAAAAATCTGCCCTACTGTGACATTTGTACTGACAAGTGGGCCAGACTGCATGTAAAACATTGGCTAGATTCTTAAGGAATCTGAGCACTTTAATGGAGGTGAGAAGGATCAGAAGACTGTGGGAATAGAGAAGGAATCTAGATAGAAGTAAGGGTGGCAAGTTGCCAGGATGATCTGAATTTAACAGAAAAGTGGAGATAGGGGCAGGGCCAAAGCCCCAATTGAAGGACAATTAAAAGGATTATTAACTGGGAAGGGACAAGTGTCCCAGGTGAATGCCAGGGACCTGGGCCACATGGAAAAGTCCAGGGGCTTTTCCTTTTTGAACTCCATATTCTAAAGACATGGTCTTTTCCTTTTAGGGGTTCAGATCCCATCCCCATCAGTTTCGTTTCTGGGGGAAAGGGGTGAAGGTTGTGAGACTATGACATGTAAAGAAAGTAAAATTGTTTAATAATATGCATAAGTGATAATTTGAACCAGCTCGATTTTAAAGAAAGCAAAGTAAACTGACTGGCAACTGACTTTAGACAGGTATGCTATTATAGAAACCACCATGTGTTCTTTTGTTTCCACTGGGGGGAAATAAAATTTTTAAAAAAGAGAGAAGGAAAGTAATTTTTCATTTCTTTGTGCCAGTGAAAATGTGAACTCCTTCTACTCTACATTTTTACAATGTTATCTTTCTTGCTTTCTCTGCATCCCTCTAAATTTTATCCCCTTCCTGAACTAAGCTCTAAACAAAATTTGTAGGGTTTTTAATGCATCCTCAAGTTTAAATCCATTAAGGAAACTTTGCTGAGAAAGATGTCTTTGGTTTCCCATTGTCTTCCCACAAATTTCTCTCCAAGAAGTCTATTGTTCATGTGTGGGGAGGAGGGGGACATTCCTTCAGTCGCTCAAATTCCAGAAAGCTATAGATAGTACTTTTGTGCTTCAGGGAATCCTTTGAAAGTTCCTTTCTCCAATCTAATTTGTTTAAAATATTCTCTTCAGAGAATTAAAATGCACATAGAATCCTTAAAGAGGAATTTCATTATTAACTTCTCCATTGGCTTTAAAGAGTGAAGGCTAGAAACCAAAGAGTCGTGACTACTTGCCACATAATACTGGCCTCAATTTGTTTCTCTCTCAAGAATCAATCATTCAATCAATAAACATTTATTAAGTGATCTTCCTAGTTGACAACAATGGAAGGTTTTCTCTCCTTCCTTGATATTCATAGGACAATTGTAAATGTCATTCATTTGACAATTAAATTAATAATGTACCCAGAGCTTTTTATTTTCCTTCAAGTGCTACCATACGGTTAAATAGCTTTATATATGTGTGTGTGTGTGTGTGTGTGTGTGTTTTGGATAAATGTTTGTTCAGCTAAACTCAATCTCATACTAACTCCCCAACTATATTACTATTTTATCATCTGGGACCCTCTCACAGATGGATCTTTAGAAAAGCCATGACATAATGAGATATTTGTGATTCAGCTTCTGCGCAAAATCATTTTAAAAGCCTCCGTTATTGTGTTTACTTTTGTCTGTCAACCAAAGGACATATTAATTCAAAGCAAAAAAATAAAAAAACATTTAATCAAACATTATAGCACATAAAGTGACAAGAAATGATCCCCTTATGGAAATCTGAGTACATTTTCCAGTAAGATACCATACCACTACTGGAGGAATGCACACACACACACACACACACAAAATATGTGTGATTAGTTAATACATATGTAGTGTTCATATGCGGGCAGGATAGTTCACAACTCTCAAACTTCAAAGCTACCAATATACTTTGATGAGGGTGTCCTACTGTCTTGGTATGTCAATACCTATGGTTTCATGGTATCTGAGTAGCTTGCTGCTACTGTCTCTTCTGTACCACTGAGTCTTTAGAGGACTCTTACCCTCTGATACCAACTATCAGATTCAGTGGCTAGATAGGCTTTCCCTAACAGGAGAACTTCCTCTAACTGAGGGCTATGAATCACTATACCTAGACCAAAAGACAAAAATTTCTATCAGAAGTCTCTCAACTATCTATTCTCTTGTCTGATTCCCACATTAGATTATCTTTTGCCTTTCTTTGTATCTCTAGCACAGAGCCTGGAACATAGTAGGTGATTCATAAATGTTTTTTGATTGACTGTTTTGTTCTTGGTGCCAAGTCAAGAAAATTTATCCTAGATAACTATTTAATTTTCCACTAGAAAATTCTTTTCAACTATCATGAAATCCCTGATTGTGACAATGAATCCTAAAACCCTTTTGGAAAACTCCATGTGAAAAAAAAATACAGTTGGGAGTCATGAGGTCCTTAGAGCAATGTGGTTCTTTTGCTCTAAAAACACCCCATAATTGCCATATAAATGAAGCCCAGGTGAAATAGTTAAGTAAAATAAGCAAGACAGTCTATCACAGGTGTACCTTTATTATGTATACCTGCTGGGGACTTCGCTATATTTTGTGACCCTGGCTTTCTTACTTGATAATTAACTAAGCTAAGAGCAATGACCAGGTCTTTTCCCTGTGTTTATTCTTTGCACCATTGGTGCTCAATACATATTTGTTGATTGGTTTTGAAATCTCTCTGCCCATAGCCTATTAGTATATTTGGTGACTAAATCTGAAATACAACTCTCAGATATTGTCCCTGGGGAGTCCTACAATGAAAATGTGGATCATGCAATCAATATGGTATTCCTTTCAACAATGACCGTTGCTCATGAAAGGACCATAACAAGTAGATTTAGATCATAGGTTTGATATAGAAAATGCTCCCTAAACTCACCATTTTCATTTTCCATCTCCATGCCTTTGCACAAGTAGTAATCCGTGCTTGAAATGTACCCTACCCCCTCCTCACCCTTTCTTCTCAGAATCCTTATGTTCCATCAAGGCTCAGTCTATATAATACTTTTTTTTTGCCTTCTCTGCTTCATATAGTTGCTAGTGATCTCTCCCCTCATTTTACTTTACATAAAAATTACTTATTTCTTGCACTTCTCCAGGGAGAGTTCCTTGATAGTGGTGCTTGTTTCATTTTGATTTTTTTTTTATCTGTTAACACCTGGGACAGTGCCATGAAGACAACAGGCACTTAATAAGTGTAAATAATAAGGACTGCTAGGTTGTGCAGTGAATAGAGTGTTGGGCATGAAGTCAGGAAGACTCATCTCCCTTAGTTCAAACCTGGCCTCAGACACCTACTGAGGACCAGAGAGATTATATATGTCCAAAGTAGAAACTAATACAGCTGAGATCTGAACTCAGCTCCTTTGACTCCAAGTTCAGTGTTCCTTGTTGTCTCAAATGAACTGAATTGAGTTCCAGTCAGTAGGCATTCATTCATCAAGCACTTCCATACAGGATATGGTGACAGGCATTAGAGGGACAAGAATTTCACACCATTTCTCATTTCCCACACAATACCCTCAGCTATCATAGGATAAACATGACAAATCTTTAAGTCACATAAATCCTCATGACAATGACTTTTTTTCTCTGAAACTAATTAATAATGGCTAATTTAGGTCATCAGAACAATTTGCATTTATAGTTTGATTTTTTTAAATGACTCACGAGTTCATTGATGGGAGCACTCTCTCCAGCAACAGAGTGAATATCTCCCTTTGTATTTTTTCCCTACAATAATCTGTAAATTTTCTAAAAGTCCTTAATAAAGAAACATACTTAACACATCTGTGAAATGGTTTTACTTTCATAATATAGTATTTGCACATATACATGCATACATACTTCATGGCATGTATATACACATATGTATATACACATACCATTTATGTACATAATATGTATGTATATTATATATAGAAAGAGGCAAAGACAGAAAACTGGAGTTAGTGTCCTTATTTAGAATCTCCATACCCTCAGAAGCAGGAAAAATTCCACAACGGCCAAAGTCAGAGATACTGTTATTTTAAATGCAGGTGACACTAGCCTGTGATTTCTGTGATTGCAATTGAGCAACTTCATGTTTAGAGAATATTAAAAAATGGGAATAAAATTCAATTTCCAAGTTCATGTGTTTTGATCTTCATCAGAATTTGCTCACTGATGTGGAAAGAATCTAAGACTGGGAGTAAAAAGACATGAGTTCTAATTCTCACTCTATCTTTGTCTATGATCTTAAGTAAGTCATATAGAAAGTCCGTGTTTCAGTTTCTTTGTAGTCAGCTACCTCTTAGGGACGATGGATTATCAAAATAGGGAGTAGGAGCAAGCATGCCTCACGAAATTGAAAGCAACGCACACATATAAGTTATGATTATTTATTTTTGTCAATTGCATTTTCAAAATGTTGCCAATTGATTGCTTTCTTACAATAGATTTTAATGGAATTGCTTATACACCAAAATCTTAATCTGCCCCCAGTGAGAACCCAATTGCACTCATGCTTAGAGCCCTGCTTTCCATTTCACCCCCATCCCACCAGTGAAAAAATAATGTCCTGGAACTAAGTAAGCATCTTGGAATTAACTCTTTCATTCCCAAACATTTGTCCAATACATTGGGATGTAGCTACCTGCCACAGTGACTACCTGACCTCTTAGTGACTGATAGTCCAGTAGACTTAATGATCCTTCTTGGCATCATCCAAAGCCTAACACTGAATATGTTACCTTTCTGTCATTGTGGTTAAACTTGCTCATTTTCTCAGGTCCTCCAGATTGAGGATTTCCCTGGTTGCTTTCTCTTCTTTTCTGAGCTGAATGTTTTGCCCATTCCACTGTTTACCAGAATGTCTGGCAGACAGGGAACAAGGAAAGAAAATGTCAATGCTGCTGCTTGTTAGGTTGGGGGATTATCTAGGTATTTCAGATATATTTCCTGTTACCATGAGAAACAAAGTTAATTTAACATAGTTGGATAATATTATATTTGCTTGTCATCCTGAAATTTACATTCTGCTATAAATTTGTTGTAGAAGTTTTATGCAAATTGGCAGTATGTAAAAAAAAAATTTAAGGTAGCTAAGCATTTTATCCTTAAACCACATTGATATGTGTGAGCATGCAGAAAAATTGCTTTCTATGTTTAAAACTGACTTCACTTATCCACAATCAACAGAGTGTGCAGTTTGGGCAGGTGGATCAGTAGATAGCTGAGTTTGCAGTCCAAAAGACCTGAGTTCAAATATTGCCTCATATACTTACTAGCTAACTGGACAAGGACAAAGCCACTTAATCTGTCAGCTTCAGTTTTTTCTTTTCTAAAATGAAGGGAACGTTGTTTAAGGTCCCTTCCAGATAGAAATTTAAAATTTATGATTTATATTGTATTTTTGCTTATTCCTCTCTATATTTTTGCTGCTGAATATACTTAGTAGTGTTTGATTCAGTTGGCCTCAGTCTCTCTCATCTTGTTTCCTCATTTCTAAAATAAAATAAATAGCCTCTGCCTTACACAGTTCTTATAAAGATCAAAGGAAGTAAAGTCTTTAATGTGCTTTAGAAACCTTTAGGCTCTATAGAGATGGTCTATAATCTATATTATCCTTTAGTTCTTTCTGATCAAAGGCATTCATTCACAAGATGGCTCTCCAGGGCCAAGAGTATAGCATGCAGACTTCATTATAGTACCATATCCCAAGCATGTGTTTAACTGGCCACAACATATGTCCAACAAATTGCAAAGCAGTACTTATTTACGGAAATGGGCTAGAATTTATTACATCTATCATTTCATTATGAGCAACTAACAAGGACAGTTATCTACAGATCAATGTAATAGGGAAGATACTTTTAAATATTAATTTGACAAATGACACAAAGTCCTATGTTCTATGCCACATATGTTTATTTTTTGATGTCATCATATATGATGATGTTCAGTCGTTTCAGTTGTAACTCTCTTCACGACCCTATTTGAGGGTTTTCTTGGCAAACATAACTGGAATGTTTTGCCATTTTCTTCTCTAGCTAATTTTACAGAGGAGGAAATGGCAAAACATTCCCGTTCTTTCCCCTGTGCCACATGGCTATCTCATATGCTATGGTATTTTGTATAGTCCACAAACTTTTCACAGAAAAGATCATTCAAGTAACACAATATTTTTAAAAGCAAGAGAGGAAACACGTATTTTAACCCAGTTCTGCAAAGAATTAAGGAGAGAAAGAATATACTAATTTTGGCAAAGTGCTAACTAAATATCTAGAGCCCATGTCATGTCATATGAGTTTAGAAGTTGTTTTTTTTAAATCCTTACAATTTGCATATTTTTATCGATGCATCCTTTGATAAATTATCATGGTAATGGCAGGCCAACAACCAGCAAATGTGATCCACCATCTGAAGAAATGTAGTCTTGAATGGCACTTTACAGTTTCATTAATATTTGTATTTGTCTGCAGACTAATTTTGTTGTATTCTTTCAGGCTTGTGGTTTTGTCATTGTACTTCCTCTTGGAGCAAAATACTATGACCTGACATATCCCTGAATACTCTTCATCCCATAAAGACAATTGACTGTAATGAGTTAGAGTCATAGGAAGTTTAAGATGAAGTAGAAATTGTAGAAATGAACTTGGATGAGGATGATTAGTGGAGGTCAATGAGTGAGAGGCAACAAACATGAAACAGAGAAGCTAACGGTGCATGGTGTATGTAATTGAAGATTGTGCTGTTTGCTGTGTGTTTGCCCAGTTATACGTATGCATCTCTTACTGCTGATGTCTGACTTTCTATTCTGCTTGCTAACATTATCTTTCTTCTGGTTACCTGTCTTTGGAGACTGTTTGTTTATGGCATGATCATTGTGATATTTTGCCTTTAACGGAGCTCCTGTGCTTCAGACTGCATTTTTCCTGGAATTCTCTTTTTTTCTGATTTCTGATAGGGGTAGGACACTGTTTTGTATTGTATTTTAGCTTGTTTTTGAGACGTTAGTTCTTCTGCTGCTATCCTCCTACAGCTGGTCACTGAGAGTGTGGGGGGAAGTAGTATTTTGTAATATAGTACGTATAACTAACCTGCCTGTTGTGGAAATGTTTTAGATAGATTTAGGCAAAGCAAACATACTGCTTAGCCTCATTTTATAGCTAATAACCTTCTCAGATATTGAAAGGGACATTAAAGATCTTTTAGTCCAACATACTTATTTTACAAAAGAGAAGTTGAGGCCAAAAAATTGAAATGACTTGCTTGATATCAAACAGACTGAGGTCAGACCTAGGTTCTCAGATTATAAATTTGGTTAGCACCCAGCCCAGTAATAATATCTCTACTGAAAGATCTCGTATGATTCTTTGGATATGAGATGGAACTCTGAAAACACCTTCAGAGGATACTTTCAATAACTGCATCTCACAAAGAATCCCATCTTATTGAACCCCAGGCCAGGTAGAGCTACACCGAAACACATTAAACATTTGAGGACTGTCTGAGTACTGCAATCAGACTGGTCCAGTCTTCTGGGCTATTGCTGTGACATCCCTCTGGGCAAGATTTCTTGGACTTGGGATTTGTGGGATTTTTATTGCCCATTCCTACACGTGCTACAACCCCATCTACTAAAGACCAAGAAAAGGATGTTTCCGTCACAAAGTTCTTGGCACTATCAAATGGTTCAATTTCAGAAGCTGATATAGTTTCTGTAAACATAAATGACATTAAAGAAAAGGCAATACCAAGTACATTACTGCTGCACCATAAGGACCATGGGATTTTTCCATCTGACTCATTGCTGAAACCTTATACATGTGTTGTTTTTTCCCATTAGAATGTGAGCTCCCTGAGAGCAGAAAATGTCATACTTTTCGATTTATGTCAACCATATAGTGTTTTACACAGGGTACACCCTTAATTAAATGCTTCATTCATTTATTCATTCCATTTCTCTTTGGGTTGGACTAACATTCAACAATTTGCAGAGCATCTTCTCCCCACCTGTATAAAATCAAGGACCAACTCAATACCTGTTCTTTGAATGCCTTCTACTGTAGTTTATACTTCCCTAGTAACTGCCTCCTCCAAGTAAAAAGTGTAAATTAAGGAAAAATAACACAAAAATCCTATGAAAGCCCCTAGTTTTGACCACATTAATGGGTACATCCTAATGCCACATAGGTAGTACTCAGAGGAGTTATAGAGTTAGAGGTAGAAGGGACATAAGAGATCATCTAGGCTAAATCTCTCAATATACACATGAATAATGAGGCCCAGAAAAGTGAATTAATTTGACTAAGGCCACATACACAGTAAATAGACTAGCTAAGATTTGAACCCAGATTCATTAAGAGAAGCAAGTTAATATTTCTCACATTCTGACCCAATTATTGTATAATGGCATTTTACCACCAAGTCTTTGTCATTATATGCATTAATCAGCATCATACCAGAGAGACCACAAGGTTGTATATGTATTTTGAAGTGGGGAAGGCATGATAAGTCATATCAGCTGAAGACCTAAAGAAAGAGAAGGAAGAGGGACTGGATCTACAATTTCATTGGAAACTCAGGATTAAAGAAACCCCATCTGTCAATGCCAGGCGGCACCATCTCTACAACTTACCATTTTGGATTATAAGATTATAGACTCTTGAGTCTTTAAGACTTCAAGTTGCCTAGAGCACCGAGAGGCTTGGTGATTTGCCCAGGTCAAACCATCAATATGTGTTGGACTAAATCTAGGTCTTCCTGGGTTCTCATAACACATCACTTCTGCAAACTTAAAGAACATGATAGCCCCGGTATTTATCAGTACCAAAACTTGAACTCGTATCTTCTCACTGCAAGACCAACACAAAGTCCATGAGAAGGAAGATTATTTTATTCTTTTTACTGTTATCTCCAGTGCCTTAGCACAGAGTCTGATACTTCGTAGGTACTTATTAGGGCTTGTTAGTTGATTAATGTACACTATATCTCTCTTAATTTTAATTTAGTCATTCAGTAAATTTATTGTGGAGCTACATTTTTTTTAATTAAAAAAACTATAGAGGGCACAAAGAGCTCTTAAGAATTACATGATCTACTAGAAGCAATAAGGTGTGTTTACATTTAACTACAGTACAACACAGTATATGTAGCATTACTTATTAATGGGACAAAAATGTAGCTCAAAAGTGGGAGAGACAGATGCTAGATGCCAGAGGAGGGGCATGGAGTAGAAATCCAGGAAATGTTGATAGAAGAGAGAGGATTTCTCCTGGATCTTGAAGAATGGGTAGAACTTCTTGCCCAAAAGAATGGGCAGAGCTATAAGCAGAAACAAAGCTATATGGCACCTGAGGCAATTTCAGTTGAAGAAAGCTTATTTTAGGGGAGAGAAAGGAGGGAGAGAAAAATCGATCATTCTGGGCCCTTTTCCTACCCACCCTCCACCTTTACCAGCTCAGGATGCTGCTTTCACATCCTCTGTATGGATCCACTTTTGTCCAAAACCCCAAATTGGGAAGACAGGAAGTGTGAACATGGTGCTTTCCAAATGATTGCAGGCAATGTCCCAGCTACCCTACCCTGGTTATGGCTCTAGGAATGAGGAGTGTGGGAATTCCATGAAGAGAAAATGGCACAGGAAGACACAAGGCATGTTTACAGAACAGTTAAGTAAACCCTATTGGCTGACCTACCGGGTTTTTGCTGGAAGGGTAGGGAAGCTAAAGAGAGAAGGATAGTCTGGGCCCGACTGTGAAGAACATATAATTCTGAGTTAGAGAATTTAATGTTCCTTTGGTAACAAAAATACTACATGACTATTATTATAAATATCAATAAATTTGCATAAGGTTTACAGGAGCATAGATGACTTAATGAAGCTACTTTCTGTGCTGCTAACTTATAACAAGGATAAAAGCTAAGACGAAGAAAAGCTGAGGAGACAACAAAAGTGATAACCCATATGACAAAATAGAAACGAGATAATTTCCTCCCCCAAATAGGCATTTCTGGAGTTTAATTTCACAGTGTGGGATCTTAAGAAATACAATAGCTCAAATACCATTTGTTCAGTAAATAAAGAATCTTAGAAGCATCCGAAGATTGCCAATAAAATGTTTGCTTCTGAATATGCAGGGGATGGGCAGAAATGACATCTGAACATCGTTGCTAGCAGTAAGGAAACATTAACAGAAAAACATAATTAACTGGGTCACACAAAATGAGTTTTTAAGAGGTCAGGAGTTGCACCATGTAATTCTGGTCCACCTTGACTGTAATCAATGCATTCAATTCAGGACAGAGTTTTAGTCCCAAATAAAAGCACAAGGGTAAAACTTTCATTAGTAATTTAGCTTATTAATTCTAATTAGCTCTGCATGGGAAGATAGACTGTCAGGTTATAAGAGAAAGCTATGGGACTCAAGAGTCATTCAGTATTACAAATATAATGTAAATATCTTATAATGACTAAAAAGAGGAGTGAGATTTTTCTCTTGGCCATGTTAACTGTGTGAGCCTTTACTGAGACAAGGGAACAGAAATCATTTTTCTGCGTTTGTTGCATGTGTTTATTTGCTTGTATTTAATATCTCCTTTCAGAAAAAAATACAAGCCAGTATTTGTATTGCATAGTTTTATATTCCTTAACAGTTAAATAGTTCATGTGAAAAAGAGAAGTCCAGTGTTACCTGACAGAGAGCTCAATATTAAATCAACATGGAAGTTGTTGCTGGACAGGTCTCATCAGGACCAACCGAGTCACCTAGAAAGGCCATATTATAAGAGTGAGGCAGAAAGACATTTGAGAGACAGCAAGAAATTGTGGATAGAGGCCCAAGCAGAGTCAGGAAAACTGCTAGTGAAACTATGCATGAGCACCTGTCAAGGATGTAGAAGGGTTAGACTAGATGACCTCTATAACATCCGTTGTGATTAATATTCTGTAATTGGATGAAGTATAGGAAAGATACTGAGACCAAAGTAAACAATGGGTAAGGAATGAGAAGGTAGAAAGTAAAGTAGAGAGATTTTCTAGTATTGCCTATCTCTATAAGTAATGAGGTTGCTCCCTAGCCCATCCAGCATGTATGGTTATTTATTTGATAGCAGACGGTTGATGAAACTATATGCCCAAATGTAAGTACTGTGACTATTGACTTGTTCAATAAGGTGGTAACTTCATTTTTTTCTGAATTATAAAAAAATTTTCTCTACCAAAGGTACAGGCTTCTGATTCTAATTTTATTGTAATAGACACTGACCTTTTAAACCACCGAGAATGGGGAAGGGGATGCTAAATCATAGACTCTTGTTCCCTTGATGCTCCTTAGCTGTCATCATGGAGAAAGTTTACAGTGGGAATCTGAAGGAAGTGAGCATGTTTCTAAGCATATGGTAATTATCTGCTATCTGTGCAAAAGACATAAAGTGTTGTTTACCGGATTTTAAAAAAAAGAGCATCTGAGACAGGATTCCCTGGAGAGAGAGCAAGGGAGACTTGGCACACTAACTGCTTTTCAGAAGGCTTGTAATAGACCCTATAAATTTGGAATATGCTGTTATTAATCAGTGGAGATTGGAGACAGTTGGCACATAATGTCTCAGCTTCTATAGGGCAGGTGATTTCCTTTCCAGAGATGGTTGTGGGCTGTTTAAAAAAAAAACAGCAATTGAATTATGCAAATAGATAATTTTGAGTTGAGGTTTTAAAGAGAAAAAAATGGACAAAGCTATATAAAATGACCTTCTTAACTCTTTGGAGTCAATGGTGCATTTAATAGGAAAAGGAAAATTCACAATACCACAATGCAGAGAATGTGGTTTGGGAAGTGGTATGGCATTATGAGCCCTTCCTAAAGAGCTGAGCTCACCTAAGTGACTTCATTCTTTCAAGTGAATTTAATTCAGCTTGAAAGGTCTCCATTTGTCTACAGTACTTCGTCCAATGTGTTTCTAACAAATTCCACCCCTCCCCCATGCGTTCATCCTTTTAATAGGAGAAGGTGACATCCTTGTAAGGGTAGCAGCACCAACTCAGCTTTACTTAATTTCAGTATGTTAAATTATTCAGAAAAATTGCCAAGTCTCATTTTGAACAAACCTGCTTAACCCATGGCAGCAATTTAATACTAAGATAATTCTGTTGTGAAATTAAGAACTGCCATTTCTTCTACTTTAGACCAAGACTCCTGTTGGCAAACCTCATTCTCTCTCCTTTTCTCTTGATAGATAGATGTGTGTGTGTGTGTGTGTGTGTGTGTGCATGCACGTGTATGTTAAATCTGGATTTAGAATAGGAGATGTCAGCACTTGGAAGGAAGGGAGTTATTATAGGCTCAAAGTTGAACCTTAGTTCTATACTTAGATTTCATAGAATTTTATTTGGTCACTATTCTTATGTATAAATAGATTACTTTTTCCTATCTGTAAATAAAATAAGTATCTATATTATTTATAAAAGGTTTTTACAACTTAGGGAGGTATACTACCCAGGGATGAAGGAAAGCAAATTCTTTCTGTGTTCTAAGGCATTATCATTTCTTTTTTTAAGTTAACCCCTTCCACAATGCCTGTTTCCCCACACATACCCATTTAAAAGCTTGCTATTGGGAAAAATGCTGATTTTAAGCAGATTTAAATCAATTCTTAAGTTGTACCATTGGACAAATCTGAATATCAGGGGACAGTCATAAGTACTGACATTTATATAGTACATCAAGGTATATAACATTATCACAGCATCCCTACAAGAAAGGTATTGTTGTCCTCAATTAACAGTAAAAGAGGGCTACCATGATGTATGTGTCTTGATTATGATTTTAAATCTAATAGCCATCAGACACAGAAGTTAAAAGCCAATGTTCTCCACTTCAAGTTTAACCTCCCATGTTTAGCCCTCTGATACTCCTGCTTGCTCATTGGTACCCTCCTGCTTCAGCCTATTATCCCCCCCTATTGCTCTCAGCACTGTTACTTCAGTCTGGTATGGAGAAGGGAATGCAGAAAAGACTAGATTCTGTGCTACTGCTCAAGGTAATAAGAATGGCAAGACTGGTAGAATCCAGAAAGTAAATGAACCACATGGTTTCCTGTAACTGTTTATACCCATCCTTCCCAAGTTGTAGTCTCTCTACAACTGCTAGGCATAGAGGGATGGAAGGAGCCTTAGTTAGGAGGGATTCTAACTGATGAATTTGAAAGAGTGAGAAGAAGGCACTGCCAAATCAAAGGATTTGTTAATCCTAGTTTAATATGTTTAATGAGAATCACAGATATTCTCAGAGACAACTGAGCAACCTCAGAGATCATCTAGACTGTCTTCCTCATAGGAGAAAATTCATGCCCATGGAAACTGTGCTTTTCCCAGGACCATACAGCTAAGACTCTTGGTCTTACCACACACTGGCTTCACTCTCCTCTCTCTGTAATGTCAACTCCTCAGTGAACCACCTTCTCCTCTTGATGTCCTTATTTCCTTGTCCTATTGTTATGAATGCCATTGCCAAATCTCAATCATGGATTATGCCTACCATCTGCCCCTTTCTCTCCTACTCATATGCTGCTTCATGGAGCAAGACAGTCACACAACGGTGATGAGTGACTGTGTCCACTATAAAACAGATGTTATTCAACTGGGCCCTCGCTGCTACAAGGCAGTCCTTTCACTCCTATAATTCTTAAAAGACATTCTCCCCAATGTTTGTTCCAAATTTTTCAGTGCTTAATGCTTTCATTTCCTCTCTTTTCACTCTCTTCTAGATCCTCTCTAATCTAGCTTCCAATTTTATAATTCAATTAAACTTCTCCAGACTATCCAATGTTGCCAAATATTTTTTAATTGTCAAATCTAATGGCCTCTTGTCAAACTTCATCCTTTTTTGTGACTGCAGCATATGACTCTGTTGATAGCCTTCTCTTCCTGATAAGCTCTTTTCTGAATGTTTATGACATTCTTCTCTCTTGGTTCTCCTTCTGCCTGTTCTACTCCATCTTTTGCTAGTTCATCATCCATAATATATCCACAAAGAGTCATGCATTGCCCTGCTCCACCCCCACTCAAAGGTCTCTCATGGTCTGTATTCTCTTTAACCTTTGTATTCTCTCATTTGGTGACCTCATCAACCCTGCTGAGTTTAATTATCATGTCTATACACATGACTCCTTGATACTCCCAGTGATCTAACTCCACCTCACTGTGTCTCTATTGGAATTTTTGAAAAGGATGGCCTGACATTTGACATGGAAGATAAATGGAAAGAGCACACTGGCTCTAAACGCAAAGGCCCTCGATTCCTCAATTCAAATTGCATCTCTCTTGTTTACCACTTGTGTAATTGTAGGCCAGCCACTTAACTTCCATAAGCCTCCATTTTCTCATTTGTGGAATGAAAATAATGGCCTTGAGATCTCTTGCATATCCAGTGCCATAAGACTATTTGCAGAAGGGACTCCGCCTTTTCTCCCCGAAATCAATCGCTCTCCCAAATTTATTTTTTCCCATCCAGGATGCTATCATTCTTCTAAATTCATCCTTGTTTGCAGTTTAGGTTTCATCCTTAATTCTTCACTCTCGGTCATCCCACAATATCCCATGCATATATCCTCTTCTTTCCACTAATACAGCTCTCACCTTACTTTTGGCCCTCATTACTTTGTACTACTCCAATTGTCTCCTATTTGCTCTCTCTTCTAATCCAACTATTGCCCGCAAAAACAATTTTTCCTGAAAAGTACATCTAATGATGGTCACCCTAGTATTGGATAAATTCCAGTGGCTCAGTATTATCTCTAGGACAAATTTCTCTGTTTAGCATTTATAGCTTTGTACGACCTGGTCTCTTATTTCCTTTCTATTCTTCTTACATATTTCTTCCCTTCATGAACTCTATGGTCCAGCCAAACTTGAATAGTCGCTGTTCTACATGCATGCAGTACATTTCCTATCTCTGAGTCTTTGTACCAGCTGTGGCCCACATATAGAATGAACTCCCTCCCCACTTCCCCTTCTTCAAATCTCCTTTTCCTTTCAAAACTCACATCAAGACAGTGTCTCGATGAAGTCCTTCTTGATTCTTCCAGCTGTTGGTATCCTCACGAGGTATGAAACTACCTTATATTCAAGTTGAATGGATAAAAAACACAGAATAGTGGAAAGAAAACCAATCTGCAAGCCAAGAAGACCTGACCTCCAGCCTTGCCTCTGTTACAAAATGGCTGTGATACATGGAACAAATAACTTCTCTTGAGCTCTGTGCGGCTCTCTAAGACTAGAACTAACCAATAAAAGTGCTAACTTATATTGGTAATGATAATAAATAATAATAGCTAACATTTATATAGCACTTTCTATGTGCCAGGCATTGTGCTATACAAATATTAACTCACTTGATCCTCACAAGGATGTAGGTACTATCATAATCCTCATTTTAGAGATAAGAAAACTGATGTAAACAGAGGTGAAGTGACTTGCCCAGGGTCGTTTGACTAGTAAGTGTCTGAGGCTGGACTTGAACTCAGATCTTCCTGACTCCAAGTTCAATGCTTTATCTACTGTCACATTCAGCAGAGGTTACCCATTCCAATGAAATCACAGATTCAGTCCCCATTCCTATATACTCTAAATATAAGTATATTTGTCCATGCTCTCACGTACATACAAGATAAATTTCTTGAGGGAGTGGATGATTTCACTTTGTCTTTTCATCCCCAGTGCTCAGCATTCTACTGGGTATATAGTAGGTGCTTAAAATTTATTGATCAGCTACTATGTGTCAAGTGCCATGTTTTTTGATTTATTAATTATACATTCCATGATTTCTACTTTCCTCAGAAACTCAAAGTTTAAAGGGACAGCACAACTCACATAGTGTAATCCTGCCTTGATTGAAAAATCCCTCTAAAATATTTATAGCAAGTAGTCGTCAAGCCTTTGCTTGATAACCCCAGTAAGGAGAACCCATTACCATCATACCTTTGTACATTGCTAATTATTAGGAAGTGATTTTTTTATATCAAGACTGAATCTACATCTTTTGAACTCATCTTTGCTTTTATAAAATCTCTCCCCCTCCTTTTCTCTATAGGTCAAAAAAAAAGTCAGTGTAGACATGACCTTTAACTTCTAAAAATATCCTAAGGAATTCTAAGACCTTGTTAGATACCTAATAACAAATGAGATTTTTTAAAAATCCACTGACAATTTAGTTGATAATATAGCTATTTTCATGTTATTTTGGAGTAGGTCTTTAAACCTAATGAACTATTTTTTTCTTTAAAAGTAGCTCTTGAATGTGCCCCCAAACATCTTGACATCAAAAATTTTATGAGCTTTTAAAAAAAACACCTTAGTCTATAAAAGTCAATGACTCACAAGCTAAAACTTATCTAAGGAAACCTTGACCGTTGAGACAATAACAGCGTTAAAGGAAGCTATTAAAGTCTCCTGGGTCAGTGAGCTGCTCATTGAAAAGGCTTCAGGCAGGTTTGAGGGGAGGAAGGTGGGAGGGGGGAAGACTGCAAGAATCCTGAAGGATCTATGCCTGACTTCTCTACCAAGAACTTTCATTTTAATGGCTCACTAATAATTCTCCAATTACATATTTACCCAATCCAGTGAATATTGCACCTTTTCTAAACTTCTTAATGAATTTTTTCTTCTTTCATGCATGCAGTCTGGCAGACTAGTGATCCTTTCCTTCAGAGGCATCTGCGCTGACATTAGACAGCAGTCAATTCAGAGTTGGCCTTGCTATCATCCACACCAACAGGTTTTGTTCAATTATCTCCATGTAAAAAATTCAATTCAATAAACTTTTTTCCATAAAAGTATCTGATATGCAGATTGTTTACCAGCTCAGGGAGAGGAGAAAAGAGGGAGGGAAGGGAAAAATTTGAAGTCAATTTTTTTAAATGTTAAAAGTTGTTTTTACATGTAATTGGAAGAAAACAAAATATATCTGTTTAATATGATATGTGCAAGGTACAGTTTCAGGCAATGGGATTCCAAAGATGGAAAATGGTACAATATTTACAATATTTACACTTAGGGAATTTATAATATAACCTTGGGAGAGGAGGATGAAAATTCAGAATGAAATATCACAATTGACAACATCAATTCCTCTTTCTCCCCAGTCTTTGCTTAATCAGTGAGCCAGATGGTCAGTCAAAAAGTATTTAATAAGCTCTCACTATATGCCAGATAGGCACTGTACTAAGTGATAAAGACACAAGGGAAGGCAAAAATAGATCCTGTCCTCAAGGAGGTCACATTCTAATGCATGTGACAAATGTAAATGTCTACATATAATATATATACACCAAAGAAATGAAAGGTAATATCAGAGGGTAGTCACCAAAAAAAGACATCGATGAGAAAAAAGTCTACGAGAATCTTGGTGAACATGAACTGTTAATTGGCAAGATCTGGATAGTGAACCAGCAAACGAAAGTTTGTGGGTGCATTGATGTGAATATTGAAATTGATAGTGAGTGTTAGTATAAGGAGAGGAGTTGGGGAGGAGGGCAAGATAGTGAGCCTAGCATTGAACACAAGAAAGGAGGAAGGTACTCACATTGTGCCAGGCACTCTTCTAAGAGCTGAGTATACAAAACAAAGAATGGATTAATCTTTGCCTTCAAAGAAACTCTATTTTATCCGAGGAGATAACATGTATACATATATGCATATATACAATACAGTTATCCATTCCACATCATGACTTTCCCCATCATGGTTTCATTATATCACAGGTCAGCATAAGAATTTAAATGGGAATGTGAGGGGAGCTTTGTAGAAGCCACAGATGACATGCAAAGGCTAGAAGATGATACAGAAAAAGTTTAGAAATGCAGAGATGCTGAAAATATGTGCATAGTATTATATAATATCAACCCAAATTTTACAATAACATACTGTAAATACTCCCTAAAAGAAAAAGGAAAAAAATCGGACTTCTTCTCTGGTATGAAGAGAGGGCCAAAAAATTTTCCATGGACTTTCCAGATCATAAGAGGGCTACATTCCCTAAGCGCCTGATGTGGAAGAGATAATAACTGTACAGGAAAAACAAAGACAAGATAATTTCTTTTCAAGGATGGAAATCAGTAAATACCCAGTGTAGAAGGTAGTGTTTAAGATTTTTGTAGGAAAGCAAAGCTTTTAAGAGATGAAGGTGGGTGATGAATGCATTCCATTTAATAGAGGGGAGGGACTAACTGTGCATAGGTATAGAGATGAAAGATGGAAAGTTATATGTGAAAAACAATGAGAAGCTCAGTTTACTTGAACAGGAATGATACAAAAGCCTAAAAGGCAGGTTTAAGTCAGGTTGTAAAGGGGTTTAAATGTCAGAGGAAAACATTTGTCTTCTTGTCCTAGAGGCACTAGAAAGCCGCTGGAGTTTATTGAACAGCACAGTTTTAGTTAGGGAACGGGATATGATATCAAGGGGTTTTTGATCTCCTGTATTTAGATATTCTGTTCAGTGATGCAGATTTCAGCCCATCAACGTCTGCCTAAACTTGTTCACATCCTCCCTTAAGTTAGAGGTTGCAAGAATGTAACACAGCAAAACTGTCAGTGACATGGTTGATTTAAAGTTGTAAGTCATTCTAAGTACCAGTTTTGTGTACCATCAATCAAGTCAACTATTTCATTATTAAGTTATAGAAACATAGTCTTTCTTTTATAGACTAAGGGAAACTCCACATAATTTGACTCTCCATCACATGCATACACACACACACACACACACTCATGTTCAATGACACTCTGTAATGAAGCAAATAGCTTTGCCTGTGGACCACTTGTTTCTAGCCATACTTGATGAAGCTATAGTCTATTTCTACAAAATAATCATAGAAAACTTTGGGGTTCAGCAACTCCCTGACTTAAAAATATGATCTTATCTAGACTGACAAACTGCCCAAGACTCTCACCTAGCTGTCCCCCAAACTTCCACTTTGAAATGGCTACTGTGGGATTCCTAGTGGAAGGCAATGGAGTATTCTGAGAATCTGGGAGTTTGAAAGAAAGAAGCCATAAGTGAAAGGCTGAAATAACAGAGTATTGGAAGCTGCTTGCAAAGACAGATTCCCAGGCTAAGTCCACCAGCCTACCTGATTAATTTGCTACCTCATATAACAGAGAGGATTTTCATCATATTTTTCTTTCCTTTGTCTTTTTTTTTCATTTCTTTTTCTTCTCCTTCCCTTCTACTAAATAATAGCTGCTCCCAGAAACCAGAAATTAGACTGGGAGGTTACCAGATAAACCCTTGAAATCTTGAGACCTTTACCTTTACCGAATCTGCTCCACACAAGCATCTGGTCTAGAGCAAGCCATCAGCTAGCGCATTACATGACCACACACTATTTTGGGAGCAGGCTGCGTAGCACCATCTTCTATGCATATTACTTCATCCAAATGATTTTTTAAAAATAGTTAATATATTTACATGTAGGAATTTAAACCACATCACTACCGCAAGGAGCTGTGGTTTCCTTGGTATTGGCACTGCTTCTACTGATGCAGTTTTAAAACTTGCTGTGGCTGGGAATTTCATTTTCTTGGGATCAGTACAATGAGAAATCTCTCAAAATTTAGTGATACTAGTCCTTAGGTAAGCGATATCAAAGTTTATTAGCATGATTGTATTCTGAGTCTTTCTCAGTGTTGTAGGACTTGGAAGAGTCTGAACTCTGGGAAAAGTTTTTTAGAAATATGGGTCACATATCTCATATGAAAGTGAAACTTCGAAGCAGGAATGTAGTGGAGAGTTTCAACATAGTAATACCAGCATTTTCCAGTAGTTCAACTATATAAGAGTTCTGAGATTCGAGTCAGAAAGACCTATATTCAAATCTTATTGGAGATATCCACTACCTCTATGTCCCTAGGCAACTCAGTTCATTTCTCTCAGTACCTCAGTTCCTTCATCTGTAAAATGTGATTATAATGGCATAGAACTGAAGGAGTTGTAGGAATCAAATGAGATAATGTCAATAGAATACCTTGGAAACTTTAAAAAACACTAGATGGTGTTGTTGAGTTAATGAGTCAGAGGTCATAGGTTCAATACTCGAATTTTATTTTTTCCTGACGCTTTAATAATAGCTAACATGTATGCAGTGCTTTAATGTTTGCGAAGTGTAAAGCTGTTTACAAATGTTTTCTCACCTGATCCTTTCAACAACATTAAGAAACAGGTGATATTATTATTTCCCATTTTACAGATGAAGAAACCAAGGCAAACAGAGGTTAACTGACTTACCCAGAATCACCTCGCTAGTACCTGAGACTGGGTATGAGCTCAGGTCTTCCTGACTCCAGGTCCAGAATTCTGTCCATTGCAACACTTAGCTGCCTTTAAAACTGAGCTACTAATCCCATCCAGCATTTTGGAGCATGTTTGTCACTGATCACCAGTAGACCCAGACATGAAAGTGTTTAGTCTTGCCATCATGAGGATATCCTGTCATCTTGATATCCAGTGTACAATACACCACTATTATAACATCGGTGATTATATGACATTAAAATTAACTATAAAAGTCGTTGCAAATTGAAATTGTACGAGCTTGTTGACTACTCAAAGTGACCTTTAATGCGAATTAAAGGACATATCGTTTTGGAGAGTTTGGGTAGTCAACCAGGACATCAGACAACGAGATATCTAAAGCAACACTTAAGGGAGCGTGGGAGACAAATTAGATGAGGAAAAGAAAAACAGCACTCATACAGAGACCTTCCAGGGCACCATGAACTCAGCCCTCTGAAAATAAGTATGATCCTTGGAAAGAAGTGAGAAATGAATAAGGTGTGGTTGCAGATAGCATTTTTAGCACTGTCTAAAAAATAGTTGGGAATAACAAGAAAAGTAGATTTCATGTTGCCTAAACTTCCTAAACTTTCCTAAAGAATTTTAAATTCAATTTTACAAATCAAATTAATAAAAGTAAAAAAATAAGGCGTGAAGTTGAATTCTTCAAGGGGGAATGGAATAAATATGTCTTAGCTTTATTCTTTAATTCTTTCTTCTTTCTTCTTTATTCTTTTTTTTGCTTCCATTTACTCCCAAGAGATGTCCAAATTTCTCTTCTCTTCATACTGTCTTTTGTTTTATATACTGCCACATATATTCTGATTACTTTTATGATTTCTGATTTTCTGAATTGTAATTTTATTATTGTATTATTTTTCTATCATCTTTTTGATGCTACAGTTAAATCAATGAAATTTCCACACCAGGACAATGTCTAGTTAGTTCTCACAGGTGAGTAAAGGAACCTTAACAGCTCCTTTTATCACAAAAATAATTCACTGTTAGCATGTGCTTGCTACACCATAGGTTTCTAGAGATTGTCTTTCCATAGTCTGATTCTCTAGTAATTCAGTACGTATTCGTTCATTAAACAAATGTTTATTAAATGCCTACTATGGTGCCAGACACTTTGCTAGGCATGAGTGATAAAATTCATAACAAAACAAACCAAAATAAAACAGCTATTACCCTGAATGAGCTTATATTCTATTAGAGGAAACAAGGTGCATATTATATATATATATATATA
>CM053770.1:61650940-61742651 GCA_028658325.1 Potorous gilbertii
GCAAAGGCGATAGCCTGTTCGAAAATGTAGAGACAGAAGATCAAATTTCCAGTATTAGAGAATACCTGGCTTTTGCATTTCACTAAAGTATCTTTTTGTCCTTGTTCAACTCTTGATCTCTAAGGTTTTGCATGACCTGAGAACACTCCCAGCATCCAGGTCTTTTGTCACCCTAGTCCATGTAATAACATGATTGAGATATTTTGCTTCCTCCAAAAATTGATGTTTGCATAGGCCACACTCTTTTTTTTTTTACCACTTTGTGGAAGAAGATGGTAGCAATGATGACTCCCAACCCTCCACCTCCCAGAATTATTTTCACTATTTTTTGAAGGAAATACTTCAAAACCTAAAGTCCCAGTAGGGAAGTAAACACATGTAGAACTCTCTCAAGCTCCTTCTATAATGGTCTAAGGCAGCAAATAGATACCCTAACTTTGCTTTTGCTCAGAGTACTAGAGATATGACTAAATTAGAGCCACATAGATTTTTCCCCTGGGGAAAGAAATTTAGAGAACAATGATGATGATATCTTTTATCAACTTTTCTCCCTTTTCAGCAACCTAAAAATATCAGGTTGCCCAAATCCCAACCTTGTTAAAAGAAAGTACATTTTATTGGCATGTCTTATTTTTTCAATGCTTACATTTCCCAATTTATTCTTTCTCTCTCCTTCCAGATTGCCATTATAACACTGGAATTTGTAACACCAGTGATGGTTTGCTATGGATTTTTTTTTTGCTTTCTCAAAAAGTGTTCAACATAGGTTAAGCTGCTAGAGAGGTGAGTTGCAAGTAGTGGAGGAATGACAGCTGTTGTGATCATTGAACTTAAAAGTGAACCAGATACTTGGTCCCATAAACTGTGGATATAAATCAAGCAACTTAAGTAATTTCTTTGTTCTTCAGGCTGTTGTTGTTTGAAGTCACACTTGGAATTGATATTTGTCACTTCAGGAGAAAATTATTACCTATTCCTTATAAAAAACAATGGCTTAAACAAACATGTTCATGAATTATCTTTTTCTATAGTTTTAACTTTTTTTGAAATTCACTACAGATAACATTCAAAATGCACGATTTTAGTTTGTGGCATTTAGGGTGACCAGCAATGCTGTTTCTTGTTTACATTAAGAACATACAACAAATAATTTAGGAAGCATTTGGAAGCATGTTAAGTATGGGCTTTTTAAACTATCAAGGATGCTCCAATTATGGTAAACATCACTTTGAATATTCAGCTGTGAAAACAAGCAAAGCTTCTTTCCACTGGAGATCAGAATTGTGCTTAGGTAGCTATCTTTTTAAGTAACTGCTGCTTGTAAATGTATGATTCATTTTCATGAAACTATTATGAGTGTTATCTACAAAATGAAAAGGTTTTCATTAGCAAAGATGTTTACAAAAACTCAATTTATAATTTGGTTTGCAGTTTCATTTATATTATATGGCATATAAGCATCGAATTTGAGTGCCCTCATACTCCTTTTAAAAATGCACCTAAATAAAGCATTCATATGATTTCTTGGTCTGCATACAAATGTCTCATGAGACTAGTAAGATGATTTGATACTGCCACCTCTTTGAGGACTTGACACATTTTGTTTTGATCCACACAATCAAAGGTTTTAGTGTAATCAATAAAGTAGAAGTAGATCTTTTTCTGAAAGTCCCATGCTTTCTCCACAATCTAGCAAATGTTAGAAATTTGGTCTCTAGTTCCTCTACCTCTTCAAAAATCAGCCTGCTCTTTTAGTAATTCTTGGTTTATATATTGTTGAAACCTTGCTTGCAGAATCTTGAGCATAATCTTAATGGTGTGTAAACTGAATATAATATTCAGTAACTTAAACATTCCTTGGCACTGACCTTATTTAAGATTGTGATGTAAACCGATCTTTTCCAATCCAGTGGCTACCAATAAGTTTTCCAAATTTGCTGACATAGTGGGTGCAGCACTTTAACAGCATCCTCTTTTAGGGTTTCAAAATAGCTCAGCTGGAATTCCATCACCTCCATTAGTCTTATTGTTAACAATGCTTCCAACAACTCACTTGACTTCATTCTCTATTCATTGACTTGTGGCCCTAGATCAGTAGCTGCATGATCATGGTTATAGGAGATGTTAAGATCTTCCTTGTATAATCCGTTGGTGTATTCTTGCCACCCATTCTTAATCTTTTCTGCTTCTAGTAAATCCCTACTAGTTTTGTGTGTCACGCCACTTTTTATATGAAACTTTCCCTTGATATCTCTAATTTCTTGAAGATATCTCATCTTTCCCATTTTATTGTCTTCTGTTTCATTGCATTGCTCATTTAAGAAAAACTTACCGCTTCTTCCTGTTCTATGGAATTCTGCATTCAGTTGGATATATCTCTACCTTTCTTCTTTCCCTTACCCTTTTTTTTCTTTCCTCAGCTATTTGTAATGTCTTATCAGACAGTTATTTTGTTTTGTTTTACTCTTTTTTTCTTTGGAATGTTTATTTGTTGCTCCTTTCTATAAAGTGTTATAAACTTCTACCCATAGTTCTTCAGGCAATCTTTCTACCCTATCTAATCCCTTAAATCTACTCATCACCTCAATGTATGTGTGTGTGTGTGTGTGTGTGTGTGTGTGTGTGTAGGTTTATGTATATACACACACATACATATATGCATGTTTGCGTGTATACACATATGTGCATATATACATATGTGTATATATACATGTGTGTATATAATGCTATTTAAGTTATACAATCATATCTGATTGTTTTCCCTACTTTATTCAATTTAAGTCTGAATTTTTCAATGAGAAACTCATGATCTGATCCACAGTCAGCTCTAGGTCCTGTTTTCACTGACTGTATAGAGCTTCTGCACTTTTGGCTACAAAGGATATAATCAGTCTGTTTCTACATTGACTGGTCTGGTGATATCTAAGTTTAGATGAGCTTTTTTTGAGTTGTTGAAAAGAGTTTTGGTTATGACCCGCTCACATAATTTATATTCTCCATTGAATGTATGCGTCAGTTCAGATTATCAAGAAGAAAAAAGACAGATCCTATTTCAACTACAGTAACAGTAACTCAATAATTATTATGTGCATTTAATTCAATGTCTGATTCATTATCAATGGCTTATTCAAAAGCATATTCATGAAACCCATGTTTCAAAAAAATTCTAGTTGAGAAAATTATGAATTTTTCTCACAAATATGCCTATTTCAAAGTCATCTACAAAATTTCTCTGTGTCACTATGTTAAAATTGTTACAGTTGTTTTTAGGAGGGGGAAAATATGAAGTATCAGGGACTTGAAAAAAATATGCCTGGCTCTGACAACTTTGCTCATAGCTTCTCTGTAAATATTGGGCAATCTATATTCTACAAATTGCTCATTTGAGTGACCAGACAATAATAAAGTTATTTCAAAGGTAGCAAAGAGGAATGGCAAGGTTTGATTACTTAAATTTCAGAGATGTGCATGTGAGTCTATTGAGAACTTTTCTAGTGTATGTGTATATGGGCAATGGTCTGAAACATGTTACTAAATAACCTGCATTCATTAGATGGGTTATTTGGGGGAGTCTACTAAGGGAGTGCCAAATGAGAGGGAATCGTCTTAGGTGGCTAGTGAGTAGCTTTCTATTTTCACTAATTATTCTTGCCAAGGAAGTACTAAATCCTGTTACTAATGAACTACAAACACTGCCAATGTACCCTGTGTTAAAGCTCTGGTTGCCCTCTTTTATTACAATTCTGAATACAAGAAGTATTCCATTAGAATAACTAAATATTTTGCAGAAAATAGCATTGAGGTTTTAGGGAGAAGAGAGGAAAAACTGGTAAAGCACAAAGCCAAAGAATAGGAAGGGTCCTGAGAGGTCATTTAGTTCAACTATAAAATTAGTTACTGGACAGACAATTATTGGGTCAATTTGACTGTATTTCCTTTACTGTGTGCTCAGATGGGAGCCTAACCTCTCACATCTGCCCTAAAATATTCACAAGGTACAGAATGACAAAGAGAAGGGAGGGAATCAGAGTTGAGTATGGCTATTATAGCTCTTTAATTGGTGACTTAGTGCTATATAAATCAAGTTAGGTACTGGTTCTTTCACAACGAAGTTCATTTTCAAAGAGAGGCAAAATCAATCTCTTCATTTATTGATTCAGCATTTATAGCACACTTACTGTATGCCTAGCACTCTGCTCAGCATAAGGAAAATAAAGAAAAAAAGACCTGCTTCCCATTAAGTTTACATTCAAATATAACATTTATGTGTGATATATGTATATGAAATTGAAGATTTTGTAAACTTGTTTGTTTTGAAAGTCCTAAATGATAAATTCAATGTTATGTAAAATGAATTTTAATATGAACATACAAAAAGCAATCAGATACCAAAAGAAAGAATTTTCAGTATCTAGAACAAATGTGAAGATATGATTTGTTTGCTAGAAGAAGTGGGAGGTTGTTCCACAGTGGAAAGTCTAAGGTAAATGCCATTATATATTAATGATGAATGGGGGGATTCTGAAGAATTCAAGAAAAGTGGGAGTTTATATAAACCAGAAATACATTGTCCTTTACATAGTTCCTGCAGTGTTGTAGTGGATAGGTAGCTGTCATCAAAGTCAAGAAGACATGGGTTCTAATCTCATTGATGTATGGGGACCCAGCTAGTTGGATAACTCCGTTCATCCTCTCCCTCTCCTTTTCCCTCTTCTCCTCCTCTCCAAAGGGAGTTAAATTTTATGATCAGAAGCTGCCCAGTTAACTTGGGGTTTACTAGCTAGATTTCTCTCCTTTCTTTGTTTCCTTCTCTCTCTCTCTCTCTCTCTCTCTCTCTCTCTCTCTCTCTCTCTCTCTCTCTCTCTCTCTCTCCCTCCCTCCCTCCCTCCCTCCCTTCCTTCTTCCTTTCTTCTTTCTTCTTTCTCTCTCTCTGGGTCTCTGTCTCTGTCTCTGTCTCCCTTTCCCTCTCTCTCTCTCTCTCATCCATAAACCCAGTTCACTCAGAGGCTCATAAATTGAACCACTATTGGTCCCTGACCAAACTCCACTTAATGACTCTGTTTTGGGTCCTTCTGGTTTTGAGTGAATACCAATAGTAACTGTTGGTTTTTGTAACAACAACCCTGAGGGTCTTCCCCTCCAGGCTTGATTAACTTTTTTTTCTAATTGAAGGAGCCATCCCTTCATTCATTTCTTAAAGAGGCTAGGCCTATTCACTGAATGGCAGTTACCTCACTGAAAAGGCCTTAGCCTAAAAGGGTTCTCCCATTACCTCCTGGGTCATCTCCCATCATCCTAATGAATATCTGGTCACTGGATTCAGATGACTCTAGAGGAGAAAGTGAGGCTGGTGACCTTACACATCCCTCCCTCACTCAAATCAAAGTCAACTCCAAGTCATATCATCATTTCCGTGATGTCATGGTCCTCTTTGAAAAGAAAGGACAAACACAATCTGAAGTAACTGTGTGACCCTGGGCAAGTCATTTAACCCTATGTTGCTCTAGGCAATTCTGTAAGACAATAAATTACAGAAAGGTACTAAATTGAATTAGTAGAGGTAGTTTCCTCACCCAAAATTTCCCTGTACATTTAAATTATAAGTCCAGTCCCTGTCTCATCCCTATACAACTATAATAATATTTGTAGTATGTTATGAAAAGAGTACCGGCTTTGTGTCAGGAAAGAAATTCAGTTTAAATCTTGTCTTAAACTTTAGTTGTCTGTGATATTGAGCAAGATACAAACCACTCTGAGAGCCAGCTTCCTTGTGTGTAAAAGGTGATAATATCTAGCTATACACATGCATATATATACACACATATACATATATATATACATACTTATATATGCATGTGTGTGTATATATATTTATATTTTTCCTCACAACTGTTATAAAGTCCTATGTCAAACTTTAAGTTGCTACATGAATGTGAATAATGCTAATAGTTGCACTTCTGTAGTTTTTTAGTTATTAGTTTTATTATTTAATTTAGCCTTGTCCAACCCTTTGTGACCCCATTTGGAGTTTTTTTGGTAAAGATATTGGAAGTTTTCTACTTCCTTCTCTGGTTCATTTTACAGATGAAAAAGCTGAGGCAAACAGAGTTAAATGATTTGCCCAGGGTCAAACAGCTAGTAAGTGTCCGATGCCAGATTTAAACTCAAGGCTTCCTGTCTCCAATCCCATTGCTCTATCCACGAGACCAGCTTGCTACCCAGATTTCACTTTTAATTACTCTTTTTTGACTTTGAATAACAACAATAGTTATTGCTGCTATCATTCACATTAAAAATGAAATTTTCCATTAGACAAATCCGGAGCCCATCATCTTCCTGAGTTCAAATCTGGCCTCAGATACTTACTAGCAAGTTAATTAATTCTATTTGCCTCAGTTTCCTCACCTGTAAAATCAACTGTAGAAGGAAATGGCAAACTACTCCAGTATCTTTGCCAAGAAAACCCCAATTTGGGTCATGAAGAGTCAGACAGCACAGAAATAACTGAAAACAAAAGTAACTGAATACTGAAGAATAACTTGACCTGAAAGATGGCATCAGTAAGTTTTTCTTTAATCAGCCTATCATTTGGTATCTATTGAGTAGCTACTATGTAGATTCAGAAGATGTGTAAGACACTCTTCCTTCAGGGATCTTGTATTTTACTTGCTAAAATACGAGCAACAAACATGGGGAGAAAAGAGTAACAAACTACAATACATGATATGGTTGTGCTACATTATAAATAACAAGGAAGCTTTCATGATAGAAATGCCTCTTGAACTAGTTATTAAAGGATAAACTAGATGTGGACAGATAGAGGGCAGGTGAGGAAATACAAATGTGGAGGCAGAGATGAGTGTGGCATCTCCATGGGATAGATCTACTGAGAGATTGGCTTCTTTGAGAGAATAACAGAACATCGTGTTGAGTAGGTAGTATAGGGACATATTTGACACAATATAATCTTTGAGGGCAGGCACTATTTGTTTCATCTTTGTTGAATCCTCAGCTTATAAGAGTATGTGACACATTGTAGAAACTCAATCAATTACTGCGGATTGATAAATTGAACAGATTATACAGGGGCAGGAAAGGTTTGCATGTAACTTGGTACAAAAAGAACAAAAAACTTTCAACTATTTTTGGTGAAAAGACTTATTCTTAATTACTTCAGAGAAGATCCTAATTCAGGATTTCTTAACCTGAGGTCTATTATTTTTTAAAATTTTAATAACTGCATTTAATATAATTTTTTTCCTTTGTAATCCTTTGTATTTTATTTCTGTCATGTCATTTCCCTGCTTAGTTACCTGTAATTGTTCTCTGTTAAGTGTTTCATTGATCAAAGTTCTCAGTCCAAAATCAAGGCATTTCATCAACTGCCTCCTTTATCTGCTGTACTCCTCTCCCCTGATTCTCACATACAGGTTTCTATATGTCGGGTCTATGGATTTGGAATCCTTCCCAGCGGGGCTTACTTTTGACATCGTGCATTTGTATGTTGTTTCCTCAGACTTCCAATGCTTCCCTTCATCCTCTCTACTGAAGTTCACCCACCTAATCCAGGAAGCTTTCTCAGACTCCCCTGAATATGCTCACCCCCAATCTTAATTTGTCAGAGCTATATTGGAATATTTAAGCTTATAGGAATCATATGAAATAGCATATGCAAGGTACTTGGCAAGCCTTCAGGTGCTCTATGGATGCAACCTATGGGCTGCTAGGTATTATCACTATTATTTATAATTATTTCTTTGTAATTATTAGGATATTTACCCCCATGGTAGAAAGTCGTATTTGTAGGCAAAAGATTTGAAATCAAATCCTACTTTGGTCACTATATATGCGGATGACTCAGTTAATGCTGGAATGGGAAAACAAAAGCCCTGGCCAAGAAGTTTAGTGACCTACGTTCTTGCCTTGGCTTTTCCAATGGTATGGCTTTGGATAAGGTCTTTAACCTACCTTGTGAGTACCTTTTCTCAACATTAACTAGTTAGGAACTATTTCCCTTTTATCTTTGTGTCTTCAGGACCTGGCACAGTGCATGGCAAAGAGCAGGCTTTTAATAGTTAATAGTTAAATTAATTAAATAGATTAATCTATGAAATGAGAGAACTGGAGTGATCTCAGAGCATCCTTAGAGCTCTCAAAGTTTTTATAGTGACATGTGCAGCTCCTCTACCCTCCTATCCCCCCAAAATGAGATTGGGTGATCGCTATGAACAAGAGGCATTGTGTCACTTCAGTATTCAGGTATTGTTGTTCAGTTATTTCTGTGCTGTCTGACTCTTCATGACCCAAATTGGGGTTTTCTTGGCAAAGATACTGGAGTAGTTTGCCATTTTCTTCTACAGTTTATTTTACAGGTGAGGAAACTGAGGCAAATAGGATTAATTAACTTGCTAGTAAGTATCTGAGGCCAGATTTGAACTCAGGAAGATGAGTTTTCCTGACTCCAGGCCCAGCGCTCTATCTATTAGGTCACCTAGACACCCAAGTTCTTTGTATAAAACAGCACCTAAATTGACTTATAGTGATTATAAATAATTTTACATTAAATGTCATGCAAAAAATTAAATATGTATTTGGGGTAAAAATAAAAAAGATCCTGAGGCAATAGCTAATATTAAAAAGGTAATGTTTAGAATAATCAATGAGCTAGGCTCTTATTCCTATTATTTTTAGTTCTTTCTCTTTTAGGGAACATAGAGACAGCAGGTGGGAGGGAATTGTATTTGCTCAAAAGTTTTTATTCTTTTTTATAACTTTTAATAAAAAGCAAACAAGCAAGAGAAAAAAAAATAGTCTGTCACCATCCCTCCTTAATTCTGTCTCTAGACCTCAGACAGCTAAACTCAGAACGAGGATATGACCATCCATGTAACCTCTCTGCGACCAAGGCCAAATCACTTAACCTCTCTTGAGTCTCAGTTCTGTCATCTGTAATGAGGCAAAGAATTGTGTGAACTTTAAAGTAGTATATAAAGGCCAGTTCTTTGTAATAAGGTTAGCTCTTATTACTAGTAATATCACTTGAAATTTGCATTATTTTGGTTAGGACCTTTGAACCAAAGCCTATCTTTCAGTCCCGGTACATCACAGTTTCCCTGTGATTTAAGGGAGCGTTGCAGAATTAACTTGTCAAGGAAAGCAAAGTGGTAGTAGACCCTTAGTCAGCAGGTTGTAATTCTGAGATTTAAGCTGATACACCAAAGAATGAGAGTGCTGAGGGGACAGAGGAACAACAAGGTGGGAGAGTGCCAGAATAGGGCCCATCACTAGAATACTAATAGTAGTTACAAATAATAATAGCCTACACTTACATTGCACCTGCTATTAACCAAACACTGTGCTAAGTACTTTATACTTATTTCATTTTCACCTTACAACAGCCTGTGGAGTAGGTGGTATTTTTATTCCCACTTCACAAATGAGGAAACTGACATGAACAGGTTAAGTGACTTGCCCACCCTCACATAGCAGATCTCCCAGGCTGAATTTGAACTCAAGTTTTCCTGGCTTGAGTCCCGTCATTTTCCCCACCACACCCCCTTCCTCCATTATTGTTTGGTCAGTTTAGTTGTGTCTGACTCTTTGTGATCCTGTGGATCATACTGTCCCAAAGGGTTTTCTTGGCAAAGATACTTGAGTAGTTTGTCATTTCCTTCTCTACTAGATTAAAGCAAACAGAGGCTAAGTGACTTGCCTAATGTGTGAGGTTGGATTTGATCTCAAGTCTTCCTGACTCCAGGCCCAGCATTCTATCTGCTAAGTCACTTAGCTGCCTCCTGTACCACCTTGCTCTAATACCTTTAAAACTAGGGCAGAATCTAGCCGTGATAGCACTTCTGAAGTGGGATATGGAAAGACAGGAATGTGGTCAGAACATTGGGTATGATGAAGTAAGAAAACAGTGGGATGAAAGGGATACAGTACAATATTTAGAGTCAGGAAAACCTGGATCTGAATCTCACCTAGATGCTTATGTGGTTTGTGACTCAAGACAAGTCAGTTAAACTCCAGTCTGCTGGAGTTTCCTAATCTATAAAATGACATGTTTGGAGTTAAGGTCCTTTTCAGTTCTAAAGCTATGATCCTATAATTTTGGGGCCACACAAGGTAGGGGGTGTCTACCATGAACTGGTAAGAGACCAGAACCTGGACTTGGAGAACTGTTTCACCAAGCGCTTTCTACCTCTACCAGTGTGATGAGTGGGACTTTTTGTGCCCAAGTATTAGGGCAGTTCTGAGATACTGAAAAAAAGTCTAGGGGTTTTATAAAGAACAGCCGGGCCTTTCCTAATTACAGAGAAGGCTAAAAGTTTTTATACTAAAAGCTTCAAGGTATAAACAATTCTAGAAAGAGAAGGGGTGCCAGGCAGGAGAGACATGTGAATCTAGAGTACAGACAGTCTAAGGTTTGGTCCAGAAAGTCAATGGAATATCTCCATTATCACCATCATTAGCTTTTATCCCTCTCCTTGGTACCCATCCTCCATCTTAGGCACAGCAATTATTCAGCCCCAGCAAGGGTTTAACCTAACTGCACTTTACTAGGCTGGTTTGGTTGTTTCCTGGTATGAGTATTATTTACAGATTAAAGTATTATCTGAGCAATGTTATTCTTCAAATAATTCAGGCCTACAGGAAGAAGCAGGTATATACATTGCAGTGAGCTGGAGTTAACCAGGCTTTCAGAGCTCTGCTTTTTCTCTCCACAGCACAACCTCCTACTACATTGCCATATATTAGGTACCTTTCATATACATTCAAGGGGATCGCACTCATGCCCTGAACTCTGGGTCCCTTTGTTTCCCACAGGCTATAGCAATTTCTTTGATAGAGAATCTGACAGTTTTTTCCGTCCTAGTTCCCAAAGCTGGAATTGCTGCCTGAGCCTGGAGGGTTTATAGGAACCATTGTATTGCATATCCCAACTACTGTTATGCTTTCACTCAAAAGAGGTCTTGGCTATTCACTAAGATCTCTGTATCTAGCTGTAGCTCATATGGCTTCTTTAGTTCCATTAGGCTATGTGGTACAGTGGACAAGACTGCCTGGACGGCAGTCAGAAAGAACCAAGTTCAAATTCAACCTCTAGAGCTAGCTGTGTGACCCTGGGTAAGTCACTGAACTCTACTTTCCTCACTTTCTTCATCTGTGAAATGAGGTAGAGATGGCAAACCACTTCAGTATTTTTTCCAGGAAGACTCCCAAAGAGTCAGACATGACTTAAAGCCTCTAATACCACAACAGAAAAGCCTCTACTACATGGCAGGCACTGTGCAAAGGGGCCATCCCTTGACTAACTTCTTAGAGGCCTATTCACTGAATGGGCTTTACCACACTCAAAGTGAGAACCTGGAAAGGTCTTAGCCTAAAAGGGCCAGGGTTTCCCATTGCATCCTGGGTCATTTCCAGTCATCCTGAAGAACATCTGGTCACCAGATCCAGATGACTGAGGAGGAGAAAGTGAGGCTGGTGACCTGCACAGCCTTCCCTCACTCAAAACAAAGTCAAGTGCAAGTCATATCATCATTTCTGCGATGTCATGGTCCTCTTCAAAAACAGGACAAACACAAGGCCAGGATCCTAAAATCCCTGGTGCTCACATTTATCCTTTCTCTCCAGACCACAATTCATTCTTCCTAAATGACTTCACATTATGCACCAACTCATAGTATCATAGCATGGTATATCTACTGCCTTTCCTTTGCTCCTCTCTCAAATCTTTGCAACGTGACCCTCCAAGACACTTTTAGGATTCAGATTTTTCTAAATCTTAAACAATTGAACTTTTTAATGTTTTATAATGTAATGTAAGTTTCACTGAAGCAGTAACTTTTCTTTTATCTATTCCCCAATGACTAGCAAGGTGACTGGCATGTAGGCAGCCCTTTAATAATTATGTTTTTCATCAGGGGAAGCTAGATGGTATAGTGAATAGAATGTTGGGCCTGGTGGCAGGAAGACCTGAGTTCAAATGCAGTCTTAGACACTAGCTGTATCACCCTGGGCAAGTCACTTAGCCCTGTTTGCCTGAGTTCCTCATCTAGAAAATGACTGGAGAAAGAAATGGTCAACCACTCCATTGTATTTCTCAAGGAAACACCAAATGGGGTCACAAAGAGTTGGACACAACTGAACAACAACATTTTTTCATTAATTTATATTATTTCTGAATAGACCAGCGATGAAGCAATATCTTCACTTTCCTTGAAGTATATATTATCCCCTCCATGTTCCCCTTAATCCTATGGTTCTGGTTATAATTTTGCCTACAATAAGCTCCTTTCATAGACAGATTATTGCATATCTTTCCAACATTAATTGAAGATTTGGACCATATAATTTGAATTTTAGAAGAATTTTCTTTCAGTTATCCTTAGTTATTTATGACATAGAAACAACTTCAATTAAGAGAAAGGTGGGACGTTTTTCATTCCTTTATTGATTTTCTTTCATGATGTAATAAATCAATTTATATTCATTTTGGTTTATTAATATTATATAAAGTGAATTTTTAATATAGCTTAATTCAAAGGGTTAAGTTTCTTCCCTTTTGTTATACCTTCAGTATTGCTTTTTGCTGTCTACATTTTGAAGCATGTATTTTGTTTGTCGTTTGTAGAAATACCTGATACTGATTTTTAATTTGATAACACCCAACAAATAGAAATTGAGAAAAAATGTGAATCACTGAATTGAAATAAAGTTGTTTCTTTTTCCTTCAAGAAAGAATAATTCTTAAGTGTGGATTATCAGAGGCACATAGAAAACTCACTGGTCATCAGACAATCATCACTAAACACCTGCTCTCTGTCATCCTCTGCTCACAAGGAGCTTATAGTCCATCATGGGAGTAAGACTAGTAGTTGCTTAACAAATGTTGATTGACTGATTAACCATGGAATGATAGGAGAAAAATGCAAAGAAATATAATATCAAAGTGCTTAAAGATAGGGTGTGGGGGCCTAAGATTAGTAGGAAATCAAAGATTAGTGAGAGTCCAAGTACTTGGACAAAGTTCAATGAAGCAAATGGAAATTAAGCTGGATTTGAAGGTTAGCTAAGTCACCAATCTTTCTTTTGCAGGACCGAGGTCCTTTTAATTTATATAAACCATTCACATCCTGGGAAAGCTAGGCTGGATTAGTATACCTCTTAAAGTGAGCTTAGAGAAATTCTTTTTGCTCTTTTCAAGAGGAAACAAGCTTATAGTAAGTCCCTACTCTGTGCCAGGTACTGGATTCTTCGCAAGAGAACCAATCAAAGAGTTCTAACACATTTGGATGAACTGTTATCACCAAATTTAGAGAAAAGCAGAAGTCTCTCCAAAAAGAAACTAAGCCTTCTTTCCTGCAGAGTTTGAACTTTGCCTCTTTCATTCCTAAGATAAGATAAAAGTCTGATAGGCAGAGAAACCCTAGGGCAAGCCAGTAAAGATGGCCATTATCATTTATTAAGCAGGTGTTGGAATGAATTGGTCTTTTATCGTAATGCAGATTTACAGTGCATTAGGCAATCCATTTTTCAATTTAGTGTACTGCCTCTGATAAATTAACAGATGTCGATTGATTTTTTTTTTCCCTTCAGTCCCCCTGTTTACACCTGACAGGCAGTGCTTTATAGCTGAGCAGTTATTTGAAGTTATAAACATTATAATTAGCAATTTTTTAATTAGGCTGACAATTAACAGGAGATTTGCAAAGCTGCTAATTTGACATGTCATACTCTCTGCAGTGTTTATGTTAACCACTACTTGAGTGATTCAATTGAACAGAACCATGGTGTCTGGAAAAAATCAATCTTGGAAGAACCTTTTCTCCTACTTGGTTAGCATCATGGCACTTGAGGCAGAGAAGTGGGACTTTAGTGAGATTTTATAAGATGAAAATACCAACAGCTGAAATTTCAACAAAAGATCCCTCTATGTCAAGATGAAGCCCAAATCTTACAGAGCAGAAGAGCTGGTTCTGCTCTGAGAAAATGTTGTCTTCAATCCAGGCTGCTCCCAAAACCATCTAAATATTTCCTTGTGTAAATAGCACAGCAAAGATGAAATGAAGTACAATTTGTTAGATACTTGGATGCCACCTGAACATACTAGAACAAGATTTTCCCTCAGAAATTATACAGATATAAACATATGCATGTATGTATATGTGTGTATATACACAAATATGTGTATATAAGTATGTATATGTATATATACATAATGACAGAAAATTAATATAAATGTTAATATAAAGACAGAAATGGTTCATACCAAGTGTAACATAGACTGCCATCCCTTAAATTCAAAATGTCCTTATATTCCTACTCTTACACTATTTATTCTTGATTAGGTTCAACTGAACTACACCTTAGGTCCCCTGACCCAGGAATATTGCCTTGTGGGGAACTCAACTCAACCTGGATCTCAGCTTCTAGGAGGGTTCTTGCCCCCTTCGGTTGGGTTTCATGCCATGAAGGGCAAAACAGCCAGAATGAAGTGGTTTTCCTCGCCTAGAACTCTCCTTCTCCACCCAAAATTACAAAAACTTTATCATGAGTCTCTTTATATGGGAAATCAAGTGGACATCCACCCAAGATAGCAAGTTTGCTACCCTGTTATCTCAATTAAAAGAGGCTTTATTCTACAACTCATGGCTTTGATTTATTCCAGCACTTGACAATGCTAAAGCAAAGTTGTTACTGTTTTTCTTTAATTTTAACACCCCTTCCCCAGCCTTTCTTTTAGTTTTCCACCAGACTTCTTTGGAAAGCAACTTTTCCCCTTTTAATCCTCTCTCCCTTTTGAAATTATTTTTTATATAATTTGTACTTTCTGGAGAACATACTATATTTGACCAGAAGAATACAAGTTCTTGGGAGAAGAAACTATTTCTTTCTCTTTTTTTGTCCCTAATGCCCTATACCTAGTAAACCCTCAGTAAGTTATGTTGAATTGAATTGAATTTAGAATTCTAAATACAAGAATCATTAAATGATAAAAGACACTTTACTGTGCATTTGAATTCCCAAAATTCTTCTCTGAAGGGTTAACTAGGAACACTACAGTTGAGGGGCTTTTATCATTCCTGGGAACCAAAACATAAATCCTTATAGAACTATATAAAGATGAGATTATTAGTATTACTTTTATTAAACAAGTAAGCCACGTATGCGTTACATACCTTTTATGTAGATGGGACTAGGTAGCTATACATCCCTCAAGCATTTTAGCACTGTAATACAGAAAACAACATATACAAAACACATACATAGGATGGATAAAATAGTTGTAAAAGAGATTCAAAGTAACCTTGGAAGCAAGGGCACTTTGTCAGAAGGCTTCTTACCCTTTTATGTTTCATAGACTCTCATTCTGGTGAAAGGCATAGGTTCATTCTCAAAATAATGTGTGAAAATGCATGAACTATAATAGTATTATAAATGGAACGAATTACATCAAAATAAGGTTAACAAACATAAATGTATTCGTGTGTGTGTGTGTGTGTGTAGCTACATGAAACAAATTCATGGACCACAAGTTAAGAAGCTTATGGGGGAGCGAGGGATAAACAAAAATGAAATAATTCATTTTTTGTTGCAAATTAAGTAGAGGAGAAAAGTTTAAGCAAATAAATCACTATATTTATGTAATTTCCATAATGAAATAAATGGCAATGATATTGATGACAGTTGCATGGTAGAAAGCAAAATGATGGTCTTGACTTTGTGGTCAGAAGACTATTTTAACCTAATGCATACTCACAAAGAAAAAAGATGAGAAATAATCTCAACCAATGTCAAGATATGCTCATTCTCCCAATAACATTTTTTTTAAATGGAAAGATTTTTTAGAAGATGAAAGAGTCTTGAAATTTCAAAATACTTTAGTAACTTCTTGTTTCTCCTTTCCCAAGGCTAAAGCATACACAGGAATTTGGATGTGTAAGTTATTAATTAAAAATTGCAGTGCTATCAGCAGCCATTTATTTGAAGTTGAGAGATGCTGCTATGCTTCGATTGTCACCTTTTACTGCCTTTATATTTTATGAATCTACATCTAAAGAAATTTGCTACCAAGGTAACAGCAATCTGAAACTCCCTGGGTTTAAATTTCACAGTATCTTTTATTACTAAGTATTGTGGCACAGTGGGTCAGATTCATATTTTTTGGAATATCACTGTAGTGTGTTGTGTCCACTGCTCAAGTAGTCAGAAATCATAAGGTTATACTTGGTATTTTTTTTTAAATGGTTTAGGGGAAATGCTATGCTCAGGAAGAGAAGGTTTCATTTTAGTCTTGTTTCTAGGTCAGAATATTGTCATCTGCATCATGGCACTTGGTTTTATTTTTGCCTGTAGCAGTAATGCTAGAATACTCTCTGATATTTCAAAGTTCTTCAATATAACTAAGTCTTTAAGGAAATAGGTTCCCCAGTTACATTTCACAATCACTGAATTTTTACCAGCCTGTCTCACACTTCCTAATGAAATATTTCAGATAATGAGCATTAGTCACTTAACAAAATAAAACTCTAACACTATAATAATAATAGCTTGTATTTCTCTAGTGCTCTTAACTTTCACAAAACACTCTTCTCACAAAAACCTTACATGATCTAGATTGAATGTGTTATCTCCATTTTAGTTACAATTAAGGAAATGAAGACTTCAAGAGACTAAGAAACTTTTCTATGATGACCTAACCAGCAGCAGACCTGAGGGGTTTTCTATCTGAAGTCTTCTGATCCCAAGCCTTGTTCTCTTTCATCTATGTGTATTTTTGCTGTAGGAAAATAACTCAAGATGTAAACAGTGACTTTGACCACAGTAATACATATAGAAGGTGAATGAAAAAAGACCCTTAACAGTGGGAAAAAATTGCTGTTTTAAGGACAGTGATTTTGTTCTTCAGGAAAGAGTAGGCTCTATTACTAGGGGAAAAACTATAAAATTAAATTTACTCATCCTTTACAAATGAATTCTTTTATTTTATTTCATGAAATTCAGGTTTTAGGCTAACAGAAGAAGAAGTAAAAAAAAAAACAGTGAAGAGGCAAGTATATTTCCCTTGGAAGAAATTGATAGAAAGAAGTCTTGATGGACCCTAATAGAAGCCAATGCACTACAAAGTGACAGGTGATGGTAAGAGAGGAGATTAGAGAAGCAGCAAAATTGTCAGCTATTAAGTTATTTGGGGCCATTCGGTGTAGGGGCAAACATATCTCAGTGCTCCCTGATCTAGCTGCTATATTATAGCACATTAAAATTTTTCACTGTCTGTCTCTATGCCAGGAATGTTCTCTCTTCTCCTCTCTGTCTCCTCACTTCCTTCAAGTCTCAGTTAAAATCCCACCTACAACAGGTGGAATTCTCCAAGCCCCTTAATTCTAGGGCCTTCCTTCTGTTGATTATTTCCTATTTATCTGGTAAACATTTATTTTGTAGATCCTGCTGTTTGCATGTTGTCTCCCTCATTAGACTGTGTGGCTCCTTGTGAGTAAGGACTTTCATCCTTTTTTGTATCCCCAGCTCTTAGCACATTACCTGACTGTAGTGAATGGGATGAACATGATATCTTGGGATAATGACTCCGATTCATTTTAAGTTGAAATATACTACAGTATACTTCATTATGATACCATGTTTATTAAAGTTTATTGATGCCATCTTTGATAAAAAAACATACAAAAAGGAGAATAGGGAGTCTTTTTTTAAGTGAGGTTTCTCAGATACACATATCTTTACAGTCACACAAATGATTAAAATGTGAAGGGAAGACCAGATCTGACTAGGTTTATGGTTTGTTGGCTACAAAATAGCATTTGATTTCACAGAACAGAATGCCACTTTAAAGGCTCTTCTTCAAGGTGTCCCCCATGCATGTGTTTATGCCATACATGATTACTTGATAGAGACAACAACAGAGAAAATTTTATTCAATTATACCCGATTGTTGTCAACTGAGGATTAAAAAAGAAAATAATACATTGGCCAAAGATGTTTGCTACTTTACTGAAGGATATTCAAATAGACAGTAATATGACATAAATGGTGAGGTCCTCTGTATGCTATTGATGAATTTCACTGTTAAAAAAAAATCTTACTAAAGAGATTAAAACTGGAAAAGAGAATAGACTTGTTATATGGTAAAAATGAGGGATATCGCCAGCCTGTGATGTTATACTGGTACCTATGTATTAGGAGATCTAGAATGAGTCCTCCAATACATTGGATAAATCCTATGAGGAGAATTTATTGGAGGATATAGGCAAAGCTAATTTAAGATAAGAAAGGATGGGTGAGGTTATAGTCTGTAATGTTCAAGGAGTATCTACATTGATGAGATCAAGTATCCATTTAAGTCTAGATACATATTCTAGTAAGGTAAAATATGTAATAAAAAGCAAATTTTTAAATTTGTATAAGCTATATCCTTTAGTTATATGGAGAAAAAAATCTTCCCACATGTGAATCTTATTTTACCCTTAAAATGATGGATAAATGAACCAAGTCTATATAGAGGAGATACGTGTGTATGTATATATGTTTGTATATATATATATACACATATATGTATAATGTAAACATGAGATACACACATAAATAAAAATGCTCCTTTAAACTAAATCTAATTTCTTAGAAGGGTTTTTCCAACTTCTATAGTTGATTCATGATTTTATAATTCATACAGTGGGGACTTCACTTTTAATCAATGACTTTATTTCTTCATTTCCTCAAGAATCAATGATTTCATGGTGTGGATATTCTCTCTACTGACAGATTGCAACTCTTCTACAACTTGGAGAATGATCATTGAGAACTGCTGTGGCTGGAAAAAGAATCTTTCACCCATTGGCCAAATGGGTGATGGATTGATGAGTCTCCCCAAACACTGGTCCTCAAATGGCAAATATATAGTCCACCATCATGCTTGTACTTTGATGGGACCAACCCAACCATGTGTTATGATAATATAAACTATCCTAGAATTATCTCCTTGTCATAATGGGGTACAATTTTTTGGAACATTTGTAATAACATGAAACCGAAATCTGTAGTTTTTAAATAATATGAATTCTGTTGGTCCCAAACTTTCCAGCTTCTTTATATGTTCCTTTCATACTCTTTTTATTCCTGCAAAACTGACCTTCTTGCTCTTCCCCAAACATGATACTTTATCTCCTGTCTTCATGCCTTCACACAAGCTGTTCCCCATAATGGGAATGTACCCCCTCCTCACCTCTGACTCCCAGATGCTTGATCTCAAAATTACCTAATATTTTATCTTACATATACTTATTTTGCATATTATTATATATGTACACACACACACATTTTAGGGTCAGGGAATGTTTTATTTCCATATGTTTATTCCTAGCATAGTACTAGGCAACTAACAAGCTCTTAATAAATGTTTAATGAATGATTGCTTTACTAGTTGATTGACTGATTAATAGAAGACATTCTTCAATCCCAAATTATTTTTGACTATGTCCAGTTTTCTACACAGTCTGTCCCATAAAACCTACATTAATCCAAATACTAGACTTTGCAATGCAGTGCATTAGAAAGCACAAAAGACCTCCCTACCACTTTATTTTAGTAGCTGAGTAAACAGGACATCTTACAGTGGTTCTATTAGAGTAAATGGTTAATCAATAACAAGTACATTATAATTAAGTGGAACTTACAGTGGTTTTTTTCACTCACTGATTAAGAGCCTTCCATGACAATGGTGCCAGCAAGGTTTCCTGTACTTGAGATAAATTATTTTCAGGTTTTGTCAACCCTCATCCTTTATGAGTGGATTGTTAGCCCTTATCCTACAAACAGCATTTGTATTAACCATCAGCTTTACATGATTCTGTGATTGACTCATTTCAACATGATAATTATCCTTTTGAAGGGCATCTTTTCAAATGGCTAATCATGGTAGAGGAACACATTCCAGAAGAATATATTGACATGCAAACAATCACAGAATATTGACAAAAAGATGAAGTAACTTGCCCAAGACAAAAACAAAAGTTAATAAGTCTTAGAGGCAGGATTTTAATCCACATCCTCTAATACCAGAATGATTTTTCTTTCTACTGCATCACTTATTCTCTTCTAAGAAATAGAAATTGTTTAATTTACGGAAGAGAATGCTTAGGAAGATGTGATCATGATATTCAAATTTTTGATATGACAGAGAATTTAGATGAACTCTTCTTTGCCCCATATTTTATGTGTCCAAGAAAAAGTGAAGCATGCATATCTCATATACTCCTATCAATGCAGGATAAGATTTAATCCACTTTTTCTGACTGCTACATCATATTGGTAATTTATCTTGGGTGTTTAGTCATAAAACCCATATTTTTTTTAATATGACTTTCTACAAATGTCTCCCCCTTATACTTGTTTATTTTAGTTTAATTCCATCTTCTTAGCTCTGAGCCATTCTAGCCAGCTAAAACCATCTTTGGATGCACAGCCCATCCAAAGTATTGACTATGCTTCCAAGTCTCCTGTCATCAGTGCTTTCAATTTGTAAACCAACTAAGCCTTTACTCATAAAAATATTGAACAAAAATCAGAGAAGGAGAGAGTCCTATGATACACAAGTAAAAACCTCCTTCCTGACCAAAACTAATGCCTTAATCATAATTGCACTATGTTGTAATCTCCATTTCTTCATCTTTTGCACAAAGATACCATGTGGGACTTGGTTGAATGACTGGCCAAAATCCAAATATAGTATATATCAAGATTATGTCTTCGATCTGCTGCTTTGATAACCCTGCCAAACATGCATATAAGGGTAATCTGATATAATTGATTTTTAATGAGCCCATGGTGGTTTCTACTGATCATTGGTTACCTTTCTTAAAGGCTTTAAACCTTCCCATTAATAAGCTTTACTCACACTTTACTAGAAAACAAGGTCAATCTCTAATTTAAAACATAAAGCTCATTGTCCTTTTAGAAAATCAGAATTTTTGCCTATTTCAAGTCCTTTGATGCCTGTCCTACTGGCCAAGGTTCCTCAAAGATCATGAAAAAAGGCACAAAAATAACATCTGAAATTAAATTAATCAGGTATGTAATTTGACCAAGTCATATGACTTGAGCTCATTGAAGAAAACAATAATTCCTTTATCAATTCTTCATTTACCTTGCATTTACTTTTCTTAACTACTCTTTATTCTGGTATTTCAGTCATAGTTAATTTTTCTCAGAAACAAAACAGAAGTAAATTGATCATACGCTGTCTTGTATTGTTGGTTTGGTTTCACATATTGATTGTTTACTCCTCAAAACTGGAAGTTCTTTAAGTTTTGTAATAATATCTGCTACATCTTTTGTGTCTTACATTGTATTTTAATAGAGCTGATCATCCTCAATAAAAACAGCTTCTGTAAATACTCATTAATTGGCTAAAAGGTTATATCTAATCCTTTCCTGAGAATGGGTGCTAATAGAAAGAAAATGGAAGGAATGATCAGAGCTTAGGAACCCTGGGGTGAGGTATTAGATGAGAGGTTAAGGAGCCTTCTGGTTAATAAGATAATTTCCCCCTAATGCCAAATTTTGCTGGCCCTAGTTCAATACAAAATAATAATTATTATTAAATGACCTTATCCACAATGTAAAATATACTTATAAGTTGAACCATCAAGTTATGGATCAGTGTTATGGCTCATAAGAAGCATATATTTTTCCTAGATAAAAGGCAGGGCTTTAGGATCATGGGAGGCATAAGCCACTTAGCACATGAAAATCCAGGGAATTTGGAGTCCTGTGTGTCAGGTCAGTAGTGCAAGGTAAGGTCGTTGCTATTTTGAATTAATATAACCATAAGTAGTTGGAGCCTTGTCTGGCTCATTGGCCTCCTTAAGGCCTGGACAGAATTTGCTACCATAATGGAACCTGGTAAATTCATCCCCTTGTCAAGCCTTCCTTTCCTGTGCCTCACTGTCCCATGGTCAATTACTCGTTAATTAACACTGCTTACACTTGAGAGTTTCCTTCTCTGTAAATCTTCTTTATTTGTACCTGTATAACTGGTCTTGTCTCCAGATAAGAACAGGATGACTTTTATTCCATCCAGAATGCAGAATATAAATGAATGGGTAAGGGTAATCCCTGATCAAAACCCCCCCAGATTTAACCATCAGCTTATATTAAAAACTCTTTTCCTAGAGACACAGAGGGCCTTCATATTATTGGAATGTGAAATGAAGATAAAAATACTTTCTCATAGAACAAGATTTCAGGAATTGAAATAAAGGCTAACTTTTTGCCTATGTACGCCTGCACAAAGTAGACTACCTGGCACATAGTAAGTGATTAATAAGTGCTTATGAACTGATGAACCTCTCACTCTCCTACATAAATAACATTATTTTGAAAGATCCCATAACATGACAGTCTCCCTCAGTCTCCAAACTATTAGCTGTTAACTCTTATTGCCTTTGTAGTGCACAACATACTTGATCTCCAGCCCCTCATAGACATGATGACAAAATAAATAAATAGCCGTCTTAATCCTGTCTGAGGAATTGCCAGAATTTTTAAATGAATTTCTGAGCATTTAGAAATAAAAAGGACCTTAGAAATGACAACATCTAATTCAGCCTCCTCTTTCACTAATGAGAAAACTGAAGCCTGGAAAAGTTGAATGACCTGCCCAAGATCTTACAAGTAATAAGTCATGGTGCCAGAATTCAAATCTGGGTCTTCTAATGCCAAAACCCACTTTGACGCTGATCCACTCTGATGGAGGTACCTCCCTGTGGAAATGTTTCATATTGGTTTGACGACAGTCTCGAACATTGTGCTATTTTTCTTATTTTGTAACTTTTCATGTTGCACCTGTGTATATCATTCTTTCTTCTTAAAAAATTCTAAGCAAATGATAACATTTTACCAGACTCTTCTCTGAGACTATGTTGCAAACTTAAAAAAATAAAATAAAATAAGCTTGAAATGAAATGAAATGCTCCATTAGTTCCCACATGGTCCTTTGGATTCATGCTGCCTTTCCCTGCCATATTCTGTTTCTCTGCTCTGTAAGCCCTGGTATTAGTGTGTAAGTGATTAGGTGAAAAAACTCTTCTAGATCAGTGGCTATAAGCATTCAACCTTTGAAAGCTTTCCTTCCTCTCTGAAAATCAGTTCAGTGCAGTCTAACTTTTCTCTGTATCCCTATACTCGGCAAACCTGAAAGAAACTGTTATATTTGGCTGCTTTCCATTTTATTCTCCTTTTGCCACAAACTGAATCTCAAGGGAGGCCAGAGGCAAGAATTTTATTTTTCCTAATGTGGTAATGATAACAGTTAAAATGGATGCTTGTTGACTGTTTTGTGTCAAAATGGAGTTTATAGAATCATAAAATTAATTATAGCTGAAAAGGAACTTAATGGTCATCTAGCTCAACTCCCTCATTTTATAGATGAGGAGGTGGAGGTCCACGGAAGTTAAATGACTGGCCCATGGTCACAAAGCTAGCATCTATCCAAGGATTATTGGAATCCAATTCTACTGAACATAAATCTTATTCTACGCTACAATAATAGTGATGGATCTTTTGGGAATCATGAGGGCAAACACAGATATTAGAAGCAAAGTCTTCTCTAATTTAATAGGTAGAGGCACATAACAAGTTAAGGAAAGAATAGCTTTATTTGTCAGCATCAGCAGAAGCTATATTTTTAATAAGATTAAAAGATTAGCAAGAAAAATAAGCTTTCCCTGCTTTGAGTTTTTCTAGCACTGTTAGTACATCTCAGGCAAGTTCACATTCTACTTCCTGTGATATTTGAAATCATTGAATATGAAACTGGAAGGACCTTCAGAGATCATTTCTCCAGTCATCCCAGCAAATGAAACAAATGCGGTCCAGAGTGGCAAAGAGATTTGCCAAGGGTCATACGAATGAGTTAGTGGTTGAGCCTAGATATGAATCCAGGAATTCTCATTTAGAAGTCAGCTCTTATGCCACTTCAGAACTGCCTCCCTTTATCCTCCACTATGTCATTAGCTTTTGGAGTTCAGGGATCATGTCTTATTCATCTTTGTATCTTCTATAACAGGTAGTACTTGCCCAGGCACAGTGGTAAAATAGAAAGAGTATTGAACTGGAAAGTCATAGGACATACGATGGAACTCTGGCTCTGCCATTCCCCATTTCTATGACTATGGACAAATCACTTAATGTTTATGGTCATCCGTTTTCTCATCTGGAAAATGAAGGGGCTGGACAACATGACCACTGAGATCTCTTTCAGCTATGTATCTATGATTCTATGAAACACAATAGATTTTCAGGAAATGTGGGTTGAATTAAGAATGACCTCATCAACTTGAATGACACTATTCTGTGAGCAATATGTCGATCCCTTTTCTCTCATAAATCTCTTTATTATTATGAAATCATTCACGGTTATATTTAAGAATTTAAGAGTCCAACAGGACAAGACTTCAGATATCAACATTCTTCTCATTCTTTGACCTGTGAGAGAAGGAAAAGGGTGAAAACAAAACCCTGTGGACACAGAAAACTAATGAACAGTCCAGAAGAGCTCACAAGCCACAGTGTAATGGAGAAAACTATTTATTTTGAGCTGTTTATTTAAGCACAGGAGGATTCCTAATGGAGCCATCAGACCTCACTCATTGGCTAATCGTTTAATTAGGCCCATCTGGTGGAGGCTGTGATGAGAACTGTCCCAGCTCTGATATTGGCAGAGAGGTAATTTGTCATCCTGTGGCCCGGTGACTGGCACACACATCTCTAAAGCCAGACAGAAGCTCAGCAATCTGCCTCACATGAGAATAGCTGAAAGCGATTGGAAGCATTCGTGTGGTTCACCTTGGCACAAAGGAGAAAATACACTATTCCCCAGTATCCTTGAAATAACCTCAACTAAGAAATCAGGGGTAAAGGGGGAGGATAGTTTCTGAAAGTCAGGCAAATCTTGCGCCGTCAGCCAATCCTAATATAATGAAAAGCTTTCCCCCAAAAAACCATTTAAATGGTAATAATATGTTTTTATCAGTGTCTGATAGAGAGCCTTCCTCCTTCAAAAATCTTCTCCATGGTTAAGAAACCTTGACGCACACGCGTCTATTTTAGATGTGTGAAATGCGTTCCCTATGAAATAAATGTCATGCTTCCCTATACTGTATATATAATGCAGTAGTGGGCAAATAGTTCAAGTGCTCTCTTCCTACACCCACATTGGATGGTCTGTTCAGGTTGAATATTAGCCTAGTTTAATTAAAGGGGGAGGTTCAGCACAATGAAGATTTGGTGGTTGATCAGGCTTTTTGGTCTCAGCTAAGGAATATCCTTTTAAGCTTTTATGTCAAAAGATATCGTAAGGATCACTGTGCAACAATGATTCAGGTGTTGCAGTCAGGAAACTTTGCTTCATGTATGTGCATGTACACATACACACATCCCAACTCTATTTCAAGTCTGTTTATCTAGTTGTATTCACAAACCATCATCTCTTATACTTCGAATCCTAGACTCACCCTTTCTCTTTATCAAAACCCCTAAAGCACTTAGCTTGTCAAATACCTTATCAAATAATTTTCTTTCACAGTCTTGGTAATGTAGATGCTGACTTAACTAAAAGCTGGCCCCAAGCATCTTCCATTGCAGAAATAGCAGTTTCTACTGGAAGGGAGACATGCTGGGAATGAGCAGCAGCCTCGAGGGAGAGACATAAGATTTTTTTTTCCAAGAAGGTGGTCTAATATATCCACCACTTTGTAAAACTGTCAGTTATTTTGATCCTATGAAGAATGGAAAGAGAACATTAGTGTGTAAAATAAAAAAATGTCTTGGAGTATCCCTAAGTAGATACCGGTGAGGCTAGACCACCGGTCTGAGCTAAATGATATAGCCAAGCAGCTTATTGATATGTGATACTTTCCCATGCACCCTGATCTACATCTCTCAGTGTCTATCCTGAATCATGCAGCAACAGTGTCTGATGGGAGTTCAGCTCAGGCATCCATTTTTTATATCAAAGCACTCCACATTAACCCAAACCGAATCATAATATAACCAACCAATTCTTCTTGGAGATAGCCCTAGGCGCTAATATTTCAACGGGAGGTGACAAATTCTCTCAAAGTGGTGTCAATGTAGAGAGATTTTTTTCATTAAGTCCCAAAATAAGTTACATTCTTGCAAAGTTTTCAAGTGTGATAGGGAAACCCACTGATCAGTGCCCCCCACATAATGTTTTTACAGGGTGCCCCCAAAATATTAGTGCAGTTTTACATTATTAAAAATTAAAACATGCTTTCAGAGTCTTGGGACACCCTGGATAGATAGGACCTTTTAAGACTGGTAAAGTACTTTATATACATTATTTCATCTGTGCCTCACAACCCTTTGAGGAGCACTACAGATTGTATTAGCCGCATTTTGCAGAAGAGGATACTGAGGCTTAAAATAATCTATTGACTTGCTAACTGGTCTAAGAGGTAGTCCAGAGGTAGGATTTGAACTTAGGCCATTCTGGCTGCAAGGCCAACTCATCCACAACATGTTATATCTCAAGAAGAAAGGGGAGGGTGACATTTCATGAGATGACTTTAAGGTTTTATATCCTTTCCTCAATGATTAAGTCTAACACTAAGAACAACATTATAGCTATAGACTTTGTCAAATTTCAGAAAAATTATAAGTCTTAGAATCCATGATCTTCGGAGACAGGTGATCCAATCCCTCTAACTTTAAGCATTTAAGGTACTGTTAGAGTTTGAAAATGAGGTGACTAAAGATCACAGAGGTGAAGTGGCCAACTAGTAAATGGTGGAGGTCAAATTGGAATGTGTAGTTCCAATTCAACGTGGTCAGTCTGCCCTATGGGTGTTGGACCATTCCACTATGAATCAAACAGCCATATTTATGGAGTGTCTAGATTATGAAGAGCACTGTCATAGGCATCAAAGCACATAGAAAAAAGTAATGAAATACTATTGATGCCCTCAATGAGCTTGTAAATAGTTGATGAGATAGGATATAAACATGAAAACTTACCTGATGACATAAGGTGGCACATAGGTATCAAATAAATGATGTAGAAATTTGGAGGGAATCAGGCAAGGGAGAGTGCTTTAGAATCTGTATTGGTAATAGAAGGCTTCCTAGAAGAGGCTTGAGATGAGGAATAACCAGGAATGCACTGGAACAACCTTGAATTCACTCAGGATTGCTGAGTGTGAAATTTTCAGTGTCAGATGGAGCAGTGGACAGAGCTCCAAGAGAGGAGTCAGAAAGAATGTGTTCAAATCTAGCCTCAGACACTTACTGGCAATGTAACACTGGGGGCAAGTCACTTAACCCTCTTGGCCTCAGTTTCCTCATCTATAAAATGAGCTGGAAAGGAAATGGAGACCTACTCCAGTATCTTTATCAAGGAAACCCCAAATAGGATCACCAAGAGTCAGACACAACTGAAAATGGCTGCACAGCAACACTATTAGTTAGTGCCATTTACTATAATCTAAGTGTTCTTAATATTTTTATGTAAAAGATGCTTTTTGAAGTCTATTGAAACCTGTGGAGCACTTCTCAGAATAATGGTTTTAAATGCAGAAAATAAAATACATAGAATTATCATAGAAATCAAGTATATTAAAATAAAGTTGCAGAAATATATTTTAGGAAAACAAGTTCATAGACCACCAAGTTAAGAACGCTTATTCTAGAAAATTCTTATTTGCCCCATAATCATTCCACTTAGAACCCGCGGATCTAATTAAATCAGAACGAAAAGATCTAAATTCAACTCAGATGACGTCAACTGCCTTTTAAAAATTAGTATGGGAGAGGAAGTCATGAAATCCACGGCATCCAGCACGGTGTCCAGAACAATTCAAGAACTGCAGAGTTTTTAGCTCAAGATAAATATTGGCCAATGTCTTGGTCAACATTTACCTTCTAAGTTAATGAATCTTAATATTCATCTCCCAAGATATTGGTGCCAAGTCTGCTTATTATGAGTTTAGAGTGTTGCAAAAACAAAAGTAACATGAGATTTCAACTACACAAATATTTACCAAGTCATAATTTAGTCTTAAAATAAACTGTTCCGTACTGCCTAACATCTCTTGCAGACACTGTTTTAAAGACTTTCAATGCAGACACTGCCTGCGGGAGAGCTGAAAAGGTCAAATGTTCCCAATCTAATATAACTTTTTGAGAGCTTCCCCTTGGGACATGAAGCATACCACCTTATAGTGCCATCTTCTCTCCAATTTTCCCCAACAGCACCCCCAGTGCAATATAAGGTGCTGGAGGGGAAGATCTGTTTCTTTTTTCATTTGGGGATTGGTTGATTTGTTTGTTTTTTTTTACCTCCCTAGTGCCCATCTTAGCTCCTGGCACATGGTAAGTACTTAATAAATACTTGTGAATTGAAATGTTTTTGTGTTCCTTTCCATTTCCTACATTGAAGAACATGTTGTAAATGTCTGTTCCATCATTCTAGGAAGCATGAAAAAATCTACAATGGGGTCAGATGTGTTATCCAGCAGCCCAGGGGCCCCATATTTGGGGTTCCAGCCTTAAGTCTCCCCATTCTAGTCCATCCTTTACATAGTAGACTAAGTGATTTTTCTAAAGCACTGATCCGACTGACCACGTCACTCTTCTACTGAAAAAACTCTTGAAGCTTCCATTGCCTCTAGGATATTGAAACTAGTGGCCTCAGTCAGCTTTCCAACCTTTTTAAACATGATTTCCCTTCCTACACTGCTTTCTTGTTCTTCCTCACACATGGCGCTCCATGTTCCATCTCTTTGCTTTTGCGCTGGCTGAAAGCTCTTTCTACCTTTTCTTCAAGATACAAATAAAGTACCACCTTCTATAGAAAGTCTTCCCTGCCCCTAATCCCAACTGTTAAAGACTCCTCCACATGCCAGGTATTAATTTTAATTTTATTTTGTATATACTTGTATGTGTACATACCTCCCCTTGCCCCCATGAAAATTTCTTGGAGTAAGGGTAAGGAGGTTTTTCTTTTGTTTTATTTGTGTTGTTTTCATTTTTCTTTGGATCCCCAGGGCTTAGAACAATGCCTGACATCTAGCACTCACAAAATAAATGCTAAATGCTAATTGATTGGTTGATAAATTGAATAATTGAGGTATTCCCAGATGATTGAAAAGAAACCTAAATTCATATCCTGTCACTACTGCTTACTTTCAGTGAGTCTGGACAAGTCATTCATTGTCTCTGAGTCTCTATTTCATCATCTCTAAAATGGGAATAATCATTCCTTCTTTTCTTAATTAGTAGCACTGTAATAAAGAACAAGTAAGAATTACAATGTCTGTGAAAATATTTTATCTCGGTTAAGTCAGTATTATTTTCTTTATTAGCAAGGTATGTACTCTAAGGATAAAAGCCAAGTCTTACTTTTCTTTATATGTGTATATTTATACATATACACATACACTCAACCTTAACAGATCTTTCTATCTACTGTCTTCTATGTGGCTTGCCCTGGGGAAATGTAAATTCCTTGCAATTAGAAACTATCTTGCTTCAGTCTTTGTGATCCCAGCTTAAAGCACAATAATAAACACATAGTAGGTACAAAAGAAATGCTTGTTGATTGATTACTCGGTTGACAATCAGTACTATCACACAGATTTTATGACTGCTAGCCTGGCAGACAAGGAATAAACAAGATAGTTCCTGAATAGAAAGGACAGGTTTTCCTTTTTTTTAGGAGATAGATTTTTGTGGGAGGTGGGAAGGGGCCCCAGGTTGGGGATCATGATGGAAAAGAAGTAACACTAAGGCTACGGGAAGATAGCATGGCATGTAATCCCACAGTGCTCCTCTACAAGGCTTTTGGAAGGAGAATTCTAAAGTGCTTTGTTCCCTCTAATGTTGTTGAAAAATGCATGAAAAAGAAAAAGGCCCCAAACTATTCATTTATCTTGGTAAGGAACTCAACAGTTATTTATCTTTTTTAATTATGCCTCAAAAGGAACATGGGGCTGTAATAAATAATATTAGGCAATAATAAAAGAAATGGTATGGAGAGTTAACTGCAACATGGTGTCTCATTTTCCCCCTTGATTTTAACCTCCATAAAATTGTGGGTTCCCCTTATCCTCCCCCTCCCTCCTTTCTACCATGCCATTTCTCTCTCATTTGAGAGATGCAAATCTGCTATATTTTTGGAATCGATTGAAACACAGCTGCTCGCTTATTAAGGTTGTACAGGCAATGGCAGAATTACATTAGTATGATGCATGCGCTTGGACTGAGAGGTCAGCATTTTCCCAAATCTAGTGGCAGAGATCCACATATGGTCATACCTGAGCACATCTCATCTGCAATGTTTCTATCGGAGTCTTTTCTGATTTTTACTTTCATTTAAAGGATTCCATGTGCCTCCTCCTTGGGGGAGGAAAAGAAAATAAAACATGTAAAGGAAACTCTCTGAAGGTACAGTGTTGGTAATGAGTAGAAAGGTTTTGGAGATGGCAGGGTTCTTGGAAAGTATAACCTAAAATGGCAAGATGTAAAGGACTGATTCAGAGCTCTGCTCCAGCTGTGGTGGGCGAATGTGCATTTGTTACTGATGACTCCAAAATGCCGATGTTATATAATCACAATGGCAGAAGAATGATAGGCTATCATATAATATAGCCCTAAAACTGCATCATCATTCATCAAACCTTGCAGTCTTTCTGATTCAGGAAATTTGATTCAGAAACTCAGCCTCCCCTTTTAAAACAAACAGACAAACATAGAAGACAGGATATAGAACAGAGGCTACCTTGATCCTCTTTATCACACTTTTGATGCCCTTTTAGCAGTTTGGATAGAACTGTTTTAAGGATGAGGCTAGATGCTTAGTTAATATTTCTTGTACCATGTTTTAGACCCTGAATCTATTATATAGGTCACATTGCATTTGAACAAGGGTTATCTTTCAATGTGTTTAGAACACTATCTCCTTTTGGTTAAGGGTACAAGTCAACAGTTTCAAACTTCAGACTTTTTAAATTAGTGTGTGTGTGTGTATGTGTGTGTGTATACGTTCACACATGTATGTGCATGTGCTTCCTAGGAAATGACAGAATGCTAGACTGAAGGGGGTTTTAGAGATCATCTATTCAACCCCCCTCATCTTTCAGATGAAAACATTAAGACACAATGAGATTAAATGGCTTGCGGAGGATCATAGAGCTAGTTTCTTTTCTGGTTGTGGTTCTTTTCTGGTCCTATTGCTACCACAATTAATTCAAATCTTCATCTCCTTTGCTAGACTCTTGTAATAACCCCATAATTGATCACCTTGCATCCATTCCCTTCCTCCTTCAGTCTATCATTTTTTCCCACTGCTAAAGTTATCTTCATAATGTCTAAAACCACATTTCTCTTCCAATTAAAATTCACCAAAAGCCTGCCAAGTAAATTCTATGTCCCTTAGCAAGGCATTCAAAACCTTCCACAATATAGTTATAATTTACCTTTCCAGGTTTATCTAATCTGATTCCTTCTGCATATTCTGTGCTCCACCCAAACCAGATTATTTGCCATCCCCCATATATAACACATATTTATCTCCCTCCACCACCACCTCATCCCATGACTTTGCAGAAGCTGTCTCCTAGGTGTGAGGTGGCACAGTGGGTAGAGCACCAGTGCAGGAGTCAGAAGGCTCTGAGTTCAAATCTCACTTCAGACACTTGACACTCACTAGCTGTGTGACCTTGGGTCTAGTCACTTAAACCCCAAATGCCTCATTCTGGGCCATCTCCAGTCATCCTGATGAGTATCTGGTCACTGGATTCAGATGGCTCTGGAGGAGAAGTGAGACTGGTGACCTGCACAGCCCTCCCTCACTCAAAACAAAGTCAAGTGCAAGTCATATCATCATTTTTCTGATAGCATGGTCTTCTTCAGCAACAAAGGATGAACATACACGCATGCACGTTCCTAGGTGGGGAAAGTGCTATTACTTGGCTCCCCTTTCCCCAAGTCCCTTAACCTGCCCATTATCTTACTGACTAAAATTCTATTCATCTTTTGGTTCTTAGTTTAAAAACTACCTTTTTCTTGATGATGCCTTCCTTGCCTGACCCTTCCCCTATTGAGTGAGGATCTCTCCTTCGTTTCTCTTGTGTGATTACCATGCGTTGAAAAAAGTGTTTTGTATGAGTAATATCCCCTATTATGTACCTATTATATAACAAGTAATTAATAATATTTGATTGAAATCAACTTAATTCATGATTAATTTAACTTTCCTTCCTCTTTCATACTAGTCATGTACATGCATATGTACATGGACTACACATCTGCACAGCCCATCCCCACCTTTATGTATTCTATACATGCCCTCCCCTCATGCTTGGAATAGTCTCATTCACCCTCCTAGCTCTCTGTATTAAAATTCTTAAATTCTTTTATGGCCTAACTTGGGCACTTCCCTCTCTATGAAATCTATTTTATATTATAGTTACTTATCGCTATGTTTTATCTCCTTGTAGAGCTAAAAATTATTCCCTTCTTCTCTGAATGTATCATATTAATCTCTTTTGCCATTATATCCTGAATACTATTCTAAATAAGTATATACATGCATTGTATCATAAGCTTCTTAAAGGAAAGGACTTATTTTTTTCCTACGGGTGAAGAGAAAAAGGAATATTTTATATACCACCTACCATGTGCCAGGCACTGTCCTAAGCACTTTACAAGTACTTTCTCTTTTGATGTGTATTCCTGATATCTAGCATAGTGTCTTATACAGAATTGGTATGTAAGAAATGTGGTTGATTTGAATAATCCATCTTCCTATTTATTCCAGTTTGACAAGTGTTTGCTAAAGGCATACTTTATACAAACCACTGTACTAGGTACTGAGGGAGACAAAGAGATACAATTTTAATGCCAAAATAATATACAGGTAGAAATAAAGATGATGTAAATAGAATAAGATAAGGAAATAAGAGAGACAAAGTGTTATATAAAAAAACTTTGTCTTTGCAGAGTTTTCTCAAAGAGTTTTCATCTATGTTGAGATTTGATAATTCTGTAAAAGAAGATATTATATCCGTCTTTCACAAATAAAGAAATGCATACAGAAGCTAAGAAACTTACCTAAAGTCACCAAACCAAGAAATGTCATAGCCTACCCTGCCATGTAGATTTCTAGTCTCTTTTCCTCTACATCACATGACCTCTTTCTGACCTAGGATGACCTCTTTGGCTACATTCTTTATCCCCACTTTTAGTTTCACTGAGACCAAGCCAGTTCTTGATCAAGGAGAAAGTAGATAATTCTAGGAGTGAAACTGATCTTCTTTGCCTTATTGGTCCCACTGTTCCTCTCTACTCTTGGTCCCTTAGTTTCCCAGTAACTAGATTTTTGCTTATTATCTAACTGAAATCAATTCATGCATCTTGCCTGTTAGTAACTTGACTCCTGCCATATTGTAAATTCCTTCTAGTAAAACACACCCCTAAGGCCTGTTATCTGCCTGCGTAGGATAATAGAATCATAAATTTAAGTCTGGGTGCAACCTTAGTGATCATCTACTATATCATTCATTTACATGTGGAGAAACTCAGGTCCACAAAGCTTATGACTTACCCAAGGTCACAATGGCAATAAAAAGCAACTCCAGGAGTACCCAGTACCTTTGACTTCAAATAGAGTGTTTTTTACACAATAGCACACTGTCTTATTGATGCCAAATAGCTAGCTCCCCAGTTGTACATCTGACAATTGCCTTCTCCTTGGAACTACATTAACCATCTATTCTATGCCAATTCAGGTAGATACTGGATCGGAGTCCTTTGCTTCAAATGTTTAAATGTTAATCATCTTTTACTGTCATCAGTTGAACTTATGATTTCAAACCTGACTTCAGATTCATGTTAGGTGACTATCTCAAACTTGGCACTTCTGACCTGCTTGGCCTCTATGTCTACATGTTCTTTCACACTGACCCATGTTTTACCACATGAACCCAGTTTTTAACATAAACAAAATTATACTCAAAGCACATTGACATATGCCTCTTTTAAGATACTCCTATAGGTAAACTCTCATCATTTTACAACAAGCTCAAAAAGTTGTTCCCATTAGTAGAAATGTTATTTCTGAGTTTCTGTTGGAATTATATCATGGCATCTACAAAAGGTATTTCCACTTGAAGTGAATATACCAATAAGACCCTGAGCACAAAGTAATCCCAACTCCATTTCTGTTTGAAATTAATTAAGTGGATCCATACAGTTTCTAAGAGCATTGCTACTGCCATCTCAAATGACATGTGGCAATGTCTAATGTCCATCACAGAGTGATACTAAATTCCTCTACCCTTTTCTTTCCTTATTTAAGAACTGCTTTACATTAGCATTTTAGAGATTCAGTGATGCAGATGCAATATGATCAATTTTCCACATCAGTCATGGAAGGGCGATTGCAGTGATGCCAAAGAATCTCAAACTTTATGGTGAAAGTCAGGAGAGATACGAACCGTGCATCACTTTCCCTTCACTGAACTTGATGAAAAATAAAAGAACCTTGCCTCAGAAAACTAATACTTACCAGACTTGTTCTAAGAAAGTTTTGAGTACTTAGGACATCAATTTGTCTGGGGAATATGGTTGAAAATTGAATCAACACTGAAGTTTAAACTAAATTCTTGCTTTTCAACATAGGAGCAATAAAACATCAATGAGTATCACTTACAGGTATTCATCTAAATGGTCTCACCTTCAATTCCCGTATTACCCAATATCTTCTCCATTGGTTTGGACTCTTTGGAATGAGAAATTGTATCACCGCTCCAACATTCCTGTGGGTTAAGATATTGAATGTCACTATTAAACAAGCAAACATCTAAAAAGACCAAGGCATTAAACAATAACCAGTCATCAGCACTTTATAGTAAAGAAGTTTGTCCCATTAGCTAACCCAAAGGAATTAGGTAAGGAGATAAGATGCTTCCTGGAAGAGTTGGGCTTAGGATGAAGTAGGGAACAGTAATGAAAGAACAGATTATAGAGCAGGGGAAGGTGCTCAGGATAAGAACATCAAAATGGAGAAGAATAAAGGAAAATGGGCACAGGAATAATAATATATTCATATAGCATTTTCATTTTGATTAAATATTATCTTTAGAACAACTGTGAGGTAGATAACAATCACATACTTTTATGTAGTGGGATCAGATTTGCAAAGCATTTTATATACATGATGTCATTTGAATATGGGGTATTATTTCCATTTTAGAGAAGAGGAAACAGAGACTGAAGAAGGTTAATTAATCTAGCATGGTCACCCAGCTGAGTGTGGAAGCCTAGATTTGAACCCGCGGCTCCTAACCCTCAATTCATTACTGTATCCACTCTATCATATAGTCTAGACATAGAGACAGAGAAGAACAAAGAAAATCAAGTGACTTCACAATTCTGCCGAGAGTCCTCCTTTTTTGTATGTGATTATCTTTTCTGCCCTTTTACCTACCAGTGATATTTACATACATATATCTCTGGACTTGACATTAGGAAAAACTTAACTGAGGTAGAGGTATATTAGACCTTGGATCACAAAAAACCGAGTCCAAATTTTGTCTCAGGTATTTACTAGTTATAAAACCTAAACAAGTTATTGTACCTTTGTGCCTCAATTTCCCAGTTTCTTCATCTGTAAAATGAAATAATTATAGCACCTATCGCACAGGTTTGTTGAGAATTAAATGAAATAACATCTGTGCAAACTTTAGAATGCTATAATCAATGTGAGCTTTTATTAATCTTAACACTGATACTAGCAGCACGGCAATAAGCAAGTTATTAAATTCTCAGTTTCCTCATCTATAAAAAGAGAACAATAAGATCCAGAGTGTCTACTTCCCAGGGTTTTTATTAGTCTTAAATAAAATATGTAAAATGCGTTGCAAACTTTAGAGAACTATATAAATGTTAGCCATTATTTTTATTACATAGAATGAGGTAATGTATATAAAATTCTTTGCAAATTTCTAGGTTCTCTATAGATTTTGGTTATTTTTATTATATAGCAATTAAAAAGTCTTTACTGAAGTCCTAATAAATGTTCATTCAGCATACAATATAGCAGCTTGTACAGTGTAGATGTATTCATTCAATGATTTTATATAAAGTACTTAAGAGTAAGAACATATCCACAATACACTCTTAAAGTCTCCCCAAGAGCTTCCATTCATCCTGCAAAGACACAAGTCTCAGGTCACAAATTTAGATTCAGGAAAGGGAAAAAGATCATTTGGCAGCAACAAAGTTAGCAGCCAGGACTTCAGTGCCCAATACAATCTATCACCAGAAAAAAAATATCACTTAAGAAGCTTCATATCCTGCTAAAAAAATATGGACCATGACAGTGGCTGAGAAGTCAATGGAGCCACTCCACTGAAGAAAAGAAAAATGGCATCCAGTCCTCTATTATCATCAACTGTCCACTCGGTGCTGGTACTTGAAGGGAAAAAACAAAGCTCTAGTGACAGCTCCAAAAACAGCCTGCACATTTCTCTGTCACTGTTGGTGATAACCCATGACATCTCAAGCCTGGGCGTTTTCTTGTGAGGTTTGTTGTTGTTGGATTCTCTCCCTCCTAGTCCCTTCCATTCTCTTGGCCCCTCCCTCAACTAGACCTCCATAGGAACTTGTCATGATAGATGTTGGTAGCTAAAAATAGTAGATTTTGCATGTAACATGCAAGCTAGTGAATAATTTTCTGCTGTAAGCAAGATGCCAGGGGACAACAAAAGCCTGCAGGCAGTGGCAGCTCAGGGACGATGATGGAGTACTGTTCCCTGCACAGTAAATCAGTGCCTGGGCACACTTGCAAATGCTGCTGCAGTCTAGGGAGGGAGGAAAATGGAAACAACCCTAGAGAAACACTTCCTGCATTTAAAAATTATACCCTAGCTCTTCTCAGTTGACATGGAGAATTTGCTTATTTATTTGCATGACCGGGAAATGGCATAATGAATGCAGTCCAGGAGCTGACTCTGTGTCTCTCCTGCTCCCTGAGTAACCTTGGCCTGTTATCGGAAACCAAAAGGAGGCCGTAGATCTTCACATCTGGGTAATCGGCTTGGGCCATGTGCAACGCTGTAATGAAGTCCATCGTAATGAAACGCAAAGAGGAAGCATCACACACTGTTTGGGTCTCCCATTACTGCTCTAATGTACCATCCAGCATCTGAGTGGAAACTGTGAGCTTGGGTACTGGAGTTTGTCAGGCATGCTGCCTCTCTCGATCCCCAGAGCCAGACTCCAAAGTGAACTAGGGAATTTGGATTGTATTTCTGCAAAGATGGGAAAAAATGAGTGGGGAAGGGGAGAGGAATGGAGGGGGAAACCAATGCTCTGAATCTTTCCACCTGACCATTACCACTTCCCACTGTACCCCCCCAAAGCCCACCTCAATCCCCTCTCCCGTCCTCCCCATCTTTACCATATTTTAGTCATTTTCTATGCTTGAATTAACCATTTAGAAACATCAGTTGTGAGTTTACCTGAATGCCTTGGTGGAAAACTCCAGGCCAGGTTACTAAAACAATCTCATGCCTATTGCTTTCTAAGTGAGAGGAATTTAGCAAATCTCAGATCAGAAAACTGCTATGTTTGGCATATGAGTGAACAGGGGGCAGAGGAAACCAGAAAATATAAGACTAATTAACCTCTGTCCTCCAGGTGGCTGATAATGCTATGGGCTGTTGACCAAGTGTCCTTCAACAAAGAGATTTAAACATTCCGAATGTCTTTTGACTCATTAACAGCTCCCTATACTTTTTAATAACTTTCCATATGGAATAGGTATGCTTCAGGAGGCATGTTTTCACCAATAGATTTTTATTTTCTTTATTGTCCTGATTACATGAATGGGAAGACAAGTTATCATTTCCTCTGTATCAGAATGAGCTTCCCTATTGCAGTTTTGATCCCCACATCTATAATTATAGAGTCTCTTACTCTCTTAACCCCTTCTCCTCCACAATCTTTTGGTGCCTGGAATACAGTAGATGCTTAATAAATGATTGTTGACTGACAAGAATATAAAGAGACTGTGGCTTTATTTGTTTGTTTTCCCTAGAATTGTGGTTTTAACAGTGAAAAAATTTGAGCTGGCAGTTAGCAGATAAAAATTTCAGAAGAAATGCTCTTAACTTAGGGGTCATGGACCCAAAAATATGTCCATGGATAGACCTTGGAGGTATATGAACTTAGATAAGAAAAAAAAATACAGCTTCCTGCGTACCAACCTGTTGATCAGATGAAGAATTTTCTCAATTCCTTGGACTCTAGTGGTTTAAATGCCATTGACTTCTTTATTGTAGCAGTGTACACACACACGCACACACACACTCAGACACATGCACGCACGCACACACACACATGCACACACACACATGCACGCACACACGCATGTACATACACACACACACACACACACACACACACAGTGGTGAAAAAAGAAGCCATGCATCTGGGAGAATGGATATTGGATTATTCACATCGTTAGTTTAAGTGAGATCACGATTACACCACTCAAATTCCATCACATTTCAGGATCCCAGAGGAAAGGGTGTGAGTTGAATGAATCCTTTTCAGTATTTCTTTGAAAGAAATTTAGCCACCTTCCCAGCTCATCTGAAGATGCCTCACTGATTATAGCTAGGTTTTACATTTTCATTACCTAAACTAATCCTCATATCTCATTTTTTTTAAAAATGGTAGGTTCTGTATTCCATAATAAATGTGCTAAAGCCAACATCTTAAGATCCCAAATCAGGCAGAAGAGGTTTGCTTTAAATGCAGGTTTCTCCCTTATTGAGGTTTTCCATAGAACTAGCTAATATTGAGCTCTCTATAATGGGAAGAGTAGCCGTAAGATGAGGTATCAATAAACGGACATTGCCTTTCTCTGAGACATAAATATCTCATGGCTATCACACCTAATAACTCCAGAAAAAAGTTTAATTTGTTAATCTTATTGTCATTATTTAATGAATCACAAAAAGCCATCTGGGCATTTTATTATTATTTTTCTAGATATCTCCCTTTTATATTTTCTAATCATTAAAATCAATTCATATTTACATGTCACAATTTATTTTAAAATATAATATATATGTATGCCTATATGTATTTATACTTACATGAGTATACATGTATTTATCACATTAAATATTGGGTAGTCTTATGTGTAATACATATATATGCACACATGTTTCTGTGTACACCCAGCACTCTGTCCAATATAACGGAGCAATGAGGAGAATCAGTGCCTAGAGTGTCAGCCTTGGAGACAGAGACTATCACACTTACTTGCTCTTAGGCCACTCTCTCAGACTACCTATCAGTTAAAGCCAGGCCTGAAGCAACTTTCTGCTGTCCCTCAATCCCCCAATCAGCCCTACTCCTCTAAAATTCCCCAATCCTTTCTCTCTCCCCAACTCTGCAAACAGTCAGTCCTCTAACAGGACATATGTGTTACCCAAAAGCATCACAATATGTAAATTTTGCCATAAAACCACAAGGCTTATGAAAAAATGGGTTTAAGGGGTACAGCACTCACAGACTTTTTCAGTGCTACATTAATAAAATAAGAATCCAATAAATACAGTAGCACCTTTTTATACGTGTTAAATGGTTTTGAAAAAAATACATAAATTCTCTGAATCTAACACTGACCTAGGCTTACCCTGCACCCCTGTTCCCGTGGACTGGTTAAGATTCCAGAAAGTTGGGCAGGACACACCTTCAAGACCTGAGCCAGAGGCCTCTTCAGAAAGGAGTGGAGGTGGTTTCTTTTCCACCCACAGCTCCTCCTGCCAGGAAATATTCAATAAATATGATACTTTACAATGAAAAAGACCTAAAGTTTGTTTGTGGAAGTAAGCACCGAGAGGGTGGTAGCTTCAAAGTAATGTTTTCTTCCTTCTCCCTATCAGTGGAGTTGAACAGCAGAACTGCCTATACCTGCTTCCCCACCCCGCCCACAGGTAGGGAAGAACACCTCTATCTTCCTCTTTTTTTGAGTCCTTCAGTTCCAAAGTTTTGACAATTCTCTGTTATCAGGACTAGAAAATTAAAAAATAGATAGAACTAGATGGAATTAGATGATTTTTAAAGGAACTTAATTTCTAACATTGCAAGCCAGAATTTCCATAATTATACCCCTCATGGCAAACATGTTAGTGGCATGGTACACAAAAAAGTGCCCAGCATTGGGATTCAGAAAAGCTCGGTTTTATTCCTACTTCTGAGCCTATCAACCGTGCAACAGATCTTAATGCCAAATCAAGAATGCTATCCATTATAATATATCACCTCTAATGAAGCAAGGAAAATTAGGGAAATTAAAGTCTTATAAGAATACAATTGGGTCGACCTTTAAGACAGTGAGCCTCTATTTTCATTCATTATGACTTTTGTAAAAATCATTTTTGTTTTTAATTCTAAAGGATTCTTTTAATATATTAGCTCAAACCACATACCCACACTATATAGATAAAAAGATAATTCGATAGATTATAATTATAGCCAACAAATCCAGTCAACAAACCTTTATTATTGAGGCTTATTAGTGTCTGGAACTTTACAAGGTAAAGATTAGGACATATGTATAGGTATATCTATGTAGCATTTAAATTAACTTCTTGTCCTAAATCCTAACTGGCACCATCTGTCACCTTCTGCAGACAATCAAAGCTCATTGTTTATTCAAAAGCTATTGGCATGTTATATGCTATTTTCCTTTATTGGATTGTAATATTAGCATTCATTTTCTCTCTTGGAATAGTGATTAAAAGTCACTTTGTTTGCATCAAATGTTGAATTTGACAGTGTAATTCAAGAAATGCAATGACAACTAATGAGAGTCAGAAAGGCAACTTTTCATCGCTACAAAGTTTCATTTTCCATTCCTCAAGTAACATTGAGATTGCCTTCCCTGGCGAGTTATGATTCAACTCACGGGTGACATGGGTTAATGTAGAGAAGGTCATTGAATGCCCATTATCATCTTACAACGGGGTAACTCCTTTGAGGTTTCCTCGGCTTGCAAAATCAGTTCCAATTGTATGTGCTCATCTGGAAATATTCGCCTAGCTTTTATCAAAGCCAGACACAAACCAAATTTGCAAACACCCCCTAGTAGAAACAGTGAAAAGAATAAGATATGTATTTCTTTTTTTTTTAAATCTGCATTGATGCTACCTATTGAAAATTAAGTTTGGGCAAAGTCTTCATTGAGCCAGAAAAATTTGCTCATTACTGTAAACCAGTACAGTTAAAGGGTTTTCCTTCCCTATACAAGTTCAGTCTCCCTAGTACAATAATTTATTTATATGGTAAATTATTAAAAGGTGAAGTTCCTAAATCAGATGAAAATGTGAATCTAATATGCTACCAATTTTAAACTATATGTGCATATACCAATGATTTCTAAATGAACAAAAAGATCAGGTACACAGAGGGAGCGTAAAAAAAGATCCCATCACCATCATCATTTCTGTTACTTTTCATAACCCTGAGTCTCTCAGCCTAAGGCAGGAGTGGAAAACCTGCAGCTTCAAGGCCACATGTGGCCCTCTAGAATCTCAAGCGCAGCCCTTTGGCCTCGAGGCCACAGATTTCCCTAATCCAGGCTTTGGTACTCAAAATAAATGCTCTGATCCAGTCACATCCCTGGTCAAGAAGCTCCAGCGATTCTCATTTTTAGGTTAAAATACTAACTCCTACGTCTGACTTTTAAAGCCCTTCAAAAATCTAGACCAACCTTTCCAGGCTTGTTACCTGTTAATTTCCACCTTTCCAGGCTTGTTACCTGTTAATTTCCACCGTGCATTCCATCAAGGCAAGTGGACCTGTTCGCTAATTTTCATACAAATTCAGGGGCAAGGTGGACACTGGACTTGGAGCCAGATAGCCCCAAATTCAAATCCTGCTGCAGGAATTTCCTGTGTGACTCTTGGACAGATCCCTTCTCTCAACCTTAGTCATTTTTTTTTCTTTTTTAAAATGGCAAAAATAATAGGACTGAATCTTCTCACCAAATTATTGTGAAGACCAAAGATAACATGTAAGGCATTTTGCACACTATGATTCACTATATAAATATTTTACCCTTATTTGCATAGGCTACCTTCAATACCTGGGATGCACTTCCTCCTTACCACTGCTTTTCAGCATCACTCTCTCTCTCTTCACAATCCAGTTCAAAGGTCCCCTCCCACAGAAGACTTTAATTTCAGATAGAAAGGAGGGCAAGAATGATTTCATTTTTGTCCTTTTATTCCCACAGTGCCAGACAGATAGGGGGCATTTAATACATATTTGTTGACTGATTAATAAAACTACAGGGTTTATATTAGCTACTCTGCTCATCAAATGTAGTGATTTTCATGTTCTATCCCATTACAACCAATGGTCCAGCAAATTCTCTTTAAATGGTTAAAGTTTGTTGTGGCAAACCCTAAGGCTTCTGACTTATCTTACTATGCCCCAGAATAGTTAATAGGAAGAATTAGATAATGTGGTATAGTGGAAAGTACTCTAGATCTACACAGAAAGACCCTGACTCTAAATATAATCTCTTCAACTTGCTACTTATGTGACCCTGGTAAGTCACTTAACCTCAGTTTCCCCTTTATTTAATGAGACAGATTGGATAATCCCTAAATGTCATTTCCATTTAAAATTCTTATAATTTAAACCAATTAAGCTATGTCTCCAGCATATTGATCTTGCCTAGATATGCTATTGGCTGATGTACATGACATTGGGCATCTAGTTAATGCAGTGGATAGAGCTCCAGACCTAGAGTCATGAAAACCTGAGTTCATATCCAGTCTCAGACATTCACTAGCTGGGGAAGTCACTAAATCCTGTTTTTCTGAGTTTCGTCATCTGCAGAATGAACTGGAGAAGGAAATGGCAAACTACTCCAGTATCTTTGCAAAGAAAACCCAAAATACAGTCTTGAAGGTCATATATAACTGAAAAATTGACTAAATACCGATAAATCCTGTAAGTCTCAAATAGTTTTAGCATTTTTTATGGAGATTGTTCTAAAATATATTAGATATTTCCCTTCCTTCTTAAAAATACCATTAATATTTAAATACTAAATATTATTTAATTTTTTATTATAAAATAAGGTCATCTTTATGTGTATCATTTGCACTAGAGCACTGAGACATGTAAGGCTTTTCGCTCCTATATTTTTAAATAACATTGGACAGCTACACTTCAAGTAGAAAAAAGAAAATCTATATTGCCTCCATTTTCTCACTGTTCCCTGACCTGCTTACAATCTGGTCATCATGGGAACAGGCCATGGGGTACCCCCATATCCCAGCTTCCCTGAGCACTCTATAGGGACAACTAGATGGTACAGTGGGTAGAGCACCAGTGCAGGAGTCAGGAGGATCTGAGTTCAAATCTCACCTCAGATACTTGACACTCACTAGCTTGTGACCTTGGGCAAATCACTTAACCCCAGTTGCCTCATCCTGGGTCATCTTCAGTCATCCTGATGAGTATCTGGTCACTGGAATCAAGATGGTTCTAGAGGAGAAGTGAGGCTGGTGACCTGTACAACCCTCCCTCACTCAAAAAGAAAAATAAAGTCCGGTGCAAGTCATGTCATCATTTCTCCGATGGCATGGTCTTCTTCGGCAATGAAGGACAAACACACAGTTCTGAACACTCTATAGCTTTTAATGTTAACCTCAGTTTCAATGCCTTTCTTAATTGTTTCTAGTTCTTTTAATTACATTATAATGTATTTTTATGGTTCTTCTTTTGTAATGTCACTTTCATATCTTTATTAATTTTTCTTTTCTCCTTTTCCCAGATGAAACATGCATTTCTCGACTTACTGGCATAACACCTTGTATAACTTTCACGACTCTCTCCTTGGCAAATTCATTCACTTCCACAACTTCAATGATGATCTTTTCATGACTTTATCACAAATGCTCATTTCCACCTCTGACCTGAGCTGGACTCAGAATCCCCTTGCCCATATTATCACCAAAACTCAGTGAAAAGTCCATTTTATACAATGACAGCATTGAACTTGAGCGCCTTTGAGGGATCTTCTAGCTCTAAATTGATGATACTATCATCTATGATTCTCTCTTATTTGATTTCTTCGTCTCCTTTAGCTTCTAAATCCAAACTCTTGCCAAATCCTGTAAACCAATCCATGAAACAGCTCTTTATTTTTCCCTTTCTTACATTCCTCCAGCTATCCATCTAACTACATTCTATCTGGATTACTGAAGTAACTACTTAACTTGTCTCTAAACCTCTAACAGCGATGGGGAACCTGTGGACTCGAGGATACATGTGGCTCTCTGGGTCCTCAAGTTCAGTCCTTTGAATGACTCCAAGTTTTATAGAACAAATCCTTTTATTAAAGGGATTTATCCTGTGATGTTTGGATCCCAGTCAAAGGGCTGCACTTGAGGACCTAGAGGACCATGCGTGTCCTCAAGGCTTCAGGTTCTCTACCCAGCTAGTATCTTCTATAATCTAATGTTTACAATTTTGCCAAATGAACCATTCTAATTCACATAACTCATCACTCTCTTGCTCAAAGACTTCTTAGGGCCCCTAAAGTTAATTCACATCAATGAAGATTTACTTAGCAATTAATTTGTGCTGAGCACTGGGCACTGGGGATAGGGATACAAGGAAAAAGAGATAGTCTCTGCATTTCTGGTGGTGAAATTCAGTCAGAAATAGAATAAGGAAAAAGATTCATGCCCTCTTTTAGAATGGAAGGTCTGGGGGGAGGGGGGCAAAATTCATCAGTGGAAGAGAGGAGCAAGGGTAGAGAGGGAAATTCAGTTTACCAAACAAATATTGAATGTTTATTATTGTCTAGGGGCTGAAAGAATTAGTCAACAATCTCTGTTTGGGCAATAAGTCCCTCTCCAGCACAGATCACAAATCCTCAAAGATTTGGTTGGAGATACTTAAGAGATGTAGTTGTAGACCAACAACTTATTATCCTGCCTTGCAAATGTAGCTGGAAATGTTGAGGAAAGACACAAGGTTTAGGGAGATAAAGACACAAGATTTAGGGAGATAAAGGTAAAAAGGCCACATATTGGAAAAATGCACCAGGGTGAGTAAAACATGGATGCTGAGGGAACTTCTAGGTTAAGAAAGTATCTGAGGCATGTTACCAAAGTCCGGAAAGTCTAAATTTCTAGTATAACTTAGTTCCTACATGACACTATGGCACCTTGTTCCTTCTCAGGTTGGGGATATTGACTGGATCAATACCTTTTCAATTCTACAGCTAGCAGCTCCTTGCCAATGTATTTTGTGCCTAATGTGTCCAAATAAAACATTGATTCAATACAAAGGGCACTTAATTAAAATGGAGTAAGATATTCAGTAACAAGGGAAAGGTTCCCATGTGCAAACGTATGATTTTCCAGAGATTCTCTGTGTTGCTAGAGGGGAAAAATATTAATTCCTGAAAAATTCATGTTATGATCCTAGCTCAGATTCCTCTTATAACTTTCAGTAACTGACCATGACTCACTGCTGTTCTACTCTGCCTCTAACACCATTGACATCTATGGCCAAGGTGCTTTTCTGTTGAGCTGTTGTCATTGACTAGAGGGTTTCTTCTTTTGCTAAGGCAAAAGGAGTATTCTCAGATTCAAGGGAGACTGCCTATGCCTACAGCAATCCGAGGCTTTTTGTTAGCCAGGTCCATAGATATAACCATTTAGTAGAGGAAAGAACCCTTAAAGATTTTCTTTTTGGACAAAGTCTTTCTCCTATCAAGATTTTTCTCCAGTCCTGCTTCATGTGTAGGTTGCATGGAGTGTCAACTTCCATCACTTTCTCTCCATTCACCCAGCCAATATCTTAGTTAAAGACCTTATTCTCTCTCACATATCCTATTGAAATAAACTCCCATTTGTCTTTCTTGACGCTAATTTCTCCCCTCACCAATCTATTCTCCATATAATTGCCAAATGAATAGTGCTAAAGCATGCCAGGCCATGTCACCTGCCTGCTCGGGAAACTCTTAGTAGCTCTCTCTTGCCTATAGAATAAACAGACTCCTCTGATTCTCCTTTGTGAGGGAAAGTCCTTCACAGTCTGACTCCACACAATTTCTCCAGACCTATTTCTCCTTCAGGCACTCTACATTCCAGGTAGACTAGCTGGTTTGTTGCTCTCTGTACACAACAGTCCATTGCATGGTCTTCTCAAATGCCTAGAAGGCATTTCTGCTTCACTTTTCCTTTTAATATCATTGTTCCCTTCAAAGCTCACCTCAGTTACAGCCTCTGAAAGAATGCCTATTTTGATTCCCCACAGGACTAATTCTCCCTCCTTAAAAATAGATTTGTGTTTATTTTATATTTAATTTTATATTTATATTATATATAATTTATATTTAATTTTCTATGTACATGTTCTTTCTTCCTAATAGAATGTAAGTAACTGAAGGGTAGAGAATACTTTGTTTTTGCTTAATAAATAGTTAAATTTGTTTTTTTAAGTCAATTCTGGATTCCCAGTTGAGTTTGTATATATCCCCTAAGTATTACATTTTAGGTTCTGTGAGGGCAGAAAAGGTTTCTTATTAATTTTTATATTTTCCTAAATCTTGTGCCTATCCTCAACAGACATTTCTAGCTATGTTTGTAAGACAGGATAATAAGCTATTGGTCTACAACCATCTCTTAAATACCCCTCAACCAAAGATCAAAGTCAGAGATGGACTTATTGCCCCCAAGCAGAGATCATTGACTAGCTCTTTCAACCCCTAGCAAATAATAAACACTTAATACACATCTGGTAAACTGAAAGCGAGGTATATTAGAATGTATGTCTACACTTTCAATAAATCAATTAACAAGCATTTTAAGTGTTCTTACATATTGGGCACCCTGTGAGACTCTGAGAATCTAAAAGTCAAAAGGAAATAATCTCTGTCCTCCAGAAGCTCCCAATCTAAGCATTATAGATTTTCTTTCCTTCCTGTCTTAGACTGCCAGGCAACTTGATATTAAGTGGCCACAAGTACATCACCTTACTGTTTAATGTGTTTCTTAATCTGTTATATATTGAGAAACCAACTTATTTGCAAACTATCAGCAATTAAGTCCCATAAGAAACTTAGTGAACCAACTTTTAAAATATTTATTAAAGCTGCTGTATTCTTCATTATAATTCAGATTTCTGGTTCTTAACCATAGTTGAAGTTTGCCAGAGAAGTGGTTACTGAATAAATGAGGGGGTACTACATTATCTATCTATAACCACTAAAAACAGGATTACAATAAGAAATAGCAGAGGATTCGGAAGAGAAATGGAAAGATCATTTAAAGGAAAGGAGTCTAATAAAGAGAAGAAGGAAAGCAACTAATGAGTACATAATCTGGAAAAATAAAGGATGAAGTTTATCAGTTTATCACTACCAACTACTTACTATTTTCTAGCTATGGAAAACTTAAATCACCTTACCTCTCTCTAAGCTTCATTTTCAGCATCTATAAATTTACAACAGAATGTCAACTGCTTGAGGACAAAGACTCTTATTTTTGCCCTTATATCCCCGATGATTTGCCATGTTAATAAGCCCTTTATAAAAACTCAGCTGGGTTGGGGGACGGGTATGTGTGGGAAATATGATATCCAAGATGTCTTCCCCCTATGACATTTTACGATTTTATAAATAGCCATCAGCATTTGTTAAAGAATGTCATTCTCTACCTCCAAGGGGGAAATGAGTTTAAACTATTTTTTACTTATTCATAAATAAGGTATTTATCACTTTATATAGGTATTCACTTATATAGGATGTTGAGTTTTCAGGAAGGTTAACTTCCAAATATTAGTTTGATTTGTTGAACTTAATTGTGGAATCTCCTCATCAAAGGCTCCTTATTACCTTTAGAATCAAATATAAAATCATCTGGCATTTAAAGGCTTTCACAGCTAGACTTCAGCCTTAGAGTAATTTCCTCCATTAATTATTTTAGCCAAAGTAACCTTGTTGATGTTTTTATACAGGATACTCCATCTCCTTTCTCATGCCTTGTTATTGACTGTCCCAATGCCTGGAATATTTTTACTCCTCATATCTGTGCCTTAGAAGGCCTGGCTTCCTTCAAATCAGTTTGAACTCCTGGCTGCTGGTGCCTTCCCCACCAAGTTATTTGATATTCATTTTGCATATATAGAATGTATACAGACCTGGGTGTATAGATATATACACACAAATATATATATGTAATATATACATATGTATCTTCAAATATCCATACGTGTGTAACAGATGTTCATATGTATTGCATATAACATGCACATATACATAACATATGTGTGTGTGTGTATTGTCTCCCAGAACCAAATGTAGGCTACTTGAAGACAGGGACTCTTTATTTTTTGTCTTTGTACTTCCCACTCTTAGTGTAGAGCTTGGCATATATTAAGTTTTTAATAAATTCTTATGGATCAGTTTGATCTGGTGCTCTTCCAATATACAAGATAGATTCTAAATATGTTTCCAAAGTTCAAATACAGTTCTTCCTGAAGGAAGGCATGGACATATCTCCTTGCCTCATGAGTCTAACTAAATAGGTAACTGCTTCTTTGGGAAAGCATTCTTTTTTATTTCATAAGCAATAGGTACAGAGAGCATTACATAAATAACGGTTCCCATTTATATGTAGCATATGCAGAATCATTTCTACATGTAGTATTTTATTTTCAGGCAGTTATTAACAATTATTAGACTTAAAAATATGATCATTTGGCTTACGGGCACCCTAAATATTTAAAAATATAGATAAATTGTGCATGTACATATATATATATACATATATATGGGTGTGTATATATATATGTATATAAATACATTATAGGATCTAGTTGATATAAATAATATGCATTAATATATGTAAAATACATGTGGAAATTGCAAATCTGCTATAAAACTGTATTAGTTTCCATTACAACCTTCCCAATTTCAAAGATGTATTCATTTCAGTTAATATGCATTGGATCCTAGAGAAACGCTTAGGTTTAAACCAGCTTTTGAGAGTTTAAATGAAAATTGGCTTCTATAAATACTGACTGGTTTACTTAAAGGCATCCAACTGTGACAAAGAATTGGAAGGAATAAAAATAAATCAGAAGGAATTAAAAGGCGTTTGTTTTGGAAAGTGACTACTGGTTTCAGGGAGAAGCTTTTGTTATTAATGAATATTTGCCCATTTATATCGTTTTCAGTTAGCTAGCATTGGTTCTTTCAGTAATGAAACAAATTCAATTATAGTGTTTTCATTACACATCTGTATCTTAGCGGAAGTATATCAATTGGAAAAATTAAACAGCTAGCGTATACACCTTAGACTTTTGAGTCTAAAAATGTAAAGTTTCAAACACTTAAAATCCAGGCCAAAATATAACTCAACATCAAGACAATGGGTCATGTAAGTAATATTTGATAGTATCATTTAATTGGAAATTGGATTAAGTTGATGCCTCCAAGGACAGCAAAGACTTTCCTCAGTTAGTGAGAGGATTAACCTAGACCATATAAAAGCTTTAAAGAAAAAAAAGGGAATTCAGAACCTCCAGCACATACAGGTTATTGGCCATGTTTTCTGATCCCTCGTCACCTCTGATCTCAACCACTTCAACATGGTATCCTGACTGGCATCCATTGAGTCTCTCCATTCTTCAGTCTAACCTCCTCAGAGCTACCAAATTCATGCTCCTAAAGCAGGGGCTGAACCGTGTTCTCCCCTTCTCAAAAAGTCACATTGATAAAATACAAACGCTTGTATTTGGTGTTTAAAATAACTAAAAAAATTTCTTTACCTTATTTTTAGGCCTACTACGCATTATTCGCCTTCATAAGTTCTCCAATACAACTACACCAGTCTACTTTTTCTATACTTCATAAACTACCTACTTTCTCCTACCAGACACTTGCAACTCATTCCCTCCTCACCCTTCACATTCCTAGCTTTCTTCTCAGCTCAACTCAAGTGTCATCTCTTGTCCAAAGCCTTTCTTGGTCTTCCCCTCCACTTGCAAAATTAATTTGCATTTTATATAAATGTCTTATATTTGCCTGTATGTACAGATGTTTCCTCCAGTTGAAAGTATGGGGCATTTTTTGTCTTTTTACCCTTAAGTTCTGTTAGAGTAACTGGCCCATATTAGATGTTAATTTAATGATTAAATGCTGGGCAAATTACTAATGGATATATTTTTGCTGAATGATCCAAACAGTTAGGTCTGGAGTTGGACAAGAGAGTATCCTGGAATACTCTCCTGCCTCTTCTCAAAACACAAGTGGGCCCTCTGGAATTAGTGCGAGTTTCTTTACTAATCAGTGTATCACACATTTATTCCTACGAAAAGGGAAAGGCAGATTCCCACATCAAGAAAGGAATGACTTTCACTTAGACTATATCTGTGCAGCTATAATTTTCCAGAAAGTGGGGGAAATACACATAAATCTCTCAGAACATATTTTGAATTTAGTCAAACAGTTGGGCACGTTTTAAAACAACTGATTTATCTACTTTCTCTGCCTTATGTCACCAAACCGGGTGCTTTTGAGTCCTTTCTTACAAAAAAATATTTCCACTATGCCCACTAAGGAACACTAGTTGTGAAGGAGGAAGTGGTAAGCCTTTGAAAATAATATGCTTGACTATAATAACAAACAGGAAGAACAAATGACTAACGCTAAACAATGTTTGCTTTTTGTCTAAACTCCTCTAGAAATAGAGTTTCCATAGCTATTCAATTGAAATAGATGTTGTTTTTCAACTATCTTCATAAGAGACAGCATGGTATAGCAGATAGACTTGGTCTTAGAGTCAAGAAAACCAAAGATTAATTTCAACTTCTGATATATATTCTCTGGACTTTGCCACTAAAATTAAGTTGCTTCTTTCTGTCTCTCTTTTCCCCTTTTCTCACTACTGAGTTCATCTGACTAACTCCACTCTGAGGAAGAATACCCATCCTTCATTACTTATGTTTTATCACTGTACCCTGAATCCTTCTACACACAAGGTGTCTTCTCTCATCACACACACACACATACACACACACACATGCATGCATGCATGCACACACACGCTTTTCAGCTTCCTTTTATGGGATGATGGGTTGTCTTCCTCTATTAGGAATTAAAATGTAAACTTTTTAGCAGCAGGGAATATCTTTCTTTCTTTTGATTTGTATTTGTACCCCAGCCCTTAACATAGCATCTATCATAAAGCAGGTCCTTAATAAATGCGTGTAGTCTAGTCTTGACTGGCTCTGTGTCTCTGGGCAAATTCTCTAACTTCTTAGGACCTTGGTCATCTTTTTAAGACTCCAGGTTGCCCAAGCAGGTGCTCATCTGTCTTGGTTCAGGTCCTGAGTTCAAGTTTTACAAACAAATCCTTTTATTAAGGGGATTTGTTCTGTGAAGATTGGATTCAGTTAAAGGGCCACTCTTGAGGACCTAAGGACCACATGTGACCTCAAGGCTGCAGGTTTCTCACCCCTGCTCCAGGATATTTCTAAGCAATAGTCACAAGTCTTGTCTTAAAACAAAGAGAAAAGAAAACAATCTTCACACACAAAAGTAGGTAGAAGATAAATAAATTATTTTTTGTTAGGAGTTTTATCCCATGAGGTAAGAAATACCATCTAATTCCTCAGAATTTATGGGTACCAGATTTTTGCATAAGAGATGTGTTCCTGAGAAGTGTGCAAATGAAATCTTTGAACACAAAATGATGCATTAAATGAATGAGAAGAGCTTCCTATTTAAATAAATCATGACAAATCATCATGTAGAGTTTACGTGTTAGAGGAGGGAGTTTTTATTGTGTTTATCTTAAAAACTTGTATTTTTCTTCCCAGGTTTTCTTAAAATAGGATATGCCTGTACCATTTAACAAACATGAATATGAAAGGTACTGTAATGGGGGTTAGAATTTAAAGACAGTCCTCTACCCTCAGTGAACTTATATTTCTCCAGGGCAATATAATGTGCATAGCAGGAGGCAGTTATAACTTTATCACAAAACGAAGTGATAATAACTGAGGGGCATCGAGAAAGAAACCTATGAATTAGCTGCTCATCTATGCTTGAAAGGTAGCTAGAGATCTGAAGAGATAAAGGTGAAAGGTAAAGACACTCCAGATATGAGAAAACATTTTTTCAAAGGCTTGAATTTGGGAAATGGAATGCACTGGGTGGGCTACTTGCTGTCATTTGGGTGAGATTCAGAATCCCAACATACACTTCAAGTATGTTCAGAGCACAACAATACAGAGTCAGCAGAGAGAGTAAAGCAGGTCAGTATTACTGAGAAGAAATACTGACAATTTAAAGGGCAGTCAGGGACCATGAGCTCAGTGGTGCCCAAACTAGTGAAATCCAGTAGGTTTTCCTAGGGCTCTTGGGGGGGAGGGAGATATTAACATAGAATCAGATTTTGGGGGGGAAGGAATTAAAGGGCCCCTATCTGCCATGCAGATCAAAGATCAGGGTCTGGTGCCAATTTCAGGAGAGTCACTTGGGGAGTTGGTTGCTAGCTGATTGTCTGAACTACCCCTACCTGGGGAAAGGAGTCTTTTGGCCTGACTGACACAATGACCCTCAAAGATTTCTTCTTTTGAGTGGGTGGGGAGACTGCTGAAGTCTTTACAGTTGTAAATAGCTGCTAAGTTTGGAAGGAAGAGAGAATTTGGAGAAAGCACGTAATATGAAAGAACTACAAAGATAAGGAAGAGACAATATGGAGTCCTATAAATGTCTAGCTGAGGATTTCATATTTTTATTTCTTCATAAATTAAGGCATCCTTATGTGATTTCAGTATTTGATTATACTATGTTCCAATCCCTCCATTTTTTTGCATTAAATAATTACCAAAGAGATATTTGCCTACATTGATTACCTTATCACCTTGCAAAGTCATATAACCAGATACAATTGTATGCTCTAGATAAATTAGGTAGAACAAGTAGTATACTGGTCATTAATTCTGGATTACTCATTTTACTACTGATCCACACATTATCTAATTAAAGTGTACTCCTCCAAATAGTGGAAGCAAAATCATATTTACATTTCCAATTCAAGATTTTAGTATATGGTATTTAAACAAATCCTGTCACATGATCCTGTTTTTCCTATTTAGGACATTCTCCCTTAGGAACAAGTTGTTTTCCAAAATTTCATTGGTTGGTCAGTTGGGAGCTTGTAATATATTTTGTACATTGCAACATTATATGTGTTTCCTTCTCAGACTCGCCCATAAAAACCTATTTACTAATTTAATTACTAAATAAACTTTTACTAAATTCATTACTAAATAAACTATTTACTAAATTAGTTACTAAATAAACTAATTTACCCTGAAATATAGGAGCCCAAAAGCCTTAGTGAAATTTTCATCTATTAAAGCTTAAAACTCTATTAGAACTTTTGGAACACTCCAAAAGTAGGTGCGCAGTATTCTTCCAACAAACAACTCAAGATGGCAGAAACAGAAGTCCCTATAGTTTTCTGCCATGGGCTATCATCATAATAGAAACTTTATGAAAACAATGGTATAGATATCTGACCCAACATAGTAACTTTTTACAGTTGCATAGGAAGAGGCACCCATCTACCTCCCTATAAAGAAAGAGATAGAGGATTATTTGTAGTCCAGAAGACTTGCATTCAAGTACTACCATTGCTATTTACTAACCCTGTGACTATGGGAATTAAGAAGTCTTCCAATATATACTGAACAGTTGTTCTTCTACATCAATAGAAGATGTTCTCACGGTGCGAGTTTGCTCTACCAATGAAATCACAAGTGGAGCAGAAAAGATAAGCAAAATAAGTAAACAAAGAAATATGAGGATCCACCCAAGGTCAATTTATTTCTCTTGAATTCTGAGAAGGAGAGTACAGGGCACTTGCTGTCATGGGGTAAGATGAAATGTTAAAGAGGAATAGGATGTATGGTACTAGATTCCTTATTGTGTGTTCAAAAACACAAATAATTCAACTATTTATCATGAGAAGATTCTCTGTTTATATAGATATACTGCATTTTTGTAGTATATCTTTTTATATAATATAGAGTTTACCCTCTCTAAAACTCATTATCTTTTGATTTAGTTGATTTCATTCCCCTAACAGCAGCTTAACTAAGTACTGAAAATAATTTTGTGTTTAGGATGGACAACTTCAAAAATCAATAACATTTCATTGAAATAACTTTTGTTCTTACCACTGGCTCACCATTTTTTCTCTAGGAAAATAAGCCCATTTGATTGAGATAAAACATGCACAAAGGTATTATCAAAGGAGACAGTAATTGATACCTTTTGGATGCTCTTGTGAAAGGGTGAAAGCTTTAATGGGGAGCAGCATTGTTATCTAGCAGTTCTGAGTCACTTCATATTTCTAAAATAGTTTTAGGATAACTGAAATTAACCAATATAATGCCATGTATAAAGAGGACTAACCTGTTAGTAAAATTGAAGTTCTTTTATATACAGTGGAAAAAAAGGAGAGAGGCACAGACAAATACAATTAATCTCATTTTCCTAGGATTGGTTATAAAATAGATAGATACATAGATAGCCATCCTTATAGCCTGATGGATAGAAAGCTGCGCCTGAAGTCAGGAAGACTCATCTACCTGAGTTTAAATTGGGCTTCAGACACTTATTAGTGGTGTGAGCCCAGGCAAGTCACTTAACTCTGCTTGCCTCAGTTTCCTCATGTATAAAATAAGCTGGAGAAGGAAATGGTAAGCCACTCCAGTATTTTCACAAAGAGAATCCCAAATGGAGTCACAGAGTAGGAGACAATCAAACAGCTATAAACACACATGTATATATGTACTCCTACAGAACAATAACAAAATTTCCTAACAATAAAAATTAACCAGAACCAAAATGGAGTGCTCCGGAAGCTGGTAAAGACAACTTTTTATATCTTCAGGTGTATGCTAAAGAGTTGCTTGGAGATTTTGTAGAAGGGATTCTCATCTCAGTGTTGGCAGGAAGCCTCTGAGGTCCCTTACATTTCTTAAATTCTGGGATTCTAAACTGACCCTGATCTCATATAATCTATAAAGTTCCTAATCTACTCGCTGTAAATCAAGTACATAACCGGTGTATGGTTTGAAGATGTTGTCCTCTTCAGACATAATACTCTGAGTCGGATGAATGAAACTAGTATTCTTGTAATTTATTAGACACGTGATTATTCAACATAACTTCTTACCCTGGACTCATTGGATGAATAAGTATGCTACATTTTAAGATAATCTAATTAGTAAAAATCCAAAGGTAAAACATAGATTACATTGGATTAGGATGTAATTACTTCTGTATTTTCTAGAGCATTTTGTTGTTGAGTTGTGTCCAACTCTTCATGATACTGTTTTGGGGTTTTCTTAGCAAAGATACTGGAATGGTTTGCCGTTTCCTTCTTGAGAAACTGATACAAACAGTGTTAAGTGACTTACCCAGGGTCCCACATCTAGTAAATGTCTGAGGACAGATTTGAACTCAGGACAATGGATCTTCCTAGTTTCAAGCTCAGTGCTCTAAATTGGGAGCATAGAATCTCAAAATTAGAACATTCCCTGATCAAAAATACCTTTAGCTAATCTCCTTTAAATAGCTACTGTTAGGGTGAACCATACCCCAACTGCGCTAAAAAAAAAATCTTCTCCCACTTATACCATAAATTTCTTCCCTTCTACAATGACATCAAACAAAAATCTACTACTTTTCAAATTACTTAAATTAACTTATACTCTGCTAAAAGGGAGGATTTTTGCATTATTTCTCCTCTGCGTAGTTCCTCATCTATACTAAAGTAATTTGTTCATTGGGTTTTTTAAAAGAAATTTGGTTGAGTTGAATTTTGAAGACTTGTGATTGTGAATTGAACTGTGATGACCAAAATGAGAAATTCAGAACAGATTCTGGAAATAGGATGATGATACAATGAATACTTGGTATCAAGAATATTTAACAAAAAGGCAAAATACCAAGTGTGTGTTGTGAAATGGACACATAACTGAAAGTCAGGAAAACTGAATTCTTGTCTCAGATCTGGTCCCAACTAACTATGTTAGTTACTTAATTTATTAGAATTTAAGTTTTCTAGTCTGTCAAATGAGAAAATTGACTTTAATCTCTAAGGTTTCCTTCTACCTCTAAAATTCTAACTTGCCACATATGTGGATATAATAATCCTTGGAGATAACTCTGAGTCATCCCAGATATGATGAGTGTATTATATGAGTTGTACTCTTGAAAGAATGGTCAACCATATGTCCTTCAGAAGCATTTAATAGTCTTTCCAAATTTGAATGAAAGGATTTCAATTTATTGACAAGCAGAGGACACCCTTCATAAGAATGAGATTTAAATAAATCTAAATAGTTCTATAAATGGCAATGTTGAAAACTCAAGAAGGTACCATATTCATCCCTGGTCTCAGAGAAGTAGGTTTTCACTTGATCTTTAATGTAATAGAAAGTGATACACTAAAAATGTTATTCAGGAAGCACAGAGATTTGTGGAAAGACAAATGCAATATAGTAGCAGCTAAACTATTACATTAAGTTAAGAGGGGGGAAAAAGCTAAAAGTGTTTTTTCGTTACATATGCTACATATTTACATTACAGCTACTGTAACAGTTAGCTAATGTCAGATAATGAAACAACACTTTTCCATCTTCTAGTTCTATCTACCTTCTGTTCAAGCCATCAGGATTTGGTTTTGAACAAGTAAAACATTAAAATCTGATATTTTTCTGGGGTGGGCAGTATATTAACTTGTGATGAATTACATCTATTTTTACTTGTCTTTAATGTAATGATATGCCCTGAGTACTAGTTACCCCTAATGTGTCTTGATTTATCACAGAAGCTATGAATGTATTATTCCATCCTCATATTATAATATCTAGAGATGAATCTCTCTCTCTCCATATATATATATGTATATATATATACATATATATATATGTGTGTGTGTGTGTGTGTGTGTGTGTGTGTGTGTATATATATATATATATACACATACATACATATATGGAGGTGTATTTATGCATACCCCATATATGTATATGAATTTGTATATATACTTCATATTCAAGACCTCCATTTTCCAATAGGGTTCCATTTTATATTAATCAGACTATAAAATAACATTTCTCTATGCAGGTATTTTTTAGTAGACTTTACTCCCAACATTAACGATGAAAAAAAATTTTTATATCCTTTTGCTCCAGTTACGTCCTTTATTTACTTTCTACTTTCTCAATAGAATATGTATGTAATTGATCATGAAGCATTAACAAGAATTATAATGATAGCAATACAAATAACTCATATCCATGTAGTACTTTGAGTTCTTTTACAGAGTATTTTCCCTCCAGAAACTCTGTGAAATCGGATCTATAGGATGTATTATCTGTTCAGCTAGGTGATATAGTAGACGGATCACTGGACAGTGAGGAAGACCCAAGTTCCAATCCTACCTTAGACAAACTTACTAGCTATATGACTCTGAACAAGTCATATAACCTCTGACAGTCTGTTTCCTCAGTCGTAAAGTAGAGATGATGGTAGTTACCAGCCTCCCCAAGTTATTATGAAGATCAAATTAGGTAATATCCATAAATCATTTTTCACAGTTCCTGGCACCTAGTAGGTACATTATAAGTGCTGATTTCCTTTCTTTCCTTTTTACAGATAGGAAAATGGAGGTTTTGAGAGCTGACATGATGTTCAGACCTATATACCTAATAGTTGTTTGAGGAAAAATAATGTCAATCTGATATCTCTCTGTGATAACAGACATATGCATAATTTCATATAGTTTTTAGAAAAAGGACCTTAGAGATGACATGTAGTGCAAGTCCTTCATTTGAAAGATGAGATAATGACTGTTTCCACTCCATAAAAATATGCTGGACTATACTTTGAACTTCACTAGTTTATAGAACTGGACGTCATTTATTCTTCCTTGGCATTTGTAAGAACATATGTAGAAAGAATGAAACCTCAACTATAGGGTCAAGAAACATGGATTTGATGCTCTCCTCTAATACTAACTTGCTAGCAGCTAAGTTTTTCAAATCACTCTCTATGAGCTACAATTTCCTCAGCTGAAAATGAAACTCAGGGTTGGAATGCATATGTCAGGGTCTTTCCAACTGTAACTTTGGTCCTATAATACACATTGTTCTCTGATACATATTTGGTACAAATTTAATTAGTGATTTCTCCTTTAGCACAAATTTTGCATTTCAATCCCTTATCCAATAACTCCTAGTGGCTATATCAGAAAATATTAATTCCTCTGCTTGGCTGTTAAAGACACTGGTCCTAAATTATTTTTTCCAGCCTCATTATATAATATTCCCCCTTTACCCGGCTCTATAGTTTGTTCAACCTGGACTTTTTCTCTGTTCCTTACCTAAATCTCTCCATCCTGTCTCCATGCCCTCATGGCTGGAAAGCATTCCCAGGTAGAGTCACTAACTCCATTTAATAAAAGTACCAGTACCACCTGTTATATGATGCCTTATATAATATCTCATCTCCTCCAACAGTCAGTAACTACCCTTATTATCTATCTTGTATTTATATTCTTTATCTATATTTTACATTTATTCTGCATGTTTTATTTGATATGTGCTTATATGTATACATGGTTCTTTGAGAGCAAAGGTGTTTTCTTTTTTGTCTTTGTATCTGTGCCCTAGCTTCAGTGTTGGCATATACAAAGTATTAATAAATGTGTGGTGATTAATTGACTGCTTGATATTATAAGAAAGGATTTAAGAATAGTCTGAACAAGCTGTTGAGATTTTCACTCATTGACTATCTTCTTCATTTTAAGTACTATGACAAGTTTCTTTGATGTCTTTCCCCATGAGAGTCTAGAGATGCCTTTTCCATATCTTCTATTTTTCCATTTTGTGCTTATCAGAATATATAAGTCCACATTGGAAATGAAGTACAGTCCATGATCCCAGATACTTCCCCCATCACAGAAAACCAAGCCTTTCACCAGAGTACCAGTCACCCTAGTGGTGTGACTGAAAAATATCATCTGAAATTAAAATTTCAACTGAAGTAAAGTAACATTATGACATTCAGAAAGGTGTAAAAGTATAAAACACATCAGGAAGAGACAGAATTATTATAGATGGCAGGTGGGTGTTAACTTTGAAGTACCATGATAAGGCAGGTCTTGCTGTAGGAAGAGGATTTTTTTCATTGCTAGAGTAGTAAATGTATGTGTGTGTGTGAGTAAAGAGAGAGAGGGATAGATATACATAGATGTAGATATAAATATATAGAGATGTATTTATATATAATTGTATGTTTTGCATACATATGTATTATTCTATGTGATTATGCCTATGCATATATTATATATAAAATATGTATGTATTCATATATGTAGAATTTATATAACATTTATAGTCTTATCATAAGTCCTCAGTTTTTTCTCCCGCAATTCATGGGGGTTCTAGTAATAAGAGTTTAATTTTAAAAATCCATGCCAAATCTTGGAGTTTGAATTCATCCCCTTTAATCTTCCATGCTTGCTTGTACACCAGAGGATTGTGCTCCGCTTGTGGGTGGAATAAAAAATGAATTCCAGAGTAGCTGAGATCGGCTGTTGACATTTAGCACGATGTTCAGAGTACCTTCTTGTCAGTGATAACTTGGCAAGGCGGGAATATAATTAAATTATTTTCAGTGGTGGTGATGTTATTTTTTATTTACGTATCTCTTTGTCTCTCCCACATAGTATGGTGGCTTATTAAGTTCTTTCCTATGCCATTACATTAGCAGAATTCTAAAATGTTTTGAAAACATCTCTTCGAGCTACACAACAATAATTAACGGCATAGCAAATGTTAAGCAGCAAGGAGCTGACAATAACACCGTCTAATGTCGATGGAAAGCAATTAATCATGGATACTACCCATTGAGCTCAAGATTTATACATAGTTATCATAAAACACTGATGAGGTCCCCTTGCGATCTGTCACAATGTATGTATTAAGGATATCTTTTTTCCCCATAAGTGAAAGAAAGCAGAAGGATGTTTCTTAATATGTTTACTATCATTCCATTACGCAGTTAGTCTCTGGTATTCTCATAGGATGGCAGTATCGTGGTGAAGCAGCAACAGCTCATCCTTCTAATCTTTCCAGAAGACATGACTGGCAATATACAACCCAATCCTAAAATGACAAATGGAAGCCAACTCTTTGATGCTGTTACTTTCTCCAGCCTTGGGGAGTGGTTGGGGGGAGAATTTACCTTCCATATGTTCATATTTCCTTCAACTGAGGAAGGTGATAAATAAGTTTACTAGGTTTGCACTGGGGAGTTAGTCTGCACAAAGAGATTTTTTTTCTCTTTTTTTTCTTATCAAGTTCCACTTGATCAATCTACTCTAAGAGCTTCATGGCATTTGTCAGAAAGACTCTAGGAAATGCAGTCCCCAGAAGAATTCCTGACAGGTAAAATCGGCAGGAGCTAATCACTCCACAAAGCATTATCAGAAAAAGGTGATGTGTATTCATGGCCACACAGTTGAATGGAAACTGATCTTAACTGTAGAAGTGTCATCAGAAAAGGAAATGACCACTGCTAAATTAATTAGCATCTCATGTAGGAATCAATTGATATGAATGCTTTTCTTTCTTTTATACTAGAAACTATTTTCCCCAGGAATTTGACATTAAGTTAAACCCAAGAACAATGGTAGATATTTCAATAACAATGTGTGATTTTATGACCAACTGGGGGCCCCAAAATAACTGTGTTCCATCTTTACCTTAGTGATTATCTGGTGTATTAATATGTAACATTGTTACATAATTACATCATAATATAATTACCCCATAATAATACATGAGGTTATTAAATACTAATGTTTTTATAGCATTTATATATTTCTTACTATGTGTCAGGCAGTGTGCTAAGCACTTTAGAAATAACTCATTTGATCTTCACAATAATTCTAAGAGGTAGATGCTGTGATGATCCCCATTTTACACTTGATGAAACTAAGACAAATGAGGTAAAGTGATTTGCCCAGGATCACACAACTAGTAAGAGTTTAACTTAGGATTTGAACTGAGATCTCCCTAACTCCAAGGTTCCACTATGACCCCTAAGCATCTCAAACAGATTTGGTTAACTATGTATACTTTGGGAGATAGAATGAATGGTTTGGGGAGAGTTGAATTAGATTCTCTTTAACTACACTTCTGAACTTAAGTATTCTGTTTATTTTGCTTCTTTGCCCTATTTAAGGAATAGAAATCAAACTATATGAACACTACTACTAGAGAGATGTGGCTATAAAGATATTTAGATTTTCAGTGAATGCTGTCAGAGAGGTAGCAGAACTATTTAAAATTTGGAAGCTAGAAGAGGAAGTATTTCAAGAATTAGAAGACCACAAGAAAATCACAGCTACTTTGGATTCCTTATTCCAAAACTGTGTTTATTTCAAAACACAATAATAGCTTTAGAGGTGGAAGGAACTTCAGAGGTTCTTTATTCCAACCTCCCATTTTATGATGAAAAAACTCAGTTCCATCGAGGTTAAGTGACTTGCCCAAAGTCACAAATACAGTCAATATTAGAGCTGGGAATTGATATCAGATTTTAATCTTTTTAAGATTTTAAACGGTCATTTTAGAAGAAAACAAAAGGTAAAGTAAAAAAATGTTGTGCGTTGATTTAATTTATGTACTTATTTGTTGAGTATACTGGGTGGCCACAGTGAAAGCTGACATGGGCAAATACAAGGAGTCAATAAAGTACCATGTTTATTTGGTTGAAATGAATTAATGAATTTGGTGAAAGTAGAGGATCCACATATAGGAGTACTGGGAGAAAAGATTCAAAACACTAGACTACTATAAACAATAGAGCTAGGGAAATAATTATGGTAGAACTGGGAAAAATGTTTAATCTAATACCCAAATACTCAAATGAATATGTGATATAACATCAATATGGTATGTCTCTCCATATCTCCAATTATTGTGTAGATGATAATACATCCATGTCTGCCTATTCAATTCATGGGACATAGTGGATACCATTCTTGAGTTCTCTGAACATTGCAAAAATATCAGTAGAGCACATGAGCTATTTGGCTATTGTCATTCATCCTCTTTATGTGCTCAGCCCAACTTAATTTCCTATCATACATTTCCTTGGGAACTATCACATACCTGATGAATTAAACCCATTATCCTTTTCAACTTTCTTCAACTTTATGAACAAATATGAGTGTCTGTCAATCTCCCTCTCTGTCCATACATCTATCCTGATTTTATTGTGAATTCCTTGAAATTTCTTCTTACTACTCAACACTACACTTCAGTATTCAATATTTTCAGTCAGTTCAATAGCTGTTGTGTGCCCATACTGTGCTGGACACTGGGTGTGATACAAAAGAAACAATTACTGCTCTTGAATGTCCCTAAAACATAGGTTTCAGAGACAAAACACCTATTTATTGGGGGAAATAATTTGAGTATAGGATATATAAAAAATGGCTTTCTCCTTTCCCTGAAACCCAACTACTAATTATTAACAGTACCTATTATTCATACTTACCATATTCTTACTTTGTATAAGTTCCTCATTGAATGTGGTTTATCTTCCTCAACTAATTGTAAGCTTCACGAAGGCACAAATCATTCTATTTTCTTTGTATTGACCACAATATCTAGTTATGTTCAAGAAGGTCTTAAAAATGTGTGCAATGAATGACCAAGTTGATCCATCAGTAAGGCTTTATTTAATAATGCTTGCTATGTGCGAGGCACTGTGCTTAAATGCTAAGGATACAAAAAAAAGGCAAAATATCCTACTCTTGAGAATCCCAGTGTCATGGGGGAGACAACACGCAAATGACTACATACAATGTATATACAAGAGAAATTGGAGAAGATCAATGGAGGAAAGGCATTGCCATTAATGGAGACCAAGGAAGGTTTCCAGTAGAATGTGGGATTTTAGCTAACAGTTGAAGAAAGCTGGAAGAAAGGCAAGCTATGGAGATGAGGGGAGAAAGAGAGCGTTCCAGGGTTGGGGGACAGCCAGTGAAAATGCCCAGTCCACAGATGGAGTGGATAGTGCAAAAAAACCGCAAAAAGGCCAATGTTACTGAATCACAGAGTATATGGGGGTGGAAATAAATCAATGAAGCATCAAACCCTGCTGACATGCACAGCTTCCTTTTTGACTTAGGGCAGAATCATATATGACAAGATAAGGAAAAGGGCCTCTTGGGTGTGAAGGTCTCAGTACTCATCATTAATTCTGAATAATATATGAAGTCATTTTCGCTATTCTCTGTGAACCAAAATCAAGTACAGATTTCTCTGGAGGTCTTGGGGTGGGGGGGGGAAGTGTTTAGTTAAAATAGCAGGCAAAAAGAATGCTATCCTTCCCTGAACATGTTTCTTTAATTGAACACCTGCTTTGAATTAATTGAAAAATATTCCAGCTTTCATCTCTGATTTAATTATGTTTTCTTTTTTTTAGAACACATACATCCCAAACTCTTCTAAAAACTCTGAGTATTTCTCCCTGTAGCACCTTCTTTTAAATCACTTTTGCCTTTATATGCTCCAAGGATGAAATTAGAAGTCATTTTATTCCTCACATATTTGGAATGAATAATTATGCTGTCATGCAGTACATAACTATTAATTACATGAGTGCCTTTTTATTTCAAGAGGTTATTTCATTTTTTTAATAAAGAGTTATAGATGTCAGTCTCCTGAAAACATATCAATCAAATGTTATTTTCAGAGGTTCGGAATTGTCATAGCCTAGCGAAGAGGCTTTCTGTTTTTGAATATGGAATATTCAGACAGAATCCTCCCCAAAACAGACCCTGCTATATGCCTTCTCACTACTATTCAAGTTTCTCACAATTCAATACAATTTGATTCAATCAATAAACACTTATTAAGTGCTACTATGGGCTAGGCAAGATTTATTTCCAGTCTGCTAAATACATGTTGCTACACTGTCGCTGGGAGATAGTCAAAAAAATGAATTAAGAAAAAGGCCCAACCCTCAAGGAGATTATAATCTAAAGAGGAGTTTATTATATAATCGACATTCTTGCAACATTGCAGAGTGAGTTGCATGAGATAGCATTATCTCTTTCTCCATCTCTTCTCCAACCGACTGAAATTACACTCATCCTTCAGCCTCCGATCGCATGATCTGTCTTCTTTCAAGCCTTTCCTAATTCCTCCAGTCTTCTTTCTCAGAAGTTTTCATAGCATTTTTACACTTTTTTATGCACCTAGCATATTGGTTTTCTGTTATTTCTTTTTTGTTTCGTTTTATGCCTAAGTATTGTCTCCCTTACTAACTGCAAGTTCTTTGAGAGTAGGGACTACATTTTATTAGCCTTTGTATCTCTCTCAAAGCCTAACTCAGTACTTTGTACATAGCAAGTATTTAATGTTTGTACTTTTTTTTATACTTGACCTCAGAATTCAATCAATAAGTAATTGTTGAGTATGAACCATGACTATATCATTTTAGCAAAGGCAGTAAAGGATAGAAAAAATCATGATGAAATCTTTGCTTTCAAGAACCTCTTAGTCTAGTGCCCAAGGAAGTCATACACAAGGCAAAGCAGCTTGGCATACTGCCTTATAGTATGCAGCTGGGAGTCAGGAAGACCCGAATTTGAATCCTGCCTCAGAAACGGATCTGCTGTGTGTTGCTGGACAACTTTAACCTCTTCCATCCTTCATTGGATCAATCTTTAAAATGAGGAGAATAATAGAACTTACCTCACAATGTTGTGAAGCTCAAATGAAATAACAAACCTTTTATTAAAGTAAGTGTATCATTTATATAATTTATTATTAAATTTAAATTTATTAAACTAATCCTCTCTGTCAATCTTAAGATAATAAGAAGCATTAATATAGCACTTTAAGGTTTGCAAAGCACTTTACAAATATTATCTCATTTGACTTTTATAACAACCCTAGAAGATAGATGCTAGGGCTAGTCACATTTTACAGACAAAGACAGAGGTGACCAACGGCAACGTCGTATGCCTGAGATCACATAGCTAGGAAGAAGCCAGTTTAAACTCTGGGATTCCTAATTTCTGGACAATTAACTGCCTGTAAGTATTTTTGTGACTGCAGCTAGATGACTCACTGGATAAAGCAGTGGGCCTGGAGTCGAGAAGACCTGAGTTCAAATCCAGCCTCAGATACTCATTAGCTCAGACACTCTAGGCAAGACATTTAACTTTTGTGTTCCTTTATCCACTGGAGAAGGAAATGGTAATTCCATCTAGTATCTTTGCTATGTGGTTGGCCATGACTAAACAGCTGAAGGATAATCATGGCTGCTATTATGAATTACGTTTATATTTATATTTAATATATTTATATTATATATTGTTGTCATGACAAGCAAATTCACTGGGATCTCAGAGGAAAGAAAGATTGTGGTTGGCGATCAGTAGGCAAAGTACCATGGAAGGGGTGGGTGAATTAAGATTTGTGTTAGTCACTACAGAATCAACAAAAATACTAACTCACACATATATAGTGCTTTAAAGCTGGTAAGGCCCTTTACCTGCATTGCCTTTAATCCTTACAGCAACCCTTGATTGTCCAGTCTAGATACTCCAGCTATCATTATCCCTAATTTGCAAATAAAGAAGTTGAAACTCAGAGATTCGATAACTTTCTCAGGGTTCCATTTTTATTGCCAGAGGCCATACTATGAAACAGGCATTCCTGATACCAAATACAACACTCTATCCAATATACCATGATTCTTTAAGGTGCAATTCTTGGTCCTGATTGGATGTTACTGTTTGTTTGTTTTAGAGTATTTCCTCAGATAACACCCCTTCATTTCTGTCAAGTGTAATATACACTTGGGCTCTTCACTAGGGGTCTATAGGCTTCCAAAATGTTCACAGGTAGAGTTTTAGGTGATTCATGGACTTAATTAGGAGAAAAAAATTTATTTTCACTAAAATCTAACAATATCAGCATTTCCTTCAATTATTTAAAAATATTCATCTAAGAAGAGATCTTTAGGCTTTACCAGACTGCTGATGGATCCATGACAAAAAAGCTTAAGATCCCTTAGATTAAAGGAATAAATTAGAAAATGTCAATCTCATCAATCCAGCGAAACAAGAACTTGTTTCCAAGATTGTCTCCAAGGTCATCAGTGATACCCATATTGATCATATCTAGTGGCACCTTCTCAGTCTTCATTGTCCTTTACCCTTCTGTACAATTAAAATCATTAGAATTATTGGTCATCCCCGTTTTTGCTAATACCATCTTTTCCCATTAGGTGATATGTAACTCCTAAATTCCATTTCGTCTTTGTCTCCTCTGATGACATCTTTTCAATCTCCCCTGATTTTTCTTCTACTCTCTCCTATCTTGTAACCATAGATATTTCCTATACCCCTCTCTACATATCTCCTTTGTTAATTTCATCTGTTCCCCAGGTTTCACTCTTTCAGAGGATAACTCCAACATCTTATTTCTCCAGCCCAACTATTTTCCTGTGCCCTAGTCATTCATTTGCCTATGTCTGAGAAATATCTCCAGATGGCCATTTTATTGATAACAAAAGTCCAGTATGTCAAAATAGAACTAATCATTTTACCTCCAAAGTCTGATGTTTCTCCTAATTTCTCTATATCTTTTTCACAACTTCTACATATGCCTCCCTAAACACTCTCCTGAATACCCATCCTGGATTAGCTACTGAACATCTCATAATATGGGTCTTGTCTAGATGTCAAACATCTCAAAAGAAAATTGCTTATCTTCACTCAATCACACCTGGCCTACTGAACCCCCGTTCCCATGGGAGGAACTTCTATTTTCCCAATCCTTTACACCATTCCTTTTCCCATTCCTTTTCCCCTTGAATGCAATTACCAAGACCTGTCATTTTGATACCTGAAATGTGTTTGTCTGTCTCTTCCTTTCCACACCCCCTCCTACAACTGTAGTTCAAGCCCTTATTATCATTCATCTGAAGTATTATAATTTCTTCATAATAGGTTTCCCTGTCTCTAATATCACAATTTCCTCTGTTTCTTCATTTTCTGACTGACTACTATTGTAGTAGAGAGCTGCCATTCCCTAGTACTAGCCCCTAGCAAGTCACTTCTGCCTTTTTGTTTTCTGTCACATAGGGAGATAGTGGAAGGGCAAAAAAGAGTTTAAATTTCCCATGTAAGCTCATGGGTCAATTTGTATATCCCTGCCAAAGTCTAGTGGCTAGTGGGAGAGGCAGTGTGGATTGAGTGTGTTAGGGATTAGGTATTAGCCTTCTCTGCTATTGATTCATTGGAATTTTAGTCTTTCACTTTTCTTAATGTCTAGTACCCTGGTGACAGGTGAAATTGCTTTATTTCTTGGAGAATGTGGGGAGCTCATGAGCATCAAAGTAAGAGTCTAGTCTTCTATCTTGTTGGTCACATGAGCCTCTATAACTTTCCCTTTCCTATTCATCCCTCAAACTGTTATCAAAGTAATCAAAGGCATAGATGTGATTATGTTTCTCCTCTGCTCAAAATCCCACTCCCAGCCTGAGTCTCTCATGATAATCTGTTTGGATTCTCTCATTTACCCATTGAGTTATAGTTGTGTATAGATATTACTCTCTAAACGGACTATGAGTTAGAAAACCAGCACTCTATACAAACCTATGCATATAAAGTTTATATTAGGCACTTAGAATTATTCATTGACCTAAATATTAAATTGAACATAATTTAATTTAAAATTCACTTGGATCAATTTTTTTGGAGCTGTCCAATTTGTTTTGATATGACCACAAGATATCTTGTATTTAAACATTCCTTTTAATGCTTTTTTAAAAAGTGAGAATAATGAATCACTAATGACTAATACTTTAAAATACCTCAAATGGCTATTTGGTTGTTAAATTTAAGCCTAATGACAGCCAATCTCTACCTCAAAAAGAAATTTTGTTGGAGAGGAAAATGGGTTTATATTCAACTGCAAATTTCCCTGAATAAAGAGATAATTATCAAGGATGACAGGTTTTTTTAGCCTCATATACTCTGTTAATTGAAGTACATGGATTTGATCAAAACTATGTGGCTAAGAAATCATGGTGGATCATAGAATAGATTAGATACACAAGACACAATAGTCAATGGCCATAGAGATATAATATTTGATAAACCCAAAGACTTTGGAATAAGAACTCAATATTAGACAAAAACTGCCTGGAAAACTGGAAAATAATAGACCACAAATGGTATAGATCAACATTTCACAGCATATACCAACATAAGGTCAAAATGGGTGCATGATTTAGACACAAAGGGTCGTACCATAAGCAAATTAGAAGACCAAGGAATGCCTACCTGTCAGATCTATGAGGAAAGAAAGAATTGATGACCAATCAAGAGACAGAAAGCATTACAAAATATAAAATGGATCATTTTGATTATATTAAAATAAAAAGATTTTGTACAAACAAAACCAATGCAACCAAGATTAGAAGGAAAGCAGAAAGCTGGGAAACAATCTTTACAGTAAGTGTCTCTGATGAAGGTCTCACTTCTCAAATATATAGAGACCTGAGCAAAATTATAAGAATACAAGCTACTCCCCATTTGATAAATGGTCAAAGAATATGAACAGGCAGTTTTCAGGTAAAGAAATCAAAGCCATCAATAGGCATAGGAAGAAGTGTTCTAAATCATTTTTGATTAGAGAAATGCAAATTAGAACAATCTAAGATACCACCTCACACTTATCAGATTGGCTAATATGACAAAAAAATGAAAATGATAAATATTGGAGAGGATGTGGAAAAATTGGGACACTAATGTGCTATTGGTGGAGTTGTGAACTGATGCAATCATTCTGGAGAGCAATTTGGAATTATGCCCAAAGCGCAACTAAACTGTGCATACCCTATTAGGTCTACATCCCAAAGAGATAATGAAAAAAGGGAAAATGACCTACATATGCAAAAATGTTTATAGCAAGCACCCCTTTTGTGGTGGCAAAGAATTAGAAACTGAGGGGGTGCCCATCAATTGGGAAATGGTTGAACAAGTTGTGGTATATGAATGTAATGAAACACTTTTGTGCAATAAGAAATGTTCAATAGGTAGATATCAGAAAAATCTGGAAAGACTTGTATGAACTTATGCAAAATGAAATAAGCAGAAACAGGAAAAGATTGTACAGAGCATCAGCAACGTTATGTGATGATAGATATGAATGACTTAGCTTCTCTCAACAGCACAATGATCCAAGACAAATACAAAGGACTCATGAAAGAAAGTGCTTTCCACCTCCAGATAAAATGATGAACTCTGACTGCAGATCAAAACATATTTTTCACTTTATCCTTTTTCATGTCTTTTTCTTATCTATTTCTTCTTTCACAACTATGACTAATATGGACATATGTTTTACATGAAAGCACATGCAAAATGTACACTGAATTGCCTACAATTTTTGGAAAAGGAGAGGGAGGGAGAAAAATCTGGAACTAAAATCTTGTGAAACAATGCTAAAAATTGTCAACATATAATTGGGGGGAAAATAAAATACTATCAAAAATAAATGCACAGATTTGGTTAAAATTATTCAAATCTATCAGTTTCCTCCTTACAACACACAAACTACAGAAATAGCTATCCTTTTGTAAATTATTGCATGGAGTTAGCTGGAAGTTTTTTATTTGTTTTCATTGGTATATTTATTAATTTGTTTATATACATATATGTATTTTTCATATATAAACATATATTTATTTACAGTTGTTTAGGCTGATGAAAGCTGAGCTAGAAACAGTGAAGACTTGAAATTAGATGTAGGTTTAAGTCCCAGTTGTGATAGAAAATTGATATAGATTGTAATTATGTGACCTTAAACTTTCTGTGACTCAGTTTCCTCATATGTAGTATATGTCATAATACTTCAAATACCTACCTCAGAAGGGTATTGTCTTAGAAAATACTCTGTAAGTTACAAGGGCATAATTTCTGTCTTAGAACTGTGCACCTGGGTATCCCAATACCAGCATCCTTCAACTGTTTGTAATAATAACTCCCATGAATAAAATACTTTAAGATATAGAAAACACTTCCCCAACTACAACCTTTTGAGGAAAATTACTCAAACATTGTCTTTTATGGATGCAGAAATGGAGGGTGAGAAAATGATTTACTTACTTTCCTAGAACTAGTATCATACCTGAAATATGGTTTTCATTATAATATATTGCCCCTGCACAATTGCAGCATTTTCTCTCTTCTTGCTCTAGAATAAAGTATTGTTATTTTTTGTTTCATATTAATATTTTCTAACATAATACTTTTCATTTAATCTTACTCAAATGCATTCAATTAAAATAGTATGCTCAAGGCTTTGAAAGAAAATGTAACCTTTAAAAAAAAACTCACAAGCTTAGGTGTAAATGCTACTCAACTTGTCTCTGCACTGTAGGGAGAAGACATAGAAAGAGGTTCCAGCTTATGGATGTCTGGTGATATTATGTGTTGTAGGGTTTGTAGTACCAAAAACAAAACAAACTAAAAACCTGTACTTCCCAAAAGTTTTAGTTGGGGACCTAGAACTTAAATTGTTAACTTTTTCATACAATTTTTCACCTAGCCCAAGAATACAGGATGCCAATGTACACTAAAATTTTCCTATGGCATTAGGAGAAATGAGCTAACATAATGGAGTTGCTTTGTTTTGTACATTATAATTTCAATATTCTTCAGTTCTTCGTTCATATTTTAAAGGCAAATCTACGCTTATATTCTTTTGAAAATTTTATTCTAAATTATTTTGGTTTTGTTTTAGGAAGACAATATGGTACAATTAAGGGGCACTGACTCTGAAGTTAGAGAGCCTGGGTTTAGATCACCTCATGCTTACTTCCTGGGAGATCTTATGTAAGCTATTTAACATTGCCAGAGCCTGAGTCTCTTCATCTATAACAAAGAGGGTTGGACTACATACTCTCTGAGGTCCCTTTCAACTCTATATTCATGATCCTAGCAAAACTGCATGCTATCAAAGAAGCTGAGATTGTTGGATGTCTTGTGCTTGAGAGTTCTGAGTTGCAGTGTGTTAAGCCAAATAGATGTCTTCAATGAATCCAGCACCAATGTGATGAGCTGCTAGGAATGGAGAACCACCAGGTTGCCAAAGGAGCAAACCAGCAGAGGTCAGAGGCAGGACAGGTCAAAAGTCCTTTGTTAATCAATAAAGGGATGGGCCTATCAATAGTTACTGTATTTCCAACATGGGAGAGGTAGGGAGACCCAGTTTTAAAATCAATTAATTTTGAAAACTCCGATAAAATCAATCAGTTAATAAAATCAGCTCCATGAAAAATCTATTAACTTATGATCCATCATTTCAGCAGACTGAGGACTTCCCAGTATGCTAACTCCTTCAATTGATACAGATGAGCAGCACATCCATAATTTAGAATCTTAGACAATCTCCGGCACAACCATTAGGATAAGTAAGAGGTTCAAACATGTGGTCCATTGCCCATGTGCAGACTACAGCACTCACAAGTGATGCCCAAACCTGATTAAAATGTAATTGAATAATATTTGAATAAATATATAAAATGTAATAAAACACAGATAATGTTAGTTAATATGTAGTTTTCTATGTCAACATGCGACCTACAGGAATTCTTATGTATCATTTAGTGCCCCCCCTCCTTTCTATTTGAGTTTGACACCCCTGAATTAGGTGATCTGTTTATGGTCACATGTCAAGTATGTTTTAAAGGAAGAGATTTCATAAAGGACTCCCTAACTTTAGAATCAACTTCCTATACATTACACCCCTCTAGCCTCTCACTAATTAGATAATGAACCATCAACAAAATTGATTGTGCAAATTAAAATATAATACATTGAAATGAATAGCCAGTTATTTATAGGGGATTTTTAAAATTTTGTATTTTAAGTTCAACAAAATAATCCTGATTATTTCTTATTTAGTTTCTGATCTTTCATGGATTACTAATATTTTAGTTATCAGAGTTATCATAAATGTATATTATTATTCTGATTTGGCTTTTTTGTTTGACTCTGCATCATTTCATAGTTACACATGTGTGTGCACATATGCACAAATGCATGAGTTTTAGGTGTATAAATAAACATGTACATATATAGATACATATATACACACATGTACATATTTTCCATATATTTTGTATTGTTCACAGTAGCCATTTTCATGGTGCAATACTATCCCATAACCAGATTTGTGGGGCTGTTTTATAGTTGTTAGATATTGAGTTTATCTCAAGGTAGGTGTATTATTTCTTTTGGGTTTTTGTTTTTTTGCTATAATGAATAATGCATCTATTAATATTTTTGTGCAAAATGACCCTGGTTTTTCCTGTGATAAACTATTTAAAGTATAATCCTAGTAAAAGGATTTTTGAGTCAAAGGGTACAGTTTTCTAGTTCTTATTGTCAAAATTTTGTTTTCTAAGAGTGTCAACATTAATATGAAGGTTTAAACTTTACCTATGTGGTTTTATTTTACTTTTTAAATAATTTTATTATAGAAAAAGAAAACTTAGGCCAAAAATATTTTTAACTCTTCAGATCATAATAGATTGTGAGATTGATATAATAAAAATATAAAATTGAGAGTCCGTATGGTACATGTATTGGTCCCTGGGCTCAAGAAGACCCCATAGCTAATGGTGAGGTTCTGGGTTAGATATTCAATCTCCCTATATGTTTGTTTCCTCATCTCTTACATAAGCATGTTGGATTCAGTGGTTTCTGGTTTCCGTTCTAGGTAGAAATCTATCCTATGATTCTTTACTATAACAACCCTTCAATTTTCTTCATCTAAATGTTTTAACTTAAAATATTTTAGGCTAGATGGTGAGAAACATTTTATGTATATGTAGGTGTATGTTTGTATATGTGTATGTATATATGCATATATGTATATGTATGTGCATACATACATCTAATTGTAGCATATATACCTTATAAAGCTATACATAAACATTTAAAATTCTCTGTATATATGACTATGCACCTATATATATATATATATATATATGTATATATTTGTATGTTCTTTAGAGAAGTTATATGTTATATTTTTCACTTTAACAACCTCAACTGCTCTTAAGGATGAATTAACAATTAACATTTCTGTCTGGGTATTATATCCATGATGGACATTTAGACTTCAAGGTACAATTCCCAGTAAAGAAAAGTCATTTTATTTCCATCTGAAAAAGCACTCTATCATACTGAGTCAAACAAAGTTATTATCTGGCTTTTTGCCAAGGTGGAGAAAATAGAAAGGTCACATTTTTAATAGCTTTGTACTCTATAGTAATCAAATTTGTAAGCCTGGAGAAATAAACTACTTGAATATATCAATGTTCCCAGAGCATGTTTAACCACTGGCATGCTGTTCTCGAGGTACAGACAGAGCTATGATGTTGAGGAAGACTGTCTTTCAGGCTTATCTCAGTTATTAGCTTTGTTCACAAAGGCTTAATGTGCTAATCATAAAATACCAGGAACTGGCTAATAAGAGCCATGTCTTATTCAACTGTAGCTTTGAAGTCAGTACCAAAAGATCACTGTGCCAGTCAAATTTCAGCTCATGGAGGAACAAGATTATGCTATGGTAAACCTGGGTGTATTTAAAGTGTTAATGGCTTACTCAAATCAACACTAATTAGAAAGAACACCTGCTTTAAAAGTCACTTTTGTTCTAGATGACTGCACTGAATTCCTTAAAACTGTAGGATGATTACTCCCAAGCGTAGCTATAGCTGACTTTCATGTTTTGTTTTGAAATTATAGGCAAATTCTCCTACAATAGTGCCAGGTTTGATGAATGTTTTCTGTGGTTACCTAAGGAAGAACAGCTAGATCTTGAAGTCACCATGGAGGGAACATTCTTCCTCATTCGAATATGGTTGGGATGAGGAGAGGGATCTGTTTTACAGGCAACTTTGTGAAAAAAACTTTCAATTGTTTGGATGGTATTTTTTGGAGGTTTTGTTTATCTGTTACTAGGTGTCCCTGGTATCTTAAGCTGAAAGGCAGAGGTGAATGAAGTATATGAACCAATCCCACTACTGATCAGCACAGAAGTTTTGATGGTATGGCACCCCTTGGCTTAGCTATTTCTCAGTTCATGGGCAACCAATGTATTTCCATTTCTTTCCTGCAATGAAAAGTATCTCTGAATAATTCTACAATCCTAGATAAACTAGACAACCTTCCAATACCCAACTCCAACAACAATGTCTATCCTGAAACTTTCAAAGCTTGAGTTACAAATTAGTGGGAGGCACTGGAATGGGGGAGAAATTCAGCTCAACTCATTGAACAAGAATATACTATTTGGCTACTGTATGCCACACACTCTGCCAGAAGCTCAGCGTACAAAGACAAGGAAAGATGAAAACAATGCCTGCCTTCGAGGGCTTTAGAGTGGGTGGAGGTAGAGGTATATAAGGAAATCCAAAGTAATTTGTGGGGCAGTGAAAGCAATACAACTGGGAGAATAAGGAGGAGCCTGGTATAGCAGTTATGCAAATAATTATACGTTGTATAATTATGCCAAAATGAGATTATGCAAAGTGGGATAAAATGGTTGTCATTCTCAACTAGGGAAGTTAGATACCATTTCTAAGAAAAATAATAGATATATCTATTATATGTAAGTTTCTCCATTCATCCCAGTTGTAAGGGTCTCTGCTATGCCTTTCTGAATGAATATTGTAGGCATCAAACTGCACATGAAAGTCTATATTTTCAGTTCATTTTAATGGGCAAAGAAAGCTACAAACTCACTATAACTTAATAGACTCATACACTTTCTAAATGCAAAGGCCCTCAAGAGATCGAGCAGTTCAACTATGCAGGTCTTTATTCAGAATTATCCAGAAATATGACTTTTGATATTAAATATCAGTCATTTTGGTAACTTTCTAACACTTTCCACTTTAGAGCTGAAATTTAGTTGTGCAAACCTTTGTCTTACATTGAGGTTTAGTGATGGATTTAGTCTCATTCTGTTTATTCTGGGGAGTTGAGAAACATTTTATAGTATTCTCTCGCCTTGCTACTTGCTGTATTTCCCCTATTTTCTTCCCTTCCATGGTATTTTCAAATTAAAGAATACAAGATTTGTTGTGTTTGATCAGATTAGCAATCTGTTCTCTCTAGGATTTTCAAATAGTGCTTCCTGAGGTAGGATGGGAGAGAGGTGTGAAAGGAGGTGGTACTTATACGCTGCTTGATATTATTCTTAAAAGTAAAGAATCTCCCTTAATCTCCCTTTAATAATCCTTTACAGTAGGTATTCTTAACATTTTTAATGTCATGGACTTCACAATCTGGTGAAACCTATGGAATGCTTTTCAGAAAAATGTTTTTAAAGACATTAGATGTAAAATAAGGTTATAGGGAAAATATATTAGAAAAGAGTTATCAAAATATTAATAAAAGCAAGTTGATGATCCACTACTTTAAGAAATCCTCCCCAGAATAATCATCCACAAGTTTCTCCAAATTCTTTTTGACTCTGTTTACATTTTTTGTGGAATTCCTTTTATTTGTCCTGAACCTGTTTCCTTCAAAGTTCAAAGAGGTTAGGATCTGTCAACATCCAATCTATAACTTGAATTATTTTATAGGATTTCAATCACCTGGTCCTTATCTTCACCTGTCCAAGGTAAAATCTCAGTCATAAAAGTCATAGACTTAGAACTGGGAAGCACCATGGTGGCCATTTGGTTCAACTCCACCATTTTATAGACGAGGGAAAGAGAGGCCCAGAAAGGGCAAGTTACTTTGACTAGTATTAAGTGTGATCCTCTAACTCCCATTCCAACTTGTTTTCCACTTGACCAAAATCTATGTCACATATGTATATGTGACTACAGAATATGCGTTTACTTATATATGTCTATGTTTACATATATAAATATGTGTGTATTAAGTGGCAGTCTTCCCCTCCCCCCTGAAGTTTTTGGTTGACATTTCCTTGTTATTTTTCTTGATTTTAGTACTTTTTTCTTTTGTCTTTTTTCAATCTTAAAAACTATTTTTTCCCTCTAGTATCTCTCTCTCATAAGAATCTGTATACTACATATATATATATATATATATATATATATGTACGTGTATTTTATATACATATATAGCTATATGTAGACATGTGTATATGTGAATATAGATATGTATATATGATATATACTTTGTCTTAGTATTTAAGTTGTTTCATTTCATTGATCATTTACAATTGCTCTTTCTTGACATTTTCAATTTCCACTCCATTTTTCTCGAGACTGAGTGACACCAAAATTATACACAGCATCCCAGACACAGAAACATCATTGCTTAGTACATGATGACCTTATTTCTTTGGTTAGAATCAGATCCTATAAGTATCAAACACAGTTTAAAATGCATGCCTTTTGAGATCTCTGATTTAAGTCCTGTCAACAGAGAGGTAAAACAACAAAAGAAGAAATCTGCAGAAATGGTTTAAGGTTGAGATTAATGAATTATGTCTATCTCTTATAATTTCTCTTTGCACTGACGGGTAACACCAAGACTGCTACATAGGCAAAAATGACTATCTTAATTTGCAAACTAGTCATGAAAACAATGTAGAGATAATAGAGGGAATAAAATTGTCTTTAACCAACAATAGAAAAGAAAAAATATAAAATGCAAAAATCAAGAAAAGTCAAAAGGAAATGCCAACCAAAAACTTTGGGGAGTAGACTGTTACCAAGTTGGGTGGGTAGTCTAAGTAAAAAACAAAACAAAACAAAACATCAATACAAAAAACCAATTTCTACAAGTAGATGAATTCACTATTGCTGTCCTCATCCTATCATGCTACATTTACTATATGCTGTAATTTGTAAAGTGCATATGTGTGTGCTTCCTAGGAGGCAGGTAATAGTGCCATTATTCTTACTATTTAACAGATAGTGACAATGACTATCAGTCTATTCTGCTAAATCATCATCTGTATACCACCCCATTAATGTGGGTTTGTTCTAGGAATCTGTTCCAAGACCTCTTCTCCCTACACTTTCTCTCTTGCTATTCTCATTAACTCGCATGGGTCCAACTATCATAACTATTCAGATGACTCCCATATTTATTGCATCCTGATCTCTCTCCTTAGATCCAGCTCTGTATTACCAGCTGCCTATTTCAAATTTCCAAATTGATATTCTAAAGGCATCTTAAAGGCAACATGTCCAAGGAATGGAATTATCTTTACCATCGAACTCTGTGCTTTTCCTAACTTTTCCTATTTCTGTTGAGAGCACCATTATGATTTTAGTCACTCAGGTTCATCCTTGACTCCTCACTCTCCCTCATCCCACATGTTTAATCACTTGCCAGGTCTTGTTCATTACATACCACGACTCTACTTTTGATTCAATGCTTCCCACTTGCATACAAGTCTTGTCATTAAAATGCCCATCACCTCATACACAGCCTTTTGTAATATCCCCCAATTGGTTTCTCACCCTCTACTCTCTTTTTTCTAATCCATCAATTAACATCCACCATATTTCTATTCTTAAAGAATAATATTGACCATATTACTTCCCTGCTCATAAATTCCTATTGACTCCCTATTACTTCCATGATAAAATACAAACTCCTTTTTTCAATATGTAAAACCCTTCTCAATCTGGCTCAAGCCAACCTCTCCAAGCTGATTTCCCTTTCCTCGTTATGCAATTGACATTCCAGTCCAACTGACCTTGCTCATCACTGTCTGAAACATTCTGTTTCCTAACTCCATGTCTTTGTCAGTCTGTGCTTCATGCCTAGAATATACCCCTCATTCACTTTTTGCTCTTCAAATACAGCTCTTTAAAGGCTCACCTATATATAACCTTCTTGATCCAATTCACTTACCTAGTTGTCGGTAACCCCATATTATTGTATTTACTTTCAAAATAATTTGTATTTATTTATTTGTGTTGATGTTGTGTGCACACGCACGTGCATGCACACACACACACAAACACAATAGAGCAGGCATTCTTACTTTTACTCTGTTAAGTACCTCTTCGGAAATCTGGCATAAATTTGGACAAATAGACCTTATCAGAATAGTGTTTTTAAATGCATAAAACATTACAAAGGAAAGCAATTGTTTGTTTTTAAACAAATTCATTGACCCCAGGTAAACAGAACAACAGATCCTTGAGAGCAAGAATTGTTTCATTTTTGAGGTTTGTTTTGTTTGTTTGTTTGTTTGTTTTATCTCCGGCAAATAACATGATGCTTGGCACATAGTAGGTGCTTAATAAATGAATAGTTGTTGAATGAACAGAGGAATGAAGAAAAGGAGGAAGATGATTTTAATCAATCAACAAACACTTATTTCGTGCTTAGTCTGTGCTGGGTGCCATCATGGTAGGCACCAAGAATACAAAAACAAAAATGCTTTCAAAAGTCTTAATGAGTTGTCATGGACAAGTAATTCATTGGCTAGTTACGAGCCTCCTGTACTAAGTTTATCCCTCTACTAAGCTCAGTTGGTCCGCAAATAGCAGATACCATGTGTTACCTGGACAATACTTGAATCCTTCACACTTAGCAGGCTGAGCCTTGGAGAATACAGGGCCACCTCTGTTCCATGATAAGTAGAACCTTAGTGGAGGAAATTTATAATGATAATGGTATTGTTGTTGTTAACTGTTAGGTTTACAGATTACTCTTCTCAGAGAAATTATATGAGATAAAAAGGTAGGCAAACAAGCCTATGCGAGAAACAGATGAGAAAATGGAACTCATGCACACAGCTAGTGAGTGTGGAGTCAGGACTGTAACCAGCCCCAGATTTTCTTGCTCCAAACATGTGACTGTTTCCATTACAGAAGCCCCGGTATATTCCCAGGTGCTTCTCTTGTCTATTATGCTTACAAATGCAGAATTTCCTTTCTGAAGGTGGACCCTAGGGGAGAAGAAGGTGGCTGATGAAGGAAAAATATGATTCCATAGAGGGCATATCTAGTCACCTTGAGCTGGAGTAGACTGATCTGAATCCTATATATCTTGGCTAAAATAACTACAAAGGCTGGTTCATGCCTTCCTCTTCTTCTACCTCCTGTCTTCTGTGTCATCGGAAGGAATGTATCAATTCGAGAATAGTAAAAAGATTTGGATGCATTTACCAGGAGGATGCTGAAGGGCAGAGGTGGCCAAAAATGCTTACCATTGGATAAGGCAACCTAATAATAGTGGGAGAAATGAGAAGCCTTTGTAATGTAGGTCCAGAACTGTGGAGGTTGGGGAGGGGGAGTAGGGAGGCAGTGGGAGGGGGACCTGGCAGGAGCGGAGGGAATCAATTATTGGAAAGGGAATCGCATCTAGACAGGCGATTTCAAAAGGAATAGAAAGAGAATTTCCCTTTTGGATCAAATATACTGCCACTGTCTTAGTGTCTTAAATTATTTGTTCTTAGAGTAAGTTAAAAGAGGAACCAAGTATTACAGATTTCCGCAGCTACGAAGAGTTCAAGGAGATTTATGGGCTTTCTGCTTGCTAAAGGTCCAAGGAGAATAGAAAAAACCATCAGCTACTTTTAATGGGCAGTCATTTTATTCTGGGCCCCTAGAATGGGCTTAGTTAGAATAACCTACATGTGACCTTTTGCAGCTTGGCAGACTATTCTTCTTGACCTGCCTCAGGAGGTAGATCCCTTTCCTTAATTGATTCATTCATTCCACAAGCGTTTATGTAATTGTCCCCCTTCGTTCCTCCCATCCACATTCTTTGTGTTTTTCCTTGCCATTGAAGAGTTTAAAGAAACAGCTAATAAGTTCATCTGAAACAGTTGTTAGGTTACAAGCCACTATTTCCACACTGGAATGACATAGTTATTCCACAGTCACCATGCCTTTTTCATGGAACTGGGGTGGTTCTGTTTTGCCCCATTCATGAGGTAACAACTCAAGACAAATGAATAAGTCATTAGCCCCTCCCTGTGTGATAACACGTGTTTCCTGGTGGTTGGAGGAGGTATACGCACTTATATGTGTGTGTGTATATATATATACACATTTATATAGGTACATATATACATATATATGTGTGTGTATATGCCATTTTTTGTATACACCAACCAACTATTCTAATGAAGATGGAAAGGAGACAGTTCACAAAATGAAGCAGGAAAGTAGGAAGTCGGCGAATCTGTATTTACAAGGGCATTTTGTCCAATGGAGCTGAAATTAAGCAGAACAACAGATGAAAAATAGATTGAATTGAAAGCATTGTCTGCCCTCTAGAAAGGAAGACTTTGGGAGGAGTCTGATATGCCACCCTCTGGCCCTCTGTTCAGAGAAGATGCTCAGGGTCTCCATCAAGGCTTAAGTTAGCAGCATGGTGATTGAGTTTAGAAGTGATGAGTTTATCTAGGGAGGGATACCTTGTTCCTGGAGTTGAAACCAGCAGGACTTCAAAGGTAAAGTGAGTTGAGAGATAAACAGACTGATATAGATATCCTCATACACAGAAACATATTAAGTATGTGAATTTAAGCATGTATACATATATGACAATAGAATACAAAATTATCTCTATGCTTAAATACACACTCACTTTATAATATGTATTGATGTCCATATAGATATATAGTGGGATTTAAAGCACAGAATTAGAATAAACATCTATTATTGTTACTATAAAGCTAAAAATAATGAATAGCATGTAACATTTTAAGATTTGCAAAGTACTTTCCATACACTAACTCATCTGATCCTCATAAGGTAGGGGCTAGTATCATCCCCATTTTACAGATAAGAAAACTGAAGTACCGAGAGATTACATCACTCATCTAGGCACTCCCCGCTCAGAATTAGGTGAGAAAGTATTTGAACTCTGATCTTCTTGATTCCAGCACTGTGCTTTTCCACTGCACTACCAAATTTACAAGTCACTGTCCCATTCAGTGGGTATGTGTGCATTCACTTCATCAATCAGCTTCTTGATTTCTGGGTTCAGTCATTGATAAATGGCAAAGATGTTGTTAAGCCGAGATCCAAACCAATGATATTGTCCTGATGCCTTGAGTATCACTAAATGGCTGGTCCAAAATCCAGGTGTTTTACCTACTTCTTTAGTTGTTTGCATCATCCTGTTTTACCTAGAAAACACCCATGATATTTTCAAAGTTTCTAAATCCACTTCCCTTCAGTGTCTCATCCTGTGAAGTGTAAGAAAGAAAACTCCGCAGCCCTCTTTCCCAAGGTCAACTAAACCTGCTGTGAGAGCCTTTTAAACAAAACTTAGATGTATCCTATATCTAATAGAAACTATGGGATATTTAGGGAAGAGATAAGGAATGAATCCGTTTATAGCTATCAAACATGAAGTATGTAATTTACACTCTAACCTCGGTGACAGAAGGGGCATGTGCTAAGAAGGCACGGTACCCTTGTGAATATAATTTACCTTTCTCCTCAGGGATTCCCATGTGCACTGGCATAGCTCCATGGATGTGATAGTCTGACATTGATTCAGTACTGCCTCAAAGGGATTTCTACCTTCAATGCAATTTGGGGGCTGGAGAGTGTCCCCCACCCCCAACAAGTCTATTATCCCAGTAACCAACCAAACAGAAACGCCAGCCTTTATTAGAGGTGACCAGAAGTCATTCCAGGTGCCTTAACTGCAAACCAATTTAAGACAGGACTGTGATCATTAATTGCCACATATTACATTTTATCATTGGGCAATTTAATGTTTCTGACCTGTTGGGCATACTCATCATAAAAAAAAAATCTTTGGAAAAAAAAGAAAAGAAAACAGGCAGTTATTAAAAAAAAACCCTCAGTAATCTATTTGAGTTTGTGGCTGCCCATGCTTGAAGGTCTCTGGATACCTTTGCCTAAATAGCTAAAAACAAAATTATAATAAAGGGAAGCATTATTGAGTTGATTTGAAGGCGCCCTCTGCAAATTATAATGAAAAGGGTAGAGCTAACACCGCTGAGCAGCCCTGCTATTAACTGTTTGCCTTTAAATGTTGGAGATGGTTATTTAAACCAGATACCGAGAGTGGCTGTTCTCTTCTAGTATTCATTCTAATGACTCTAGACATGAGGTGTAAAAATCTCATTCCTGCTACCAAACTTACCCCCATTCACACAAACATAATATATTGACTTTGGCAATACCTCCATGCCTTATCAAGTTTGTGGAATCAAAATGAACTAAAAAAATAGGCTCTCTGAAAGGTTTCAGAGAAAATTCCACAGAATTGCTTTATTAATGCACCCTTTTTGGAGATTAGGTAATTCCGTCTCTGTAAACTGGGTCATTAAAATAATAACTGTGCAACAAATAGCAAGCGAGCCTCAGGCTTAGAAACCAAAGATTTCACTGAAGAAAAGGAACGATGAACCCCTAATCACACAGAATGCAAAGAAATGTCATGTTTTCCACGCCTGTCCTCTGCTCTGTCTGGCATCATCCAGAGCAGCAGGGCAGTGTAGGGAACACACAGCCCAGCCTGGCTGCTGCTCTGAAATATGACCATGAAATGGACAGAGCAAAACAGATGAGTGGGGCCAGGTGAGAGCACGAACCCTACTTACATGTGCTTCCTTTGCCATTGTATGTTTATATCCCAGTAGCAGGACAGCAAACGGTTAACTAAAGGAGACAAAACCCACTGTGACCAGCAGGTCTCTGTGCAATCATCAGTAGAACTAGCTATTATAGCCAATTTAATAGCTTGAAAATGAACTCATTAGTGGTCTTTTATCAGTGGAAGAAAGTCTATTAAATCCGGATGTGTGAAGAAGCAGTACAGAGGCTCATTTCCATCCCACTTGTGACCTGAACAAATCAGAGAAATGCTTTTCAAGTAACCAGGGTCAGGCTTGACTGCAACACGATATTTCTGACGCTGGTTTCCTAATGTGTCTTTCCTTCAGGTTTCTGAGGCAGTTAATTTTAATTTACAGTGTGGTGGGGTAGTTTCCCCACTTCCTCTGTCCTACCACTGCCATCCAGAAACATATGCCCCATCTCTGGGGATGGCAGAAAGAATCTGCCGTGAGGTTGGCTGAATTTTTAATGTGTCATAGAAACTCATGGCTCTGACATGGTGGGATTATCAACCACTACTCCTCACTCCAAAGGGGCTTAAGATAAAACATTCAGAAATGTGGCATGGACAGGCACCTTGGTTGTTGGGACTGTCAGTAAGAAATCCTCCTATTCAGGGTAGACTCACCTATTTTTTGCTGACAGTTAAAAATCTCTTGGACAGTTGGTTAAGTATAATCACATGTGAGTTGGCTTTTCCTTATGCCTTGGGCTGGGGAACAGAGTTAAGCAGGATGTGAAACACCCTACTGATGATGCAAATTCTTGGGAATATGTCTATACCATCTTCATTTTTTCTCTCCTTTGCCCTCTTATGTTCCTCTGTTTTGGTCTTGTCTTATTGCCCTGTATTTTCCACTCTTTCAGTCAATGAATTTGCTTCACTATAAAATTGAAAATGGAATCCTTTCTTAGATTTTTCTTGGAAAACCCCATAACACCCATCACAGTCCAAGGCATATTGTTGTGATTCAGTGAATGTGTTTATAAGATCATATTTTCAGAGCTGAAAGGGAACTGAGAGGTCACCGAGTCAACCAAACCCCTCATTTTAGAGGTGAGGAAATGGAGGACCCGGTAATTGGTGACTTGCCCAGTGTTGCACAGATGCTAAGAGCCTGAAGTAGGAATTGAACTGAGATCTCCTTTACTTAAAATCCAGAATCCTAGCTATTCTTTATCACCATTATATTAGATTTGTTTTGGCATTGAAGAATGGGTTTAAGAACATGAAATCATAAAGTTTGAACTAGAACGCATCTAAGACAATCATATCCAATCAGCACATTTTATAACTGAGGAAACTGAGACTTGAAGATATGAACTGACTTTTTCAAGGGCACACAACCAGTGAGTGCCATGCATATGTATTCTTAATGCTCTTTTTTCAGATATCAGAGTTCCCTTGATTGATAAAGGAATCTGGGTTCAAAAAATTACCATTTTGTCCAATCTTGACTTTCTATAGAATCCTGACTTTAATAGCTTGATGCCTCATGCAATCTAACTTTGACTGGGTCTAAACTGTCAAAATGAATTCAGTTTTTTAAGTGAATTTGCAAAATATCTACACAAACTCTTTTCTTTTCATTCCATAAAGCTTACAAAAAGATGATATGAATAGGGGAGCTTTTCTGAGTTATCTAAATGCTTCAATTTCTTGCTTCATTTTGCCCATATAAACAAAGATTTCTTTTGTACTAAACTTTAAATTATCTTTTCCTACTTGCATATGGTTTCAGCCATCCAGTAGACATTCATTTGGCCATTAGAAAAGAAAATAACGAGCTACATGTTTGACCAAAAGAAGCAACAGGTCAATGTAGATGGTGTTCTGGACTTAAGATTAAAGAATACTTCAGTTGAGACCCCATATCTCACATATATTAACTCTGTGACTATGGATAAATTGCTCAACCTTTCTGATCTTCAGATTCCTCATCTGTAAAATGCAGATATCACCTGAAGTAGGTCACTTCCCTATGCACTCTCATTCCCCGAGTTTTGGGGACCCCAATGAGGTAAAGCAACCTTGAAAGATCTAAAGCAGAGAAATACAGATATTAAAATATAGGCTCAGGAGAAAGAAGAGAAGAAAGAACCTGGGAAATCCAAAAATGGATAGCTAGCAAAGAATAATCCACAGTTGGTCATGCTTCCCAAAGAGATAAATTTTTAGCATTCCACATTACTCTCTCTATACAAGATGTCATTATCATACCCAATTGTTAAATTATCGGTAGACAGGATGAAAAGTAAAATATTTAAGCAGCAAAACTGTTCTATCTTTTCTCCAGTATGCAGCATTTTGGTTATAGAAATGCAGTTTTATTTCATTTATTAGTCAAGTTCATTTACCCTTGGGGTGCCATCATTCTGCCAGTGCCTCTTTGACTGTCAGCCTCTGCCTGTATTCATTAAATATATAAAAACAAAACACATTGCCACTTCTTGATAAAGCAGATATGTCCCTTTGAAAAATAACTACGACATCAACACTGGAGAATTTTCATGTCAACCAATGTGGACAGAGTCGAGGCTCCGAAACTGATCTACAGGGATATTTCTCTAGACAATTTTCAACTGCAATTCACAGTGAAATAATATGGAACCTTCAGGGCATAATAATAGCAGTAATACTAACAACAGGAATTTTATTAGTGACTAACACACCTCTGAAAATTCACTCTAAGTCACTGATGGATAGAAATAAAATACAGAGTGGATCTTTTAGGTTATCCAGTCCAGAGTTGAGCTACGTGACCAAAGCAGGTGCAGGGATGAGGAAGAAAGGAGAGAGAAAGAGGTGGGGGGAAGAGACAGAGAGACAAAGTCGGAGACAGTGAAAATTACAGGTATACACACAAGAGGAAAGAGAAGTTCCCAGTATTCTGCTTGGATAGTAATTGATTCAAGCTCATTTTAAGGTAAGATTTCCATCATCTGGTATTTTGCCAGAAGGCGAATTCTACATGGTAGCTCAATGTCATTCTACTAGACAAATAGTTGTAGTCCATTAGATAAAGAGTTCTCTCTGTTTTCTTTGATGTCTTATGTTTATATATCTCCCATATGCTTTGGCTTAGCTAATGTTTGTGTACGTGACAGCCATTTTAGCATCAATCGTCTTATCTCTTCCATAGGTCTTTAAGTTACTTGAATCTAGGGGATGGTGTCTAACCTACCTTAATTTTACCCAATGTACGAGAGTTACCTTAACTCCCCTCTTCTGGTTTATCCATATAATCCAACTAATGTCAGCTTTGGTTTTGGAATACCATTATTTGTCCTTTAATTTTACCTGTCTTCTCAATTTCAGCAGCTGGATTAGGGAGGTCACCAGTGTGAAAAGATGAAAAGATTAAGATTCTAGACTGGAAGTGGAGTAGAAATGGTCAAAGCATATAGGACCACTGAGGTTATGTATCAGATGAGCCCAGACTTGTTTTCCTCAAGCCCAGTGTATTCAACATAGGGGTCACCTCCTAGAAAATTGAAAGACATCCATTTAGGAAAGAATGAAAAGAAAACATTGTTTTTTGCAATTGCGATGAATTTATAACATTCATTTCTGCTAAATGAGTACTCCCCATTCTTCAACGCCAAGACAACTCTAAAATAACTGTGACTTAGAGCAGCTAGATTTCGGGATTTTAAGTAAGGTTAATCTCAGAGTGAGGGGGTTGGATAACTCGATGTGTAATGACTCTTTTAAGGTCCTCTCAGAGAGGACCAGGGAGAACAAGCCCCCTACCTCTTCTCTCATAAGACTTAAATGCTCTCAGATGTTTAAATAGTTAATACATTTGATCAGCTTTATTTATTCAAGTCAGAAGAATTGAATGGTTGGTAACCTTTCTGGGTATGTTTTGTTATCTGGGTATATTGCCTTCCTCACTTGTAAAATTGAGATAACAATGACACTTGTGTCGCTGAGCCACCAGGAGGATAAAATGAGTTAAAATATATAAAATGCTTTGTAAACTTTCAAAGGCGCTCTATTAATATCTGATATTATTATATGAAAGGCAGCATGGTAGTAGGAGGAGTGCTAGAAAGACCTCATTTTGAATCTCATCCTGATTCCTTGGAACTGTTTGATCCTGATTCAGCCCTTTGAGTCTCAGCTTTATCCTCTGGAAAATGGGGGTAATACATCACAAGGTTATTTCAAGATCAAGTGATAGCATATGAAGTAATTTGATGGGCTCCTTCATGAACTATGCAGGTGTAATGCCGTTAAAATTCCATATAAATAAATATCAACTGCTATTATTATTCCAGCCCATTCATAATAGCTAGCATCTATATGGTGCTTTAAGGCTTACAAAGCACTCTATATATGTACACTTAAGATTCTCACAACTCTCTGAGGTGGGTACTTTCATCATTTCCTTTTTACAGATGAAGGAAATGAGACAGAGAGGTTAAAGGACTTACCTAAGGCACACAACGAAGTAGTTGAGACAGGATTTGAACTTGGGCCCTTTGGATTCCAAATTCAACACTAGATCTACTCTACCATCTAACTGCCACATCACATGTGTTCAGGGATATCAGTGGTCCTGTGTGGGCAGAGCCTCATACTTTCTCACATGGCCACATGGCATTCCTTTGATTCTTACCTATAACTCCTACTTCTTATTTTTAAACACACTCATTCACCACCTCTTAGAATTATGTCTGTTAGGTCTCAACGATTTCTAAAAGCCCCAGCCTTCATTGCAGGGTTGTTTAAAGAGAGGGCTAGGACAATTCTTACTCAAGCCTTCCTCTTAGAGAAATAATAAACTTTTTTCTTCCTTAATTAGAAAGTATGAAGATGGTGCTTTACAGGTTCCTTTTTCCCAATTCCTGCATTCATTGTTTACCTATACAGCTGCTCCCTTGCACGATAATGTCCCAATGGGATGTAGAGGTAATTAGGAAATATTACTTCACGTATACTACCGCAGTGTAGATTCATTCACTATATGTAGTCACAATCGCTCTTAGGAGGCTATAAATTTGTATATAAAATGCCTGTGTGCTTTGGCTGGCACCCCTAACTACACAGGATATTTTTGTTACCATTTAGCAGGGTTAACTGATGCCCTATTTTTGTGTTTCAAAGTCCTTCCCACCTTGCTAACAACATCAAACTTTCTCAAAGGAAAAGGAGTATGCAGATGAAAAATATCAGGCAGTCTGATAACATACTACCTTCTATTCCCGGGTTCTCATCTAGCATGTCCTGGCCAGGACAAGAACATGGTCACCTATCCCCTTGAAAGAGAAACTGTCATTCCTAATTCATTTATACAGGGCCCTTAAGGTGCCGTTAGCGAACTGAAAGAGCTCTAAAGCAAAATTAATCTAGTCTGACTGAAGCAAACTAGTTTTTCTAAAAGCTATAAAACATTTTGAGAGAGGTAGGTCACACAGCAATCCAGGCTCATGCACAGGGCCACCTGAAGTCTTGATGCTAGGTATATGGTTGATGTTTCCAAAGAAAGGAAATAATAACAAAGATAGCTCACTTTGGCATAGAGCATTAAGGTTTTCGAAGAACTTTCCTTGCGACTTTCAGGTAGGAGGCTTAGCCCCATTTTAGTGATGAGCATGCCGAGACCCAGAAAGGCCAGCCTCAAATCCAAGCATACTCTTCCCTAAACTAAACGATGTTATCTATCAACCACCTTATGTTCATTCAAGGTGTCAATTACCTAAATAGGGACAGGAAATGCCTTTTTCAGAACCAAACTCAAATTTTTCCAAGGTCTCAGAAGTGGTTTGTAATGCTATGCAATTCTTTAATGAAAATAATACCAATATTAATACTAATGGCTCATATGTATAGAGTACCTTAAAGTTTGCAAAGCACTATATATGGGTCATCTCATCAGATTTTCATTAAAAACCCTAGGAGATAGGGGCTGTTATCATCCCCATCATATGAATGAAACTGTGGCTGAAGGAGGTCATATAGCTTGTCCACTACTAATTATCTGGAATAGGATTTGAACTTGGGTCTTCTTGACTCCAATTCCATCACCCTCACTCACTGGGTCTCCTAAATGCCTCTTTGCAAGGATCTTGTCAATTTCCAAATCGCATTGCAAATTCTGATTGAATTTTTGCAAGATTTTAGTAAGCCCTGCAGGGAAGACAGTGCTGCTGCTCTAGATAACGGGTGGGGAAACGAGTGAATGTCTTGTACCAAGGAAACAAATGGACTTTTCTGCTCTTGTAATCCTATAAATTCAGAGCGGTAACAGACAATGTGTAAAATGAAGGTTAGCAAGTGTTGTCAGCCTGAGACAACTCATTTGCCACATGTCCAGCTTCACTCTGGTTTTTGTATAGTTTCTGGTGCACTGACTCCAGTGTAGCCCCAAGAGTGAGAGGCATCCATTTCTCCCCCTGCACATTCTCTACTTCTGCACTCCAAATGGCATGCACCTCCAAAGCAGGAGCATAGCAAAAGTAGCCTATCAATGAACCTGTGCCTAAGGTTCCAAGAATTTTATGAACATCTACTGATAGTATATTTTCAGTAGATAGCAAACTCTTTTAGTGAAGAAATAGGGTACCGAGATTCCACAGTGGTTACTGAAATGCCTCTACAAATAATAGGCATGGATTAAAGGTTATAGGATCATAGATTTAGGACTAAAAGGGCCCTGGGAAATGATCTAACTCTCATTTTAAAGACGGAAAAAACTGAAGCTGAGGGAATTTAAGTGACTTGGCCCAGGTAACAGAGGCAGTACGTGTCGGAGCTCATGTTTGTACCTGGCTCTTCTGGCTGCAAATCAAGCAGTCATCCTACAGCATATGTTGACCATTCCTTTTGGGGACTTCAGCGTAATTTCTTGAGGATGTAGGGTGGCGTAGTGGAAAGAACACTTAAAAGGAGGTCAGATTTGAGTTCTGGGATCAAACTTTCCCTAACTAGCTCTAAGATCATATCCCTAGTATTCTTTGTGCCATAGACTTACATTGTCCGGTTTCCATTATCTCTTCCAGTTTTCACATCCTACGATTATTTGTTAGCAGAGAGTCCTTCATTTCCCTTCAATGTTATTTTTTGGTACAAGAAATAATACAAATTCAAGATCTCTAGGTAGGAGTGTTTGGGAATAATTGTTGGCAGTTGGGTTCTTGCCCTTTCCTTTGAAATGACTCCAGATGGTCCATATGCTGTGCTACCTATACAAAGGTCCAGTCCTACGTAAAACACAGCAATTTCAGTCCAAGAAGGACTGAGGAGCCATAGTCAGCTAGACATTGTCAAAGGTCCTGTAGCTTGTTAGACTTTGATTTACTGTGGCATGAAGTGCCCTGGCCCATCCCAGCTGGAAGAATGACTGCCACTCTGCCCCAGACACTGCCCTGCTTGTCACCTCGATTCAGTTCCCATACTAATTTCCCCAAGAATCTATCTTCTTCTTCACCCTTGGCTCCACCCTGGGTTGTTTTTATCCAGAAGACAGCTACGATCAAGGTGCATTCTTGAAGGAGAAGCAGGGGCAGCTGAGAGTCCTAATGCATATTGTGATGGGATCAGGTGTCCCCATAAGCCCCGGGCAAGCTAGCAGTGATGGATCGGACCATTCAATGACAAAGACGACAGGCATCTCCTCATTCCTCTAGTGTGGTGATGAATTGATAAGTCAGGAGCATCGGGAAAAGAGGAGAAGAAAATATTCCTTCCCTCTCCCCCTGCCCCATTCTTGAAAAGGCCTTTCCCAAGCAGTAATTTTTAATTTTACCTCCAAGAGATGGTGCAAATGATAGTTAATTCAGGGTAGGAAAGTACTTGAAAAATACAAAGTGTTGTTGAGAAAATCAAAAACAAAAAACATTTTTAGTGGACCTGATATTCTGGGAATCCTGGGTGACTAAACTACCTTTGGGGAATGAATAAGTCAACCAAGTGAACTGAAATGCCCATAAAGGATACTCACCAGGATACCAATTAGTTAATTATCTCGAAAGCATTAATCGCCACACATGGGTGAGTAGCACCTCACCCTAGGCTTAGTTTAATAATTCATCATCTCATTGTTATCATTTGGCACATGATGACCATGGTAATCTAGACATTGTTGCGCAGAAGCCGTAGGCCTCTCCAACCCCCACCCTGCCCCTTTTTAAAATTGAGGTGCTTTTTGTTCATTGTTCATTGTGATATTTTGGGAGGAAAAAAAACAACAGGGCTGATCATTTCTCTCAATTCTGTCCTCCCCACTACTTCAATGGAAAAAAAGGGACTGAAATCTCATTGAGTATTCTGAGTTGTCGAGAGAAGAAAACTAAGGGGATAAGTTACGGTAACTACCTCTTTCTCACATTCAAGTTACTAGTTTATCTTTTAAACTCGTGGGTTTCTTGATAAAGAAGGGAGCCTGCTCTTAAAATTGTTTCTAATTTCTTCTTACAAACGGGAACATTCCCACTGTCATCTATGGGGTCCACTGTGATGGATTCTCATCAGGTTTTTCTTGAACACCTAGAAGCGTCACCTAAGCATCACCTAAGCGCAGAGACCCACTCGTGCTTTTTTTCATGCAGGCTGGCTCCCAGGGAAATACCATGCCAGTGTTCCACAGATTTCACTGGATACCAGTCAGTTTCTTCTGGGTAAGTAAAAAATAGTGACATTCATTTACCTCTTGGTTTGTGATATTCCCCAGGGAGACATCCCAGTGTGGTGGAAAGATTGCTAGATGTGGAGTCAGTCTATTTGGGTTTCAATTCTGACTTTGCTACCCATGTTTTATTTTGAGTAAATTACTTAATCTCTGTGGGATGCATGTTTTTTCTCAACTGTTCAAAAGAGAGAGAGAGAGAGAGAGAGAGAGAGAGAGAGAGAGAGAGAGA
>CM053770.1:61751865-61762766 GCA_028658325.1 Potorous gilbertii
TGGTTATAGTCACATAATCCTTGTATGGTATAGTAGGTAGACATATAACTATTTTATACATTCTATAGATTTTTTTTTAAAAGGAAATTTTTTTCCTATTTCATCCACCTGGCATTTGTTAGTAATATACAGAAAGGTCAAAGTTGTTTTATAGCTTTAGTTTCTATCCTGCTACTTTATTGAAGATTTCAGTTGTTTCAATTTTATTTTATTTTTGTGGTTATCTAAAGTCCTAAAGATCTGTAAAAAGCAGTGATTTTATGTCCTCTTTTCTAATGCTCATTCTTTCCATTGCTTTATCTTACTATTATAGCAATCATTTCTTGGAAAATAACAAGCAATGGTGGTGACAATGTATAACCTTTCTTTACTCCTGATTTTATTGCAAAGAGAACATATACTTGTAATTTTTTCTTTATCCACTGCCCTTGTGGGGTTTTTTGAAGGAGAAAGGAGTTGAGAAAGATAAGAAATGATATGACGGTTGGGAGGAGGGAGAAGGGAATAAGCATTCGTTGCGTTCCTATTTTACGCCAGGCGCTGGCAAATATTATGTTATTTGTTCCTCACAACAACCCTAGAAGGTAAGTAGTATTATTATTCTGATATAATAAATGATGAAGCTGAGACATTCAGAGGTTAAGTGAGATGCTCAAGGTCACACAGCTAGAAAATACCTGAAGCTGGTTTGAATTCAGGTTTTCCTGACTAGATCTAGCATTCCATCCACTACACCACCTGGCTGCCTTAACACTTATTAGCACTGGTGACATTTCACTGAAGTGGTCTATTCTTACTCCTTCATTCCTCATCTAAGCCCACAATCCAGGCTCTAACACTTAAACTTGATTTCTCTCTGTTTAATCAGCCCTTATGATCAACCCTGTGAAGTTGGTTCTTATTCCCAATTCTGTCAGCTGTCTTAAATCCTACTTACTCCCTTCCCTTTTTCCTTCTATTTCCTTGTTGAGTTTAATGTAAGTTTGTGCCAAATTCTGTGTGTCTATGTTTGTGTTTTCAACCCTACCCTCCTTTGTCTGGTTCACTTATGAATGCGGTTGATCAGATGCCTACCCCCCACACCTACCTTCATGTTCATATACTCTTTGCAAACTTGACAATGAAGTGAAACAATAATTCTTTTTCTTTCCTTACCTCTTTTCTTTTCTCTCCTTTCTACCCACTCTTAAAAACATCAAAAGATTCACAACTATATCCAGTTCCAATATCTTTATATGTAAGATAGATATGTCCACCTGGGTTGTCTAAATGTATAAGCATAGCTTGTAGGTGGCATGGATAGATATGGTCTGAGGTGTGACCCACTCTGAGAAGAACAGAACACCCAAGGACCTATTCTGCCAGCATATTAGCTGGTAGAAAGGGGCTAGATTAGAAGATCCCATTAGTGCCATGAGGTTTAGAACTCAGTTTTTTTTCCCCCAGAATGTATTTGTGGTATTACTGGAGAATGAATGGGTAGGGTAATCCTTAGTTTCTACTTGCCAACTTAACTCCTTCTACCAAACACTGGTTACCCAAAAAACCATCACAAATGGGGAATGATAAGCAAATCCATTTATCCAAGCAAAACAGCAAAAAGAAACTGGAGGTACTCTACAGAATTAGAATATACCAGAAAATATATAAGAATAAATTAACTCTTCAGCTGGCAGTGAAATTATATCCCAGATCAGGGCAAGAGAGAAGGTCCAGTCTCCCTCAAGGAGGTCCATTCTAGCAGTCAGGGACATCTCAAGGCACCAGCTTCCCATTGCATGTTTTCAGCTTTTCCCTCAATGTATTTCTGCTTAAGAGTTTGGGAAACTAAGATCATCCTTTGCTCATTTTTCATTCTTTTTGCCAATCAGCTGACACATCTCTCTCTCTCTCATATCCAACAATATACAGAATGACTCAGGCTGTGCTGGAAGCCCAGTTACATCTGTTACTTTACTTAACTCTCTCTTTGATTGTTGAAAACAGTAGAACTCTGATAGGACACTTTTCTCTTTTTCCCGTTAGAATATAAGCACTTCATAATCATTTGGCCCCTTCTAGATGTTGTGTATGTTTACCTCTTAAGGTTTCTTTTGACTCTTTCCCTTGATATATTTCTTTAATGTCTAGTTCATCCCTATCCACTCCCATCCCCTTTGATTTTAGCAAGCCTTCACAAAGTTTTGTTGAATAAATTAGTTAGACTGGTAATTACTCATCTGTTTAAAAAAAACAACTTTGAAAAAGTTCTTTTGAAGGCAGGCAGATGAACTAGGAGACTTCAAGGGAGTAGCAGGGGTGTGGGTGAGAGAGGCAACAATTTAATACCCTAAGATTGTAACGAATTCAAGGAAAGAAATAACTAAGCGAAAGTGGGACTTGTGTAGTCCTGAGATAGTATAGGTGCCATCCAAATAAACTGTTCCACAGCTGAGATTCTGTAGAAGGAGAATGGAGGACTGGATTAATTAAATAGAAAAGGGAAAGTAGCAGCATTGTGGTTTATTTAAGTTGTACCAAGATCCTACTGTGAATTCTAATAGCAGGCCTAACTTCTCTGTGATGTGCAAATGTATTACAAGGCTTAGGCTCAACTTTTAACCAACCTAAATAGCATAGGGCATGAAATAACATTTGTAGGTTCAAAAAATCAGACTAAATCCTGCTCCCCAAGCTGCCAAGCTAAAGAGAAATATAAGGATGCCAATCAATGGGACTCAAATCCCTGAACAAAGAGTGAGGGTATGACACCAGGAGCCCAAGAGAACTGGTATAACCCTTGCATGAACCACAGCAGCAGAATTACTCTCTGCTCTGCCAATAGCTACTCTAATAACATGGAGTTATGTCCATTTCCCATTTCAGCTGAAGTAGCTGGGATCTAGACAAGCACTGAGATCATTTTCCTTTCAGTCCCAAGGTACTCATCTACCACTTAATCCATTTTCACATCTCATCCATCATGTAAATGAAATGTGGAACAGCCCCAAATTTCTTCAAGAGGCTATTAGCCCTCTAAAGTAAGTATTTTAGAGTTGATTAGATTAAGGAAGTCTGCTTGGATCTCACATTACAAAATTCAGTGTGTATAGTCTGAGTGCTGTGGAAACCCAGTGGACCATAATCAGCCTTGGAGAAGGCCTTTAAAAGACATGTGTTATGTCCCAGAGGCTGCAATATGGCATCCCTCTAATAGGGATGGGGCAGCGAGTTAAGAGGGTGTAGTTGGATAGTCTGCTCTGAAACTAAACAGAACTTACCACCTTAGACCTTAGTTCCCCCAGTGGCATAACCATGTGTCTGAATTCTGGAGCAGTAAATCATCACACTATAAATGCTCAGAGATATAAAAGATGATACACACATCACTCAAGTTCCTAACCACCTCTTAGAGAGCATTTATCCAACAATCCAGCAAACATTTATTAAGATCCTGCTGTGTGCTAAGCACCAGGGGATACCCATATGGAAAACAATATTATTTTTCCCCTCAAGGAGTTTGAAATCTTGTAAGAGGTATGTATATACACAAACAACTATGTATGTATAAGCATTAATAATCTCAGTTAAAAATGATAGAAGACATCAGAGTAGTGTAAGAGATTCAAGGACGGAGATTCCACTTGAGCTGGAAGAATGAGTGAAAGAGTAAGTGCTTGGACTGAGCCTTGAGGAAATAAAAGGATGGGTGTCAGTAGGTTAAGGTGGCATGGAAGATAATGTAGACAAAATTTGAAGGGAGATGGTTGTTGTTGTTTTTACCCTTGGCTCTTGAAGAGGACTATGACATCAAGATGATGACATGACTTGCAGTTGACTTTGATTTGAGTGAGGGCGGGCTGTTCAAGGTCACTATCCTCACCTTCTTCTCCTGAGTCATCTGTGTCCAGTGACCTGATATTCATCAGGATGGCTGGAGATGGCCCAGGATGCAATGGGAGACCCTGGCCCTTTCAGGCTAAGGTCTTATCACTGGTATTACCTGACTTTGAATGAGATACACCCATTCAATGAATAGGCTTCTTTAAGTAGTTGCTCAAGTAATTAATAAAAAAAAAATCGAACTGGAAAGAGAAGATACTCAGGGTTCTTGGGTAAAAGAGAAACAATTACTATTTAGTATTTAAATACACTCTATGTTAGGTGGGTGAGGACTTGTCCCTTCTACCACCTCCAGAGTGAACTGGGTCTGAGACATGATCCTCTGGCAAGAAATGTAGCCAGTAAACCCAAAGGAACAAAGGAGCCCCTACAGGTGGGACAGAGGAGGAGGAGAGGAGGAAAGCTGCCACTCACCCACAGAAGGTGGCAGGCGAAGACAGGAAATGTCCACTTTGCCTAAAAGTGAGTGCTCCTAAAAAGGTAGCAAAGTTTAATACTAAAAAGAAAGGTTGGATTCAGATAGCAACAGGCCTAGAATGCCAGCCTTGTAGCTTACACTTTCTTCAGCAGGCAATGGGGAGTCACACAAAGTCATTAACCAGAGGGGAACAGGTGTGGGGAAAAGGGGTCACAGAGGGAGATTACAGAATCAGACCAGTATATTAGAAGGATTATTTTGCAGCAATATGAAGAATGAATTAGAGAAGAGAGAAAACTGGAGGCAGAGAGACTACCTAGAAAGCTAAAAAAAAAAATAAGGTAAAACAATTAGTGGTTGACCACTCATAGAGTCAAAAGGTTTAAGAATTCCCAGGAGTCCAAGGCTATTATGATTCTGCATCACTTGCAGAACCCTCACATGGCCTCCACTTATGCATTCTCTCCACAAGGGTCTTCTGCATGTTGCCACATGTCAGTTAAAAGAGCACCCTGTAATCACTTCCTGAATATCTCTGCTTAACTGTGCTCTCAGCCCCAGTTCCATTATGGTCCAAAGTTCTATATAGTGACACAATTTCACCCCACAGTAACCACAGTTATAACTTCCCCATAAACTTTCCTCCCCATAGACCCCACTTCTATCTCTCCCTTTCTCCACTTCCTTGTTGAGATTAATAGTTTATGTACAATTTGTCTATTCCTTTAGTTCAAATATGAGCCTTCCCTAACAGACACAACTGAGTAATGTTGGAGGGCACTAATGTTTCATTTGTTCTGGTAATGTAGTTAAAATAATTCCTCCAAGATGAAATCTAGAAGAAGAGTTTTTAGAAATGGGAGACCTACAAAGATAAGAAGCCTTGGAGGTGTCCTCTCTTTTATTTTCACACATGTATTTTTCATAAGAAAGTTCATCTGAGGGGAAATTCTATCTGACTAAAGTCTGGTTTATGTAGTTATCAGATTCATCTTTCCCATCCCTGTCCCTGGATATAGAACTCCGGCATCCAAACAACCAATGCTCTCATCCTCGTGTTCTGTTTGTAACTGATGAACAAATATTTCCTTGGTTTCTATATAAATAAATAGTTCTAAAACATGGTCCTCATCCTCATGTATCTTCCAATGTAGTTGGGGAGATAAGATTGTATAGATACATAGATAGATATTGGTGGATTAGACAGATATTTAAGTAGATATCTGTGGATATAGATAGGTTAATACGGATACATGCAAAAATAACCATTCAAAGTAATAAATGATAAATTCAAAATAAGTAGTGTAGTAAGTGTATGCTGTTATATTTCAATGAAGAAGAAGTCATTATGAGATAGTACGACCAATGAAAACTGTATAGAAGAGGTCATATTGAAGCTGGATCTTAAAGATACACATTAGGTAGTTAGAAAGAGGGTAGATGTTCCAGGTGAGAACAATTTTGACTAATATTACAGATTTTTGAATTTACAAGTACAAATTCTACTTAGGAGACAGTGAGTAGATCTGTAGGAGAACTTTTGTGGTCCCCTCAGTTATGCTTTCCTATCCAAGGTTGCAATGTTTATAACATATAGGGTTCACGTATTCATCTATATATTTGCCCAGATAGAATAAGGAGTTTCCCAAGCTCTTTGAGGACAGGGCTTGTTTTTCTTTTGTCTCTGTGCTCCCAGTGTTAGCACACTATCTTGTGGGTTTTAGGCACTTTAAAAAAGTTTGTTGAATGATTGACAAGCCAGTCTGACTTTTGTATTTGTAATGTGGGCAGAATTTTTGTGTTCTATCAGATTTTGGGCAATCCTCCTCAATTGTTTTAGACTATCCTTGGTACTGTCTTTCAATTTAACATTGATCTTAGGAACACAAAGATTGAAGAGACATAATCTCTGCACTAAGGGAACTCTCAGATCAGTATGAAAAATAAGGCAAATGCATCAAATATGATGGGATGCATTAATAAAAGAAATGCAAAATTCTTTGAAATTTTAGAGATAGAATTTACTTATTGGAGTGCTCAGGAAAGTTTTATGGAAAAATCCCTTGAGTTGACCTTTGTCTTGTTTTTAATTTATTTTATTCTGAACTTAAGAAATAAAACAAGTATTTCTTAACATGGTAGAATAGGGAAAAAAAGATTGCCCATGAAACTGCAAATCTTTTGTGTACAATTTGCTATTCCTTTTAAATATATGATAAAGTTATCATGGAACCTTTTTCTCTCCTCCCCCCAACCCTAGAGATGGCTGTCATTAGACAGAAATATATATAGATATGGATATAAATAGAGATAAAACCATTCTCTACGTATTTCTATTTATCAGTTCTTTGGATGCAAATAGCATCTTCCTATTTATATGTCAAAATTACTTAGTTGTTCAAAGTTGTTCGAAAAGTAGTATGACCATTACTGTACACACCATTTTCTTGCTTCTGCTCATTTTTCTCTTCATTATTTCATGCAAATCATTCTGTGTTTTTCTAAGCTCATCAAACTCATCATTTCTTATAGCACAGTTAGCCTTTGAAGATGAAATAGCTCTCTGAACAGAACTCCAGTTGGTGAGATGGGAGTAGAAATGTGGGACATTCATCTCTTCAATAACTTACTATGTGCTGGGTACTGTGCTTAGTGCTGGGGATATGAAAAGAGAAGAGGCAACCACTGCCCTCAAGGAGCTCACAATCTAATGGGGGCTACAACAAATAAAAATATTTACAAACAAGGGAATACAGAAAAAATAGAAGTAATTAAAAGAGGAAAAGGATTACGATTAAGAATCTGTTAGGAAGAATTTTTCTAGGTGAAATTTTAGTGGAATTAAAAGGAAACCAGTAGGCAGAGATGAGGAGGGAGCATTCCAGTTACCAGAGACAGGCAGAGAAAATGCCCAGAGTCTAAAGATTGAGTGTTTTGTTCAAGAAACATCAAGGAGGTCAGTGTCACTGAATTGAAGAGCAAATTGCAAGAAGTAAGGAGTGAGAAGACTGGAAATGTGGGAGGAGTTAAATTATGAAGAGCCTTGAATACCAGAGGACTTTATCTTTGATTCTGGAGGTCATCGGGAGCCGTTGGAGTTTATTTATTGAGTAGGGGAAGTGATATGAACCAGACCTATGCTTTAAGAAAATCATTTTGGTTGAAAGGATTTACATGGCTGATTGGTGGATGGATTGAAATTCAGAGAGGCCTGAAGTAGGCAGCCCCACCTGCAAGCTATTATAATAGTCTAACCATAATGTGATGAAGCCCACCACCAGTGTCTTAGCAATATCTGGGAAGAGAAGAGGGTGTATCAGAGAGATATTGCAATGGTAAAATCAACAGAACTAGGAAACAGATTGGAAATGGGAGGTGAGAGATAGCAAGGAGATAAAATTGACACCTAGGTTAAGTGCCTTAGAGTTTGGGAGAGTGGGGTCACCCTTGACAGTAATGGAAAGTTGGGAGGTGGGGAGAGTTTAGGAGGAAAGAGAATGAGTTCAATCTTGGACATCTAAAGTTTAAGATGCTCAATGGAAATCTATTTTGAGATATCTGAAAGGCAGTTGGAGGTACATGTTTGGAGGTCAGCAGAGAGGTTGGGACAGAATAGGTACATTTGAGAATCCTCAGCATAGAGATGGTAATTAAATCCATGAGAGGTGAAGGAGTAGAGAAGACAATGATGAAGAAGAAGAAGATGGCACTCTTGATAGGCTACCCCAGTGAGCCAAGGCACAATAGCAGAGGATGGTAGAACCAGTTTGTAGAATGGTAAGATAGTGGGTAGGTCTAGTTCCCTGAAATGCAAAGTGCACAGAGTGGGGGATACTTTGTCTTTCTGATTTGAGGGAGAAGGGATGTGTGATTTCTATTACCACCAGATTCGTACCTGAAAAGTTATTCTATACTAATAATTCAATGATCTCCATGTTGACACTGTGAAAAAAATGTCATGGGGTTGTCTAATTCACAGGGTATTTTTTTAGCTGCTTTTAATAAATTCCTGCATGGGATAGAAATCAGCATCTGTTTCTCTGAAAACACATTATGTGGTGTACATTTTACTGTTGAGTAGCAATATCCCAAATCATAGTTAAACAATTTTGTGATACCAAAAAAAGAAAATGGTGGTGACTGTGAATTGTGAACATGCTATAATTTCCCTATTTTGTCCTTTCATAGAAAGATGCAGAAATTATGTAAATCAGCAAGGCTTAGAAATGTATTTAAAAACAACCAAAATTATGTCAAAAAAAGAAATGTGTGATAGAGGAAAAAGCTGTAGGTTCAGCATCTGGCAATATGGTTTCTTGTTCTTGCTTTGCCAGTAACTGGCTGGTGACTTTGAATAAAACATTTTAACTCTCTGGATCTCAATTTTTTCTCTTCTGTGAAGTGAAAAGGGATATAGTAGAGAGTCTTAAAGGTGCCATCCAGTTCCAATAGGCTACAATTCTCAGGTCATGATATTCTTTTCTTTCTCTTTTTGTTAACGGAAAGTTAGGTATAAATAAACTATATAAACAACACCCTTCTCAAGTCCAGTGATGGAGGAACAGAAAGAGGAGGTGAAAATGCCTTGGGGAGCCATATTGGTAGACAGTTGTGCATGGGGGTATTTTGTAAACACATTTCAATGCAAAAAGTTCTGGCAGAATGGAATGTCTTTGCAAAGCTGACAACAGAAAGAAAATAATCTGGTAGAATTCACTGACACTCCATAGAGAACATTAACCATCTTTCCCTAGTCCCAGAACTATCTCGTCCCTCACCATGACATTCCACACTGGGAGCTAAGTTCTCTTACAAAGGGAAAAAGAAAGATATGAATTGGAGGTGATGGAGTTATTAGTTTATAAATATACTGGAGGTGCCACCTGAGTTTCTGAGCCCTTGTTTCTAACTAGATTTAGGTTCTCTGAGAGCAGAGACATGTAAGTTTCTTATGTATCCCTTACAGTGGTGGTCACATGATAAAGTACTTAATGATATTTCTTTATTCTTTTACCCCAAGACCCTAGAGAAAAGGTGCTTAAGTTTTTTTGTTTGTTTTTGTTTTTTAATGTCGTGGTCCTCTTCGGCATGAAGACTAAGGACTCCTGAGAATAATGTTTCTAACTGCATAAAATAAACACATAGGCTTAAAAGGGAAATCAGTTATGTCAAAATATAATATATTATGGGGCAGCTAGTGGGCTAGATAAATAGGACAGCAATGGATAGAGCGCTGGACCTGGAATCAGGAAGACTCATTATCTTCCTGAGTTCAAATCTGACCTCAGACTTACTGTGTGGACAAGTCACTTAACCCTGTTTGCCTCAATTTCCTCATCTGTAAAATGGAGAGAGGGGATTAGCTTCCAGAGTCTCTAAAATCACACAGTTCTCAACCTATGATCTTTCCCCAAATTCTCATTTTTCTAAGGTTTAGTTTAAATGCCAACCCCTCCATGAAGCTTTCCCTAAGTGTTCTAGATCAATAATCAATGTTCTTTCCTTCTCTGAGTTAATATAGCCCTCTGTATCTTTTAATGTGTATTCATTTGTGCTGGAGTTATTTGTGTACATGAATTATCTTCCTTATTAGACTGTAATATTCATGAGGACAAGGATTGTATATTAATTTTTTTCTTTTTTCTTTTTTTTTATCTCCCCTATGGTAATACTTAGTAGAGTGCCTTGTACACAATAAGTGTATGTATGTATGTATGCATGCGTGTGTATGTATGTGTGTATATGTATGTATGTAACCATGTACATATATACACATATATATGTACATATATATAATTTCTTGAATGAATGTTTGAATGTAATTCTATAGAATGATGGGAATAGTTGTGGTTATGTTTTGATTCCTTTGATACAAGAGGAGTCTGATGTGAAATTAAATTGTGAGACTAAGTAGTTATTCTACACGATCTTTATGAAATCTCAGTCTCCTCTCTGCGTCTTTGCCAAATGATTCTGGTCCTCAAATCTAGACTTCCTTCTTCTCTACTCCCTGAAGTTTTAACATTTTCCTGATGTCATCAATTATAATAATTATCAATTATCAGCAATCTAATCTTCTTCAGGACCCTTTCACTGTCCATCTGATGTGTACTCTCACAGCCATTGCATAAACTATCAGTTCTAGTGAGATCATGTGTTCTTTCTCTTTTGAAACACTCCCTACTTCCTACCAGGGAACTACCAATAGTCGGTCCTAAAAGACTGACTTTTTTAGAGCTTTCTGCTCCCCTTCTCCCCATTCTAGTTGTTATCTGCACGAATACAACAGGAAAGGCCTTCTTCATATTCCTGCAAAAAAATTACCAACTTCCCTGTAGTGAATCTCCTTTTGGATTGAATCCAGACACTGGGTAAGACCACATAAAGAGATGATGGTCTTTAAACCACGAGCAGCCTACTCACCTGTCAAAAAGTATAGTGCATGGAGACCTTCTTCCACTGGGAATATTTAGGACAGCCCAATACATATTCTGAAATGTCTCATATCCCCTGTCCCAATAACTCTTAGTAATTTCCCTAGGGCAAAATGCAACAGAGCAGTGCCAGTAAATGTAGTTTCACACAATATATGACAAAGCTC
>CM053770.1:61762866-61773799 GCA_028658325.1 Potorous gilbertii
ATGATGGTCTTTAAACCACGAGCAGCCTACTCACCTGTCAAAAAGTATACTGCATGGAGACCTTCTTCCACTGGGAATATTTAGGACAGCCCAATACATATTCTGAAATGTCTCATATCCCCTGTCCCAATAACTCTTAGTAATTTCCCTAGGGCAAAATGCAACAGAGCAGTGCCAGTAAATGTAGTTTCACACAATATATGACAAAGCTCTCTACCTCTAGCAAAGTTTTGCCAGTTTCAAACCTGTCCCTGTAATGAATGGAAAAAGTATTTTGGAGGTATCCAAAGATAGATAATTTAATTCTTTCAAGGTTTAAAGGAGAGACCTCTGCCCTATACACTATGACTGGTTGATTTGAATAGTTATTATATGAACTTGGACATCTATTCAACAAACATTCATTAAATGATTATCTGCAAGGCAATGAAATAGCTAGGTGTTTGGGGAATCTATAAAGATTCATATTACCCTCCCTGTCTTCAAGAAATGTATACTTTAGGAAGAAAAATGCAATATGACCAAGCCTCTTAATTTTATAGACTCAGTTTCCTCTTCTGTAACATTAGAAGGTTGTGACTAATGATCAATAAAGTTCCTTTCAGCCCTAACATTTTTTTTATTCTATATGACATCTCCTTGTAGTCATATCACATTATTTGCTAGCATTGGGCTAAAAACCATATACATAAGTCCTATATATGTACATAATACTAAAGCAAACATGTAATTGCAGAAAGGTACTTTAAAATAAATAGCATGTTTTTATGATATTGTTGATCATGTAGGTACTTAAACTGAAACAGCGTTAGCTAGTTTCCTTATTGTGTATATTTCTCCCCTCTGCAATGGGTTTCTCTTGGCATCTTTAAGACCTATTATTCTCAGTGATTACCACCTGCAGGTTGGCAAGAAATAGTCATACATTTCCCCTACCATGGAAATAATCAGCAATAATAATACAGTATCAAACGGCTACCTTTTTAATGAGCTAAGCAACCTAACCATTAATTTATGGCCAGTTCTTATGCAGCGGTGGGAATAGATCAGCTTTTCTTTTCTTTTTGAGAAAGAAAAAACAAAAGCAGCAAAATTTCTCTCCTCATAAAAAACCAATCACAGGCAAACACACTCCACAAGGGGAAAAATTAATTAAGGCTACTTATTAAGCTTTTACTACTATTGATGAATCATCTCTATCAATGATCTTAATTCATCCACAAAACCAATATGGTTTAATAACTTGTAAAAGAAAATTGAGCTTCTTGTTAGAATATTGCTTTCTGGAAATTACATGGTTCAGGGTGATGCTTCTTCTCAGTACTTTAATAAAAAAAGCAGAAGTTTAAAGTTAGAACAATTGCCAGGAAGTCCAGAATGATGCTGTATGCTGTCTTCTTGATGAGAGCTTTCCAAGTCGTCTTCCGTTGATTCAAATCTAATGTCCGTCCCCAAAATCTACAATCCTTTGTCACCATGGGAAAAGATTTCAGACCTCTAGATGCACTTGGATCAAGTATAAAGCATAAATACTGTGGTTATGGTAAATGTATGACTGATGAAAATGGAAAATTGGTAATTTGATTTACTGAAATGAGCTTTCAATGATACAAAGCTAGAGATGATAGTTTCTCTGTCAAATGTAATAACCAGTTATTTACTAACTTTCTTAGGATCATAGATATAGAAATGGAAGGAGCTTTGAAGTTCATCTGATCTAGCACCTTCTTTGTACTAATAAGAAAACTGAAGGAAATAGAGATCACGTGACTTTACCAAGTTCACAAAGATAGTAAGAGTTGGTGTTTGAAGTTACATGTCCTAAGTTTCCAAATGTCTTTGTATAGCATTACACTGCCTTCCAATATGTACTGACCTCATTATCCTAGGGGTATAATTTTCAAGGGCCTCAGTGTTAAGTTGCCCCTTCAAAATCAGTGACTTGTACACCAAAGAATAAATAACTCCTCTTCCCTATTCTCCATTTCTCCATAAAGAAATAATGGACTTGTCTCACACTAAAGAAGATCCCAATGCAAAACAGGAACTTATAAGATGGAACCTAAAGTGATCATTTGCTTTACAAAAATAGTTTTGGAAAGGTTTCCACTAAATGTGGAGCTTAAAATCTCTTAAATACAATTTAATTAATAAAAATTGACAGCATGTAACTTTTCAATAACATCTACTAGAGAAAACAGTTTATCAGTAAAAATTTATTAAGTGTTTAATGATATGCTAAATGTTGGAGATAAGAAGCAAAGGCAAAAAATGACCCCTGCCCTCTAGGAGTTTATACTCTACTTAGGGAGAGAATACGTATATAATAGATACATCCAGAATACATACCTAGTAGATAGAATGCAATATTTAATAAAAGCTTTTTTGAGTGAATGCATACACACACACACACACACACACACACACACACACACACACACACATACTGAGTTCAGTTTCCATATTAGATTCCATATAATCTGGAGACTGAACTCTCCTAAGTCCTGTCCAACTCTAAATCCTATCATTCTATGAAAAGCTGTTCCTCAAGTTCATTTCCAGGAGCAACAATAAGTGAGCAGGTTTGTCTTCTACTCTGTTGTATTTCCTGCTAAATGTTGTTGGCCCTCTTGCCAGAGTCATGGGAGCTCAGGTCAAAGGGACAGGTAAGGGCCTATAGGTGCACCTAGTTTCTGATTGATGCTGAGCAGACACCTAGAATTACCAGGAGATTCTTAGCATATGGACTTATTGAATATCCCTGATAACAATGGAAAAAAATGGAAACAATGGTTCTGAACTTGAATCTTAGTTTTGTTACTATTTGTATGACCTTGGCATGTCATATAACCTCTCTAGGTCTCAGTTTCTTCACCTGGAAAATCAGGGAATTGGATTAGGTAATTTATAAGGTCACTTCTAAATCTATATTTATATTAAGTTTGTTTCTCATGTCTGCCATGTTCCTCTTCTTTCAATGACCACTTGGACCTCCTGCTCAGGATGTACAGAAAAATGAAAAATAAGAATGAGATTAACTATATGAAATATTCTTATCATAGCTTTGTATTTCTTTATTTTCCACTTCCCCCAGTCTTTACCTATATCTTACCCCCCCCCCCAAAAAAAATAAGAACTTCTGACAAACAACTGTCAGGATAAAGAACACTACAAATCATCCCTAAATCAGGATAAATGGGATACCTTAGAGAGTGGTCTACAATGTAGTGATGAAGGGTTTTGTTTTGTTTTGTTTGTGATGTTTCTGTTTGCTTGGTTTTGGACCAGACCTCTTGCTTAGTTGGTATTGGACTTTCCCTATTGAGGAAATTCTCTCTACCAATGGAGATTGATACTTGACAGACTTAAAGAGTTGCCTAAAGTCAATGGAATGTTAAATAAATGACCCACCATCACATAGTATGTGTCAGAGTTGTGATGAGTCCAAGTCTATACAAGTTGGCTTAGTTTTCACTAAACTACACCATCTCTGGTGATAGAGCTACAAATACTATATGTTGTAAGACACTTAGAAATGTTTCATATAAGCCACACCTGTGTCACACCTTTAACTCTGTGTATACCCAGATGTGCATCTCAAACTCCCATTTATATGATCTGATAGTCAAAATGTCCTTCCTCTCCTGACATCTCACATTCCTCCCTCACCCTCATCATGTGTAGATTCTTACAATACCTTTCTAACTGGTTGTTCTACTTCTGGTTTCTCCCCTTCCTTTAATCTTTCTAAAACATAACTTTTAGCAAGTCTTTTGCCTTTCATGAACTTAGAGTCTAATGGAAAGACCTAAATTAAGAGCACAACAGCCTCTAGGAGACAAGATTATTACTCCAGATTCTGGGGATTAGAACCCAGCCTTCAGCCTCACTATCCATTTCAATTTTATATCATGTAGCATCATCACCAATAGAAGAATTCTTCATTCCTAGGAATCACTATGTCGTGGAATTCTCAGGTTCCCTAAGAGATTAGAATCTTTCAGCATAAGACAACTCTTAATTTTTTTTATTGTACATAAACTTTGAGAATAGGTTCTGGGTCTTTTCTACCTTTGTACAGGTAGTGTTAAGCAAAGTGTCTAATGAGTTCCAGCTACTATATCTAGCATTCAGGCTCATACTCTACCTATTCTGATAGGTCTCCTACACATTATGTTAGAAAGAAGGATAGATAGAAGGAAAGATAGAAGGATAGGTATCATCTACTAATCATAGTTTGCCAGTAAGTCTCAATTTAGGAAGCAACATGGTGGATCAGTGGATAGGGTGCTGGACCTGGAGTCAGGAAGACCTGAATTCAAATCTAGCCTTAGATACTTACTAGTTGAGTAGTCTTCAGCAAGTCACTTAACAGCTTGGTCACATAACCAAAGAAATGGCAAACCACTCCACTATCTTTTCCAAGAAAATCCAAAGAACAATATGACCCATGGAAATGACTTGAGCAACAACAGTTACAAAATGCTGAGTTATTAATAGTGAGTGTATATGGTCAGATTCAGTATGAAAGGTAAGAAAGATGAAAGGAAAGCATTAAGATTTTGATTAAAAGGGACTAAGTGATACCATGACACAAGTATCAACTTTTGAAGGAGGAATAGAAAGACTGGGAGGAGAAAAGAATAAACCCATTTTGTAATGTGAATATGAGACGTTGATGGTGCACTCAGATTTGGTGAAATAGACTTGAAAGAGAAATTTCAGTTATGTGGATGGATTGGGGAGCCAGGTTGAAAAAAGAGGAGACTGTGATGAAATGCGAAAATAGAGTATAAGCAACTTAAAAAACAATAATATTTTATTTTAGCCCAATTGCATATAAAAACAATTTCAACATTTGTTGAGCTTTTTTGTTTTAAGTTCTAAATTCTTTTCCTCACTCCCTACCTCCTCCCTGAGATAATAAGAAATCTGATATAGGTTATCCATATGTGATCATGTGAAACATTTACTTATTAGTCATTTTGTGCAAGAAGACAAGGAAGAAGGGAGGGAAGAAAGGAGGGAAAGGTGCGCCTCAGTCTATATTCAGACAATATCAGTTCTTTCTCTGGAGATGAATAACATTTTTCATCATGAATTAAATAGGCAACACTTTTTAAAAAGTTAATAGTGAATGGAAGAAAAGATCGCACGGTAGGTGGATACATCGTCTTCAGTTGCATGCTACCTTATACTGTTTGTTCTTTGGTTTGTTAGTGATATTTTTTATGTTTCATATCCATTAACTCATTTCATTCTCAAGAAAGCCCTGCAACATAATCTAGTCAAGTTGTTTCTATTCCAAAGTTCAGAATATTATGCCTCAAAGAGATTAAAAAGCTTATGTAATATCACTCAACTAGTTAGTCGGAGATCTAGGACTAGAGTCTAGATTTTCTAGTTACTTTTCCACTAGCCTTTCACTATGATTTGTACTTCTACCTTGCTATAGCATGCCTCTCTTTTTAATTGCCTGTATACATTAATTAAACCCAGTATCATTAAGCACTGATTCAAACTATCTAAAAGAGATGAAAAGGACAGAATATTCACAGCACATTTCATTAGGGTATGCCCCCAGGAAACTGATTTTTTTGTTTAAGGCAAGCATTTATTTAATAGTAAATCATAATGGCATTTTTATTTGTCACACTAAAAAAAAAACTAAGCCTTTAAATGAACAACTAAACTTTACTTACAAATACAATGATTAAAAATAAGATATAAAATACTTTTTTTTATATGGGGTATGCTTGGACACATCCAAAATATTCTATATAAATACTTATATCTGAATCTCAGGGAAAAAAATAAAACCACACATAGTCATCATGGTCTCTATACACAACATAATTCCCTCTTCGAAATATGTAGAAACTGGTGTGTGTGTGTGTGTGTGTGTGTGTGTGTGTGTGTGTAGTATGTATGCAGGTGTGTATGTATATATCCATATGCATATACACATCTACATATTTACACATGTGTATAGACATGCATGCATATATATGAATGTATGTGTGAGTCCATATACACATACAGTCCCTTAGAACCTAGAACTTTCAGAGGCAATGCTGCTTTATGAACTATTTTGTTTAAAAGTGCTAAAATGTAGGTAAAAATCAACATTCAGAGACCACTGCTTGGGGCTTTTCCTTTAAAACATTCTTATGCATAATGCTTGTAAGCTCTTCATATGGCTCAGTAACAATTGGAAAAAAAGTTGAGTTTAACCAGTAGAGTTAAATCAAAGAAAGGAGAAGCCTTATGTTTGGTCTCTACCACCCAGTGCTTCCTTGGCATCTGCCCCTCTTTCAAAAGCAATGTGTCCAACAGTGAAATCTTGGTTAAGGATGAGTTCAGCCCTGGAACTCAAACCCAGCCCTGGATGTTTGTGAAACAGGCTTATTGTGGTCAATGTCACAGAAAGCAGAGTGTTGCTGGCAAGGCATTCTTTATGGATACATCACCGCATAAAACCTATTCCATTAAGCCCAAGGCCAGACTTAGTTTCCTTTGGTCTCAATGATTCACTTGGGATCTGAAAAATCCGCATAAAATTTTTTGCACCTCCCTCCATAGCAGAGAAGAAATCTGAATTATTATGGCATTAAAAGATAAAACATGCCGATACCATACAATACTATACATATATGTTATGCATTTCTGAGGTTCTAAACTTTTTCCTATGTGGTCTGTCTGCTGGCCTTTGCTTGTCATTTGAGGGTTTCACAAAACTCCCAAAAATTCCTATTTAATTTCTTATGCTAACCTGCAATATAGCAAAACCATCATAGGGAAAGTTATGATGTGGAAGGGATAAATGTATAACCCCTGAATAATTCCTGAATCAACTGGCATTCCTCATTCTTGCAAAGGCTGGACCCAATCAGTCCTTCAGGACTAGTGTGTGTGTTTATCCTTCATTGCCAAAGAAGACCATGCCATCAGAGAAATGATGACGTGACTTGCACTTGGCCTTGTTTTGAGTGATGGAGGGCTATGCAGGTCACCAGCCTCATTTCTCCTCCAGAGCCATCTGAATCTAGTGACCAGATATTCATCAGAATGACTAGAGATGCCCCAGGATGAGACAATTGGGGTTAAGTGACTTGCCCAAGGTCACACAGCTAAGTGAGTGTCAAGTATCTGAGGTGAGATTTGAATTCGGGTCCTCCTGACTGCTGTACTGGTGCTCTAGACTACTAGAATAGTTTGAAATGGCCAGTTATTCTGAAAAAGCAGTCTTTGATGAATGAGTTAAAAATATATACTTTGTTGAGTACTTTTGTGGGGATTCTGAATTAGTAAGTCTTCACTGTCTATTGGAGGCATTTCTTCACACATTTTGTAGAGCCAGGTTATTAATGCTTTCTATAGGGTCAAGGAATCTCCTGTTCTTTTGTTTTTTTTTTTAATTTCACTTTTCCAATTGACAAATTTTTATTTTCTCTTCTTTCTTACTCCTTTTCCTTGAACAACTAAACAAGCAAATAACAAAAAGTCTCATAACAAATATGTGTAGATAAGCAAATCAAAATCTCACATTGACCTTGCCCAAAAACATGTCTCATTCCACATTTTAAGTCTATCATCTCTCCAATGAAAAATGAATACCCTACTTTATCTTAAGTCCCCTGGAATTGGAATTTGCCATTGTATTGGTCAGAGTTCTAAAATCTTTTAAAATGGTTTTCCTTTATAATATTGTCACTGTAGAAATGGTTGTGTTCACATGTGTCTTTATCAGTTCATAAAGTTCTGAACTGACCAATTCATACTTTCTTATGATGCAATATTATTCCTTTGTTCATTCCCCAATAGATAAGTACCCCTGCCAGCTTCCAATTTTTTGCTCCCAAGAAAGGAAATGTTATAATTTTGTACATATCCATCCTTTTCCTCTGATTTTATTGAGGTGTGATCTTTGCAATGACTTAATTTGGAGATTTCCCAGAGCCAGTTTGCTGATCACAGAAGCACCTCCAGTTGTCCTTCCCCTCAGTTTCTGAAGCCTTGATCCACTGAGCTGATGGTACTTCACCATATGCTAAAATAGCCCAATATCCAGGGTGCTTTCTTTAATTTCCAGCAAAAACAAAAATTTCCACACAAAAGTGATTATCTGTGTGTGTTTTAAAATCCCACTATATTTTGCTGTTTTTGCTTTCTAAGTTTGTGAAACGGGAATGCCAGGGGAAGCAAACCTAAGGGAAATTAGATCATAGCACTTTAGGTAAGTACTGTGTAAATATTTTCCTGAAATAGCAAAGCAAAACCTGTCATTCAGGCTTTTTCAAAATAAAAATAGCACAAAACTTACATGTTTTAGAGGTATTTTATTTCAATAGATGTTCTTTATGCTTATCCCATTATATAGAGCAAGAACAATTTACAGAGAAGTAACAAAGACAAGCCATTATGCCAAGGTGAAGTGACATGTCCCCAGTGAAGCAAGTATAGGAGCCAGACCATGTGCTGACTTTTCAGTGAACATTAATCATGTAAACTTTATTAGTGGTGACTGGGCACAAGAATGATAATTTCCCATCTGTAAACTTCTCCCATTTCTGATAAGTACATGGTCAAATTAAACCCGAACCTCAGAGAAGACTCAGTTATGCACTTCCTAAAAGGACAAATTCCTCTTCCAATTTAGTCTTACCCATTTGATTGACCTTTTCATAAAGTGATTAAAAAAATCTCTTAATTTTCCTAATGAAAAGGGAAAAAAATCAAGGTAAAAAAACCACAGAATGAGAAAACCCCCAAATGTTTCTGCCACAACTAAATCTAAGCAAAATGGTTTTATTTGTCTAGACCTAAGATATTATCTCTTTAGAAAGTTGACTAAGACACATAAAAAGCTAGATGGCATAGTGCCTGGAGATCAAAAGATCAGAGCTCAGATATAGCCTCGTATGCTCATTAGCTTTGTGGAGCTTGCTCAAGTCACTTCATCTCTGTCTGCCTCAGTTTCTTCACCTGTAAAATGGGACTAATAACAGTACTTACTCCCCAGGGTTGTTGTAAGCATCAAATGAGACAATAAATAAATACTTGGTCTGCCCTTCTGTTCCTTTTTAGGTTGTGACTTGCTGGTGTTCACACAACAAATGTGTCTGAGGAAAGACTAAAACCAAAGTCCCTAAAATCCAACATCAAATAATACTCTATGCACTAAACAATACCCCTGGTTAAAAAAAATCTTAAACCTGAGAAATCTGACCTTTGAGCATCCCCTTTTTTCTCCCAAATATTTTTTCCCTCTTTATTCAATTCCCTTTACATAGATGCCATCAGACTTGTCTCTCCTAGAAACCCAAGACTCCTCCTTTTGAAGTTCCTTGTTCATAACTTTCCCTTCTCCATCCTTCAGTCCTCAAAATTTACCTGTCCTTTGCCCCAAGAAATGGGTGAGTGGAATAACAAAAACATAAAATCAATTTTATTGATTGCAATGCATTGATCTCATGGGTCATCACTGAGAAATACCTTTAAAAAAACAGAACAAGTAAACAAATTTTTAAAAAGAAATGATATACACAAAATTTCTTAGTGAAAATTATTGTCCTGATGAGAATTTCATGGTCTGTGGCAGGCTGTCAGAGTGAATATTTGGGGGGCAAGTAGACCTTTTATTTCCCTCCTGTGTCATCTCAGATAGAGAACCACTAATACTGGCTTTGAGTCGTGTCTGCCCCACTTAAAGGTCTCAGATTATGTCAAGGTAAAGTTCATTTCCATGCTTAATGTTGTATTAAATCAACTTAGAATTTATTTTAGTCTACAAATAAGATAGATGTTAAAATTTGGTGTATATATAATTTCTGAATTTCAAGGTAGAGTTTTATGATATATTTGAGTGGATGATCTATCTATCTATCCACCTGGTGACATATGCATGTATGTATCCAGAATGGAAATGTATATCTCTTGCTTTTAACTCTATATATTCACATGTATGTTCTATTATATGTGTTACATACACGTATGCATTAAATGCCTATATTACCTATTCAGTTTCCATTTATAGAATGAGCTGCTACTTATTCTGTGGTGCTTAAGTAATTTATTCAAGTTAAAAAGGTGATGATGTAAATTGCTATTATTTTTATTTTAATAATAATAGCCAATATCCCAAGGCTATGTGGAAATGTAGGGATAAGTCAGTATCCAACCCAAAATGCTGTCATTTTTTCAGGGAGAACTTGATTCCAAAAAAGGAAATAAATTTTAAAAGCCCAGTGGCCTATCATATAAAAATAGCAGAAACATTACACTGGGAAAAATGATACTTTTAGGATATAATTTTTATATGACTGGGACATTAAGGGAAAAGATGATCAGATTTATAGGCAATTAAACCTTTAACTGATTTGAAAAGATGGTGAATCGATGCACCTAATTTCTAAAAAGACAGGTGCTGGAGTAAAAATATTTATTTCCTAAGGCTCCTGCCTCAGCAGCTCATCAAGATAGAATTTAAGAGTAAAATTACTAGCTGAAAAATAGACTGTATAAGAACCCAGAGGCAACCTTTGTTGACCTCATTATGTATTACAGATGTTGGTTATAGCAGCCCTACTTCCCATCTGGGAATTTAAAAAAAAAAAAACTTCTCTTTCTTTCCTATGCAGCACAATCTCGGTACACTCACATTGCTATAATTCTATCTTCCTCCCATATTCCCATAAGATGGGGTCTACATCTTCTCTGTTTTTTTTCCCTTCAATATCCAGTATTGCAATTAGTTGAAAGGATATCAAGAACTGTTAACCATACCTTGATTACAACAAATCATTAAGAACCTAACCCTTTCCTGTGATTTACCATTTTTTTCAGTCTTATTCTTCATCACCTGATTATCTCTCTCTTCACCTTCTTTGTAATACACACACACACACACACACACACACACACACACACACAC
>CM053770.1:61773899-61828833 GCA_028658325.1 Potorous gilbertii
AGAGCTAAAGTAGGAGGCAGTCAGATGGGGTGAGTTCCTCACATGTTGCCCTACTCTTTGTGCCTCGCCTCCCCCCAAAATAACCCCTCAGGAAGTCTTTCATTTCACCTTCCTTAGGCATAACAATTCCTAGTTGTTGTTGTGCATCTGTTCATATAATGTCTTTGCCAAAAAAGTGGGAATCTGGAAAAGAAGGAAGACTTTGCATAACACAAATTCTCAGCGCATTGCCAAATTGTTTACTCATATCCTGGAAAATAAATGCCTTCTTCACCCACAAGGCACCATATCAACATTCATGAGTTGGCTTTTACTAAAAACAGATTTCTGGGTCTCTTTTCCAAATTAAACTGATGGGTGTGAAATTCTATTTACACTAATCAATATGTTGTTGGATGCACCTTAGTGAAAGTGTACATAGCTTGCTGGTTCTGGGTAGCTGGTATAGGAATCCACTTCTGTGACATAATAAGAAAGGATCACACCTCTGTGACATGGTCAATCAGTCAGCAAGAACTTTACTGGTACCAGATTCCATCATATGTGTTAGTGATACAACTGCAAAGAAGTAAGCAAGCTCTACACATATGGAACTTACAATCTAACTGGGGAGATAAGGACATATATAAATACGTACAAAATAAACACAAAGAATAAATACAATGATGCTGAGTTGAGAAACATATAAGAACTCTCTCAGGGACATCAGAAAAAACTTGAAGTTGGAAGGGTCCTCGGGGTTCATGTAGTACAATTAACTGAAGCAGGAATCTCTTGTAAGACCCAGCATTTATATAGTGACTTGAAATTTTTAAAGTGCTCATTGGGTCTTCACAACAGCCCTGTGTAGTTGTGTTACTATCATTCCCATTTAATAGATGAAGAATCTGAAACTGAAAGAGATTTAATAACTTGCCCAGGGACACACAGTTAAGAAACTGGGGAAAAAATAAACTTAGGTATTCCTAATTCCAAATCCAGAGTGCTTTCCATTGTGCCATCTTGTTACTATCCAATATTCCCAACAATCTAGTCATTAAGACTCTGTTTAATGATCTCCAATAATAGGAAATTGACTACTCAATGTAATAATCCATTCTATTTTGGAGTAGCTTTAAATTTAGAAAGTTTGCTGTACATCAAGAGAAAAATCTCTATCCAGCTTGAACCCCCTGTTCCTAATTCTGGACTTCCCAAGTCAAGCAAAACAGATTGTATTTCTGTTCCATATAATTTTCCTTCAAACACTTGAAGGTAACTTTCCTTCCTCTTGATTTTTCTTTTCCTACAAGATAAATACCCTCATTTCCAACCACTGACCTTTGTATGGATTTGAATCCCCTCTCAATTCTGCTTTTCTCCTTAAGGAGCCCATAGATTATTTATAGTGCTTTTTGTTTGCTTGATTATTAGTAACTTTGTATTGCCAAGTATTAGATTAACCAGTGTAATGGAAAGAACAGTCAATTCTACATTAGATTCAGAGGCTTGCTTCCCTCAAGCTAAGTATTGTCTTCCTACTCACATAATTTACCATTTATTGATACGCTCTCATCTTGTAGCTCTCAATAGAACGTAAGCTTCTCGAGAACAGGGACTGCTTTTTGCTCTTGTATGTTTTGCCGATGCCTAGCAAAAATGTCCTTTAAAAATGACACGTAGAACAGAACACTGTTTTCAAAATGGGATCTGATCAGGACAGGTTCAGCAGGACTATCACATGCTTCATTCTAAACACCTTTATTCTAACGTTTTATTTTGAGTTGGTGCACTACAGTTAATTTAATAGTTCAATTTTTTCTACTTAGCATTTTTTCCAAATACATGTAAAGATAGTTTTTAACATTGATTTTTTATAAGATTTTGAGTTCCAAATCTTTTTTCTCCTTCCTTCCCTCCACTCCTCCCTCTCCAAGACCACAAGTAAACTGATATAGACTATACATTTAAACATTTATACATGTTAAACATATTTCCACATTAGTCATGTTGCAAAAGAAATCAGAATGAAAGGGAAAACCCATGAGAAAGAAAAAACAAAAAAGAAAATAGTATGCTTCAATCTGCATTCAGACTTCATAGTTCTTTCTCTGGATATGGATAGCATTTTCCATCATAAGTCTTTTGGAATTGCCTTAGATCATTGTATTACTGAGAAGAGCTACATCTATCAAAGATGATCACCCCTCAGTGTTGTTACTGTACACAATGTTCTCCTGGTTCTGCTCACTTCACTCAGCATCAGTTCTTATAAGTCTTTCCAGGTTTTTCTGAAATCAATCTGTTCTTCATTTCATATAAGTAGTGCTGTCTATTACATTCATATACCACAGTTTGTCCAGTCATTCCCCAATTGATGGACCTCCCCTCATTTCCAATTCTTTGCCATCACAAAGAGAGCTACTATAAACATTTTTGTACATGTGGCTCCTTTTCCATTATATTACTCTATCTTACACTGGCATAATTGTTTTTTTGAACCAAGGCACAGAGGTAGGATGACCTGTCATGTTAAAGGAGCTAGCCAGTGGGATAATTTTGCTAAATTATACAGTGTTTGAAGGGGAGAAAAATATTAGAAGATTGGAAAGGTAGGAAGGAACCGCAAAAGAAGAACTTTAAATGTCAAACAAAAGGGTTTGTATTTCATCTCAGAAGTGATTTGAAATAAAACTAACAACTGGATCTCCTCGAATACTGAGTGTAATATAATCTTGTACTTTAAAAAAAATCATCTTGGCAGGTAGATGAGAATGGATTGGAGTTGGGAACCTTGAGACCGAAAAATCAGATGTAAGTAATAGTCCAGGAAAGAGATGACTGAGGATCTAAATTAGGGTTGTGACTATGTGAGTGAAGAAAAGGGAACCTATGAGAAATACTAGGAAAATAGAAACAAGATTTGGCAGCAATAGAGCATTTCTGTGTTTCTCCACCAGTTTTTTGAAGGTTATAATTATCTAGTCAAGGGAAGAACTTATGAGCAACTCTCATTTTAGGAGGAAACTAATCTAGAACATATTCAGTTACTCTTAGTCTCTCTTTGCTACCTTATTATATCTTTGTCCCTGATTTATGATTGAACTTATACAGTTTTAGCTTCTCATTAAGTGGCTTGTAATATTTTGTCTCTCTCTCTTTTTCTGTCTCTTTCTTTCTGTCTCTCTAGCACATAGTACACACACATACACATGCACACACACATACACACACACACGCCCCTCTTCTATTTTCTCCTATTAATGCTCCTAATAGTCTTCCTCAAACTATAGTTAGAATGAAGCAACCAGGACACTGGCATCTGGAGGGCAAATGCTTCTTCCATGGCCATGGTACAGACATGTCCTCCAGTGACCTCTGTAACACAGAAAAGTCTTTCCTTTTCCTTCCAGTTGAAGGTGATCACTCATGTACCCTCTAAGGTCCCATTATTGTAGAGACCCTCCCCTGGATTCCATCTCTCCCCTTTATGTCCATCTTCTTGCACCTGGGGTAAATTCAGTTGTATATAGAGAGAGGATAGGCCACATATGCAAACCTTTTCTAGTTAAGATCGTTGCATCTAACTCAACTATTTTGAGAGATTGGTATATATACTTTGAATAAGCCATATCATATGTAGTTCTCATACCATAATCCTTTTGTCATGTGTTTGATTGGATAATTAAGAAGCATGCTGTCTGGACTCATATTGGGACACTAAACTGGTTTTGGGTATAAGAATTTCTAATATAATTTTAGTTAGTTACCATGATTCTCCACTTGGGTTCATAGATCTCCTTGTAGGCATGAAAAAGGGACCATGTCCTGGAAAGAGAGTTGGATTTGGAGTCTGGACCTCAATTTCCTTATCTGTGAAATAAGAGGTTTGAACTACTTGACCCCTGAGGACCCTGACAGATCCGAAATTAGAATATAAGCATCCTCAGGACAAGAAGTTGGTTTTGCTACTGTCTGTTTTGGCCAGTACCTATCACAGTGAATTGTTTCATACATGCATAGCATTAGCCCAAACGATTTCTAAAATGTTTTCTCAAATCTTGTGCTTCAATACAGTACAGGAGAGAATTCCTTTTTGTATTATGTTCCTTTTTTCTGAGTCATTTTCTTTCTTTCCTAAAAATAGTTCTTCCAGTTCTTTATGTTCTCCTGCATTTCCCCAATGTTTCCCCCAAGTATAAATCACATCATTATGCATGAATGGAAATTTCTCTTTTGGAGGTTCAAGAGCTGATCAGTTTTCTCCTTTTATTTTCCTGCAAGTCCTTCTCAAAAGCATGACATTATTAGCAATTAAAATGGTGAAAAGTAAACAGTAGATACTTTCAGCTGTCAACTTAGGATGCAAATCACTGTATGTAACAAAGTGAAGTTTATTTTTTAATTAATGATTACAGTCATAATTCCTCCAGTTTCTCTAGCCATCTGCTATAACAAAGCAAATAGCAGGAAGACACATGCCAATTGGTTTGCCAGAAATGAGCATACCAATTTTCTCCCTATACTGTCTCTTGGCTGAAAGCTCACCCAGCATTTCCATACCTCTTGGCTTCTCCATTTGCCAGTACTGCAGGGCAGTGGTTAGGAAGCCTCTCAATCTGTTCCTCAGAGTCATTTATTACTAAAAAAAAAAAATTCAGTAAAACAAAAAAAGGTAACAAAGGAGTTCTCAAGGTTCCCCCTTTAAAGGGAATGGATGTATAATGACACTGAATTTTTTACATCAAAGAATGAAGCCCTATACATGCATGATTTATGAAGTCACCTGTGGAATAAATAATTTAATAATAGCAATAGCCGGACTTTATAGGACACTTCAACATTTGTAAATCATTTTATATGTTACCTCATTTGACCTTCAGAGCAACTTTATTATTACCATTTTACAGATGAGGAAACAGAATGATTAAATGACTTGCCCAGGATCAATCACACAGCTCCTAAGTGTGTGAGGCAGAATTTGAGCTAATGTCCGCTGGAGTCAGAAAGATCTGAGTTCAAATCCAGCCTCAGATAATTACTAGCTGTGTGACACCAGGAAAGTCCCTTAAGCCTGTCGGCCTCAGTTTCCTCATCTGTAAAATGAGCTGGAGAAAAAAATGGCATGCTGCTCTAGTATCTCCACCAAGACCCCCCAGAAAAGGATCATAGAGTCAGATATGACTGAAATGACTAAACAATAATAGCTACTTCCTGACTCCATGTCCAGAGCTCTAGCCTCACTGTTCCACAATGATAAAGTAATGTGTAGTTACGGTCTTCATAGATATCTTTATCAGTTTATTAAAAAAATTGCTAACCTCCATTTTAAAGGTAAATGATAATAGAATAGTAGGTAGCATTCAAGGAGCTCTTTAAATTTTACAGAATGTTTTACACAGATTATTTCAATTTAGTCCTACAAGAAGCCCCTGACAGAAATTCTATTTTTAGCCATTTCATAGATGAGGAAATGGAGGGTTCAGGTGGAGGAAAATAGACATTTATGTTATTTTCCATTTTATTGGCATTCAAAACTGTTACTTGTTCCTGTTTGTGGTCTTGCAGCTGACCACTTAGGGCTCTAAGAAACAAGGCTTTGAGTAGTCCATGTTCTACTTTCCCAAGTCTTATGTTTGGGGTGGTCATTACCTTTCCAGAGGCAAGGAAGGCTTCAAAGGTAGTGTTTGGAGAGTGCTCTGGGATTCTTAAGTGAAAGGATTACGGTGTTCTGGCCACTCTTTTATCTGAGCATTTGAACACAAAAGTGGAGTTTTCTTTTATCTCCTTCAGTTTCCTTTTGCTAAAGAACAAGTTCTTTCAAAGCACAGCTAGAGGGATGCCTTTTGGTGTTGCTTCAGTACATCAAGGGCTCTGTGATCTCATCCATATTGGTACCCTCTTCAGTGATACAAACCATAAACCATCCTTGCCTTCTCATCCTCAGAAACCTTTGTCCATGTTTTCTTGCAGATTCTCCACAGGACGTCCCCTGAACGTAGTGGGTGTCATCCCCTCCATCACTTGGCATTTCAGAGATACCAATGGAGCACACTGGCTAGCCATGGGTTGTCTCTTATCACATGACCAGCCCACCTTCCTTACATATTTTTATGACATGCTTTGTTATACTAGAGACGATTAATGAAGTCTGTAATTATCCTGACTGAAGCAGGAAAAGTACTCACTCAGGTAACTTTCCGCTTACCAGATAGAATAATCATGTTTGGAAAGCTGGAAATATGAATATGAAGCAAAACAGTTCCTACCTTAGAGGAGCTTATACTCTAATGAAGAAAACAGAAAAAGTATACAGGAAACAGACAAAAATTTACTTAGAAATAAAAAGCCAGACAAACTACGTACAATGGGGAATTGGGATAAGGAACTCACAGATGTTGTTAATGAGGTAAATCTTAATGGATGATACCAGTATTTTCAGTGTTTTGAAGGAGAGGAAGGCTTTGCAGAGAGGGTCCTAGGCAGTTGAAATGACATTTATACGGACTATTCAGTGGGTAAGGTGGGGAGAAGTAAAGAGGAAGATGGGAATCGCTAACCGTGAGGGCATTCAAGATAGTTAACTTTGCGGCAAATGGGTTCATGTCTCTTAATTGAATATGCAAAACATAAGACACTGAAAGTTAGTGTTGAATTTTTAATACAAGGATCTGGTACTCTAAAAGAATTAAGAATGCTTCTGGAGAAAATGATGCAGAAATTCAAGACTTCAGAAGCATTCCAAGCAAGTAGACATTCTCTAGCAAAAGTCTGACACTAGAAGTAAGCATGATATATTTCTGGAGAGACCATTTTTGCTCATGTAGTTGTTGTTTATCAATTGTTTCAGTCATATCTGACTCTCCATCACCCACTATGGGGTTTTCTTGGCAAAGATAATGGAGTGGTTTGCCTTTTCCTTCTCTACCTCATTTTATAGATGAGAAAACAGAGGCTAACAGTTACTTGACTTGCCCAAGGTCAAAAAGCTAATAAGTGTCTGAGGCCAGATCTGAACTCAGGAAAATGAGTCTTCCTGACTCTAGACTGGCTCTTTATCCCCTGTGTCACCTAGCTGAAAGGTTGGCATAAAGCACTTATGTTTTTATTCTCAAAAATGAAATGTCAATCACTCTTCTCTACTTGGAAATAGAAAACATTCATTAGGATAACTGAAATACCATCCCTGCATTTTGATGAAACAAATATGTTATTTTTGCAGTATTAAGGACTGAGCTACTGAGTTTTGTGAAATTTCAGTAATATCTATGAGTCAGTTTATCCAGAATTACTGAATTACAGTTACAAATAAATAACCTGATATTGGTGCTTTGATGACAGACACAAATCCACGTGCCTTTTTTTATTTTATTTTTCTCTCCCATCAGGTATATGTGTGTATAGATTTTATAGATTGGTATTCTTTTGATATTTGCTGTGCCAGGAACACCAAAGTGTAGGTGCATATGATCAGTGTTCAGAACACATTCTTTATTCCTAACAGAGCACAACAGTGCTGTCATAAGCATGGATTTTCAGGCCCTAGGGTAGAAAAGACTGTGTATTCCCCTAGGAACAACTTACAAAAAACAAACAAAAGTGCTACATCCAAGATGTTTCTGACTAACATACTTGCTTCGTATGGTCCCCAGACACATGGTCTCCTCACTCTGTTAAGGAATCTTTTTCTCTTTGTTAGAATTTTTTTTGGTTTTTAAAAAAAATAAGCACATACTTACTGAATAGCTCTTTCAGCTACCTTTCTGATTAGGTAGCTTTCAATTTTTTCCAATGGTTTCTTCCCTAATGATCTGGGCAAGTTTGAGAAAGAGTAACACTTGAAGAGGTGAAACCACTGAAGTGAAATATTTTCATATTTGATTGCCAGCTCTCAGATGCTACCAGAATGACAAAGGATTGTGAATAGTGTCCAAAATGGTTTGCACCATGTAACTCAGGAAATCATAGTAATTAAAAGCATTTAAAGTGGAACAATTTATGACTTACAGATGTCAATTTATGACAGAAATCACAGCATTTATTGTACCAGCAAAGTGACATTTATTTGGTAATTAATGATTAAAACAGTAATTCCTCCAAGGTTGACAGCCACCTGCTATTGCCTGACATTTTGATATCACTCTATCCCAATGTCATGGAGATATTGTACTTCTCCATACACAGGGTAGATGTTGATCTGAATTTAAATTAGGGGACGACAATCCTCCCATCATCGAAGTGTGTTGTTCAATCCAAGTCAAGTCAACAAACAATTACTAAGTAAGCCTACTGTGTGCAAGATACTCTCCTGAGATGTGGGAATATAAGGACAAAAATAAAAAATCACTTTCTGCTCTCAGGGAATCTGTGTTTTAAGAGAATACAAAGTTTAAAGGTAATAAATAATTTGAGGAAGGAGAGAACCCTGAGTCGTAAAGTAGCAGGAAAGGGATGGAGTAAAGAGGAAAATGAAAGTTTTCAGGTAGAAAATGGTACATAAATTGAAGCTTGAAAGAATCTAAGAATTCTAAGAAATAGAAGTGACAAGGGAGTGAATTCTGAGTTGGGAAGGCAGCCCGTCTAAAGGTGTAGAAATATAAATGAGAATAAAAAGGCTGGAACATAGAGCGCATGAAGTAGAATGATGTGAAATAAGTCTGTATGGCCAAACTGGAGTTTGTATTTCCTTTTTGAGGCAAGAGGGGAACGGCTAAAGATTTCTGAGCAAGGGAGTGACCGAGTTGGAGCTGTCCTTTAGGGAGATTATTTGGCAAATTGTAGAAAATGGATTTGAAGAAGGATCACATAATTATAGCTCACAATTAGATTATAAAAGTCATCAAGTGTAAACCTCTTTTTTCAAATGGGGAAACTGAGGTCAGAAAGGTTGTCACTTGTTCAGGATCATACAACTAGTAAGTATGTGAGGTGAAATCTGAATCTAGGTCTTCCTGCCTCCAAGTCCATTGTCCTTTACACCATTCTACACTGTCGCTAGCCTAAGATATTCAAATCAGGGAGACCAAATAGGTCATTGTGATAGTCTAGAAGAAAGGGGAAAGGGAACAAGACAAGAATTTTTTAAATGCCTATTATGTTCCAGTCATAGTTCTAACTGCTTTACAGATATTATCTACTTTATCCTCACAACAAACCTATGAAGAAGGTACTGTTACTGTCCTCCTTTTGTGGTCGAGGAAACTAGAGATTGTATTATTGATTTGTCCAGGGTCACACAGCTAGTAAGATTCTGGGGCTGAATTTGAACTCAGATCTTCCTTACTCCAGAACCAGCTCTCTATCTATTTTGACACCTAGATGCCCAGGGGAAGAATTCTTAGATTAGGCTATTGGTAATGGAAATGGAGAGGATGGTTTAAATATAAAATATTCCATAGATATGTGATAGACAAGACATGACAAGTATATTTGAACATGTGTGGTGAAAAAGAAGATGCAGCCAAGGTGAACTTGACATTGCAAACAGGTGATTAGAAGGATGGCAGTATTTTCAATAGAAATAAGGACATTTGAGGAATAGGTTTAAGAATAAAATAATGAGATCTGTCTTGGATATATTGAGGTTGAGAACCCATCACCACACAGAGATGTTCAGACATCAATAGGTGATGGGGGACTGGAATAAAACAATACCAGATTCCCTTTCCCACTGATCCTTTGATGACATTGATGTCTGTGAATGCAGTATATGTTATAAAACATCATTTTTTTTCAATTTATTGATTGATTTTAATGATTTTTTTCTTTTCTATTAAAATGATTTATTATGAAGGATAACACAAGAGAAAGATAAGGATGAGGGCAGAAATCTAGAGAACATAAAAAAAGGTATCGATAAATGTGTTTTTCAAAGAACCGTACTAAGCTATGTAAGATGAATCTAATTTCAGCCTTGGGAAGTTTCTGCCTGATGAGGAATCTAAACTGAAAACAGATACTGTACTCACCTGTCCAATGACTAAATAGATTCATATAATCCTATTTCAAACTACATACAAGTTATGATTAATGTTGCTAGATCTTAAACTAACAATGAATCCAAGGGTTTTGGCTGTGAGGGGATGAAGCAGAGGTTGGTTTAGTAGGAAGCCTTGGATTTTGTAGGTTACCCCCTTATTCCTTATTAAGAATAAGCCACAGCTCGTCTCTACTGGTTTACTCGTTAAGAAAATGTGCATCGTTATGTGTATACTTCCTCTAGCACTAAAGTTTGTATGGAAAGTTCTTTATAAACTGCTAAATGTCATATGATTATGAGCCAAACAGGAAAAGTGCCACATGTGGTTTTCGAGTTGTTATTTAGAAGTTCTCTCATTGCTCGCTGCTACGTCTAATAGTGGTTTTGAGCGATACGCAGAGAAGATTATCTGCTGCCTGTTCTCTAAATGGCCTAAAGAATAAGACTCAGGGTCCCAGGTAATCTAAACTCACAGAAATAGACTCACAAAGACTTTATCTTTGAGAGAATGTGTTTATATTTTAAAAACTGGCCAGCAGATTTTGTTGCAAAATCTGCCATGCACACACATAAAGGGATACATATACACATATACATATGTTTAATTGTATATATAATGTATGTGCATATATATGTGTGTGTACATTGTATACACATATATAGTGTCTATATATAGGTAGAGTGAGATGGGTGGTATAAATATAGAAAAAGATGTGATATACAAAGAAATACACTGGGATAAACCATATATAAACCTATTTCTATAATTTATGTCTAGATATACATACATATATTATGGCATATTATAGATAGTATGATTAATGGCAGACAATTGACTGCCAAATACAATTTGACCATCTTTTTTTTTTAAAGTCCTTCCTGATCAAAAATTTGCCTTGCTGGCTGGCCAAAATGCCTGAAATTCCACCATTAGAGATATATTAGTTTTAAAAAATTATATTTCTAGTAGGCTCTGTTTAAATATAATCTGCCTTCATTAGCCTGTTTCTAGTTATTAGAAATACAGCATGAATTAGTTTATCAGAATAACAAGCCTGCCACCTAGCACCGTTATGAAGGAAAGGGGTACAGGAAAGGTACATTGGAATTGGAGAGGGGGGTGCTGCGTCTGGAAGTTAGGATTCAAGGAGGTTTTTTCCATTGAGAAATCCCTAAGTGATCAGCAGGAGAGTTCTCAATGCAATGCAGTGTGAAATGCTAGAAAAAGGAAGAGGGTATTGATTGGAAGGGTAAGAGACTTGGGAATGAATCATAACAATAATCTTTTATTTATGTAATACTTTATATTTTCAGCAGCACTTTGCCTTCTTTCTCATTTTATCTTCACAATAAGAAATCTATTCTCTTTTCTATTTATCTTATTAAGAATCTGAAGCACTTAACATCCTTAGCACCCTTTTTTCATGACTTCTAATGATTAGTCTCAATAATATTCTCTGCCTTGACTCAGACCATTATGAAACCAGCCTCTTCTTTGGATTTCACAAGACAGTTTCGACTCTCCAGAACCTTACATTTTACAGCAGCAAATTGGAGTACAGCAAATCCTTAGATTTTTGTAATTAAGGCAAAAAGGCTTTACTTAACCAAATTGACCTTTAATTTGGAATAATGTAAAAGCCAAACAAAAATGGAAATAATTAATTTGATAGTTCTTTGGTTTTTACCTTATACTCTGTCCACAAAAGTTTAGACCTACCTACATAGACAAACACAATAAACGCCCTTTAATATGAAGCTGATATTGCTTACAGCACCCCCACCCTATTTGTCTGAGAAGATATCTACATGATCAATAGTCCTTTCCAAATGACACAGCTAAGATTAAAAATCTCCTCAGTTTATTGAAAAGGGAAGTGATATCTTCCACAATCTGACCCCGACTTTTTTCTAGTTCTTTTATTATTTCCCTCCACATAGCCCTCTGTTCCAGTCAGATTTGTCTCTTTACCATCTCCCACATCCTATCCTGTCCTTTTGTATCTCTATGTCATTGCTTAAGCCATCTTCCAAGTCCTCATTTCTTTCTATTGAAATTCCTTCTTTCCCTCCCTTCTTTCTCCTTTCCCTCTTTTCTCTCTTCCATTCTTCCTCCTTTCCTTCTTTCCTGCCTTCCCTCCTACCTCCATTCCCTTCACCCCTTTATTCCCATTCATCCATCAAAAATCAACCTAAGTTTCTCTTCCTTCATAAAGTCTTTATTGATCCTCCTAGATGAAAGTGAGTTTTCTCCCCTCAAATTTCTGAATTTCTACTTTGCCACTTAGAAACTTTTTTTAGATCATGCCTATTTGCTCATATATCATTCCTTCCCTGTTATACATCCTATGTATATGATCTTTGTCATATACTTATATGACTAGTATCTATGCCAGTGCCTTGCAAATAATAGGTGAGGAACACTCATTTAGTTAATTGAAGTGGTAATGTAAGAATTTTTCAACTCTTTTCTCAATTTTCAAAATTCCAAAGTATTAGCAAATGTTGCCTGCACTGGTCAAAACCAGCCCGATTGCATTGAAATTCTCAAAAGAATGAGCTTTTTTAGAAAAGATCTGTTACTCCCCATTGTCAGGCCAAAGACCCAGCAAGGACAGTACTTCCCACAGTCTTTTGAGGCATGTGCTTCCAGGAAAAAATAACCAGAACAAAGAAGCAAAAAGGTGCTTGAAAATTTGAGGGATGGAAACAAAAAAGATAAAAGGAATCACATGGAGTTGTGTGTGCTTGCAGTGTCAAGACAAAAATGAGAACTTTAGCCAACTGAGTCTGCAATCAACCAGTAGACCAATTTTGAGGATGTCAGTGGTTAAGGGTGTGATGATTGGAGGTTTGTTCTCAAGTACTTCCAAGTGCCAGGAGAAAAGAGTTAGGAATAAAATCTTTGATATGCTTTAAACATCTCCTCCACCCCCAACTTATCATTGCAGTTTTCCTTTTGGAAAGTGTGGCTGCCTTCCGTGACGTGTATGCTGCTCTCCTCACACCTCCTTCCCTCTCCTTGCCTCTTCTCCCCTCCCACCATTTAAAAAGTCTAAAATTTAAGACGTCAAAACTAAGAGAGGGAATTAAAAAGTAAATCTAGATACACATGACAATACACCTCTCTGACAAAGAATCTTTTTTTCACTTTTTTCTTTTTTTTTAAATTTAGGTTTGTTTTTAGTTTTCTACAATCACTTCTGTGAGTCTTAGATTTTCTTCCCTCTCTCCCCGAGACATCATGCAATCTTATTTGGATGCTACACATATATTCTTATTAAATATTTTTTCACCTTAGTCAGGTTGCATGGAAGAATTAAAATGAATGGGAGAGGTCATGAGAAAAACCCAAACAAAACAAAACATAACACATGAGAAAATATTCTGCTTCATTCTGCTTTCCAATTCCATAGTTCTTTCTCTGGATGTGGATGGCATTTTGCCTCAAGAGTCCTTTGGGAATGTTTTAGGTCCGTGTGTTGCTGTGAAGGGTTAAGTTTACCAGAAAAATGCCTTGCACACTGTGGTTGTTGCTGGATATAAAGTTCTCCTGGTTTTGTTCCTTTCACTCAACATCAGTTCATGTAAGTCCTTCCAGGCCTCTCTGCAGTCTTTCTGTTTGTCTGACAAAGATTCTTGTAACTAAATTTTAATCAGATATCCTCCCTTATAATTAACCAATGTCCTGATTTTCTATGGAGGAAACCTAAAATAAAGATAGTCTGTGATATTCAGTTAGAACCTAGCCTTTGCTTTTGATTTTTTAAACCTTTTTCAACCTTCTTCTATTAGTTATAGAATAATATTATTGAAAAGAAGAAGGAACAAGACTTGCCTATTCTTTTACTCAAGTCTAGGTCAATTTTTTTTCCCAAGTATATTATCCTACATTGACCATTGTTAGAAAAATGAAAGATGTTAAGCAGGTACAGCAAAGAAAAGGCAGAAGACTCAGTCTTGCTGATATTCTTTTAAATTAACTAGAGAAAGAGCCTAAGTTTAACAGTTTCTGCATAATTCCAAAAGGTCATTTAACATAGTGGATAGAGAGCTGGCCTTGGAATCAGGATCCAACAGGACCTTAGTTCTTGCTCCACTTCTGAAAGATATTATCTTTATGAACCTGGAAATGATTCTTAGTGACCCAGGAAATCCTCTAAGACTATAAGATTCAGGGAAGGTGCTAACCTGCTTTGATTAAGAATGTTTCCTCATCAAGAGTTCCTTGTGCCAACAAAAACACAAGTTTAAGTTCATCTCTGTTGTTTTCATATTACAATAATTTTGCTTTCAGTAATTTGATGGTGCCATGTGTTTATTTCCACTCTCCTGACTACTCATCTGGCTTTTGCTTGACCTCCACACCATATGTAAAACTCCCTGGCTCCTGATGACTTACCTAACTTTGATCTGGCACTCACCTTGCAGGTACTACTAGGCTCCTCTTTGTCTTGGTTCTCTAGGTTCTGACTCATGGCCCTGCTCCCATAATCCACTGCAATCTATTGACCATTGCTACAGCCTGATTCTAAGGGAACTTAAGGAAGCCTGGGTCCTCCTTGTCCTTAAGAATCCTTACACCATTCTTTCCTTAGCGCAGCGTTATGATGATTAATTTAAGGGCTTATCCAGCTTTGTGGAGAGCAATTTGTCAAGTTCATTTCAGTTTGAACTGTTATCAGCAGATAGGTAATGGGTTCCGGGACCTTTCACCTCTCCATCACAATCTCCAACCTGAACCTAAGGCTGTGGTGTTTTAAAAACCATTACATCCTGGTAGCTCTAAGGTGGCCTTTCTGAAACAGGTTTGCAGCCCCCCAACTTAATGGACAGATAGACATATTTTGAATGGATTAGCCTCTTTCTTTAGAGGCAAAGCACATAGACCATAGCAGGGAAATAGTTGCTGCCTGTGCAGAAAATAGTTTCTTGGAAAAAGAGCTTCAGTGATTTGGATGGTCATTTTTCACAAGCACTTATCTGTCCATTTCCCTGGCCCTATCCCTGCATCCTATAACCACTATTTTAAAATTTGGTTTTTTCTCTGTATTCTACTTTGGTTGAATATGAAGTGGTTGGACAGATAGGGAGAGACAGCAGAGACAGAGACAAAGACAGAGAAAGAATTGCATTTGGCACATATTAACTGTAGGACTCTGGATAAGTCACTGAGGTTGTAAATTTCAAAAAACAAACTGAATTGTATTGGTAAGAGAGTTTCCATATTGGGGAATTCCAAATATCAGTGAATTCCCTATACCAATAAATTGTTTTATGTGGGGGAGATAGAAGATAAAGGGTTATGCTTCTGCTTTTTTATCTTTCTCCTTTGTAGGCACTTCATCACCCATTAGTGTTGCTGAGTGGAACAAGGGAAAGGGTAGGAGGTGAAAACTCTGGTACTCCTTTCTGTTACTGGACTTGTTGGCATCCCTGTTGGTAAAGGGATTGAAGGGAAAATATTAACTAAAATGAAATTTGCAATGTATGTATGTGTGTGTGAAATAACATGGATAATCTTTTTTTCTCAATTAATAAGGATAATTGAGTTGAATTGGCACAATTTTTTAAAAAATCTCAAGTATTTTAAAGCAAAACTATAAGAAATTTAGGGATACGGTCAGTCACAAAAATATTAATGTTTGAATATGTGTGTGAGAGAGAGAGGAAAAAAAAGGAAGAGAGAGAGAGAGAAAGAGAGAGAGAGAGAGAGAGAGAGAGAGAGAGAGAGAGAGAGATCCTCCTATACCTCTCTTAATGTGGCATTTTGCACTGTTTTATATTTAGGTAAGACTGGTTCCCCTAATATTGTTACCCTTGCTATTTTACAATGGCAAAGTTAGAGAGTGCGGTAAGTCCTGTCATAGTTATGAGTTCGACTATCATAATTGTTTGTTTGGGGAACAAGAAGGAAAGGAAGTCAAAGGAAAGGCAGTAAACCAAAGACATGATGGACTTGACATTTACTTCACTGAAATTGTCCTTGACATTCTTTTGCATATCAGCTCCTTGAGGGGAGGGACGATTTTATTTTTGTTTTTGTATGTAGCTATAAATACATCGATTACTGAAAATTAACAAATGCTTGTTGAATCACATTGTTTACAAGGACGTGCCTTGCTATTTTTCTTATGTGATTTGGAGTATTTCACCTTAACCTGGGCTTTTTCAAGCAAAGAAAATCTCTCCAAACAATGAATTTTAATCACTTTAATTTTTTTCATAATGTGTTACTCAATGCTTTTGGTTAGCAAGGAACAGTAAAAAATTAAATTAAAATCCTGTTTTAAATGACAGGATTAAATGACAAGAATTCTCTTTCAGATTACCTTTATCAATACCTTCAAATGTCTTTTTTTTTTCTGTCTATCCAGAAGTTAATCTCTTGGTAACGAAAATAAAAAATAGTGGTCAATTATCAACAGTTCATAATAAAGCATGGTTAGTTGAATCACCCAACTTGAACATGAGTCAATAGTACACAGAAAATTATGAAGAAAAAGAAGAAACTGATATTTACACTACAATAAAAGAAACATGGCATCCAGAATGAGGAAAGAGTGGGTCTGGTTTTTCTCTGTCCTGTTAAGATGACATCTAAAATATCATTTTCTATTCAGAGCATCACTTTGTAGGAAGGAGACCAAAGAGACTGAGTATATCTCAAAGTAAACCATCAGTATGATGAGAGAGCTGAAGATAAGGCCATTCTGGATTTTATTGAAGGAAATGTAGTTGTTTTATCCTAGAGAAGGAAAGATAGAGAGATTTAATGTCTTTTTCCAAGTATTTCATGACTATATGCAGAAAGTAGTCATGTTGTAGCTAAGCATAGGAAGTACCTTTTCCTATGAGAAAGCACAGCATTACCTCCTGCCCACACACTAAGCCCTGGTATGTCTAATTCCTTCTTCTGTCTACTGAAGTGTATTATAATATGAATTCATTAGATTGGTAGGCCTAGTTGGGAAAACCATTATTGTGTCACAATAATACTACAAATTCTGGCTTTCTAAATGACTGTTTATAGCTCAGAACTATACTTAGAAGTCCTCAGTATCATTCCGTTATTTCTTTTCCTGAGAAGACCACCAATAAATTTGCCTCTTTTTCTGGTAAGGGAGCAGTATACCTATTCTGAGGGTATCTCTCAGGCACAGTAAATTAGGGTATTCATCATGGGCTCCTTGCTTTGGGGTAAGAGAAAGGAGGGTCTGCATTGCTTGTAGCTGAGAGATCCTTTCTAATAAAAGTCCTTAAAAATACCTTGAAGGCATTTTTGTAGATAGTTTACAAACCTCTCCACCTTTATCAGTAAAGAAAATTTTCTCCCCCTATATATACAACTTTCTAAATGATGCAAATTACTGCTCTGTAGATTCTTTCCCACCTTCCCCCTTGCTACCCTTAATGTTCATTTAACCTTATTTCACCTACATAAGCAAGTTCCTAGAAAAAGAAAGTTGGGGAGATTGGGACATTGTCATATACCTGTCTTCTGTAGCCCCACAGGAATAGCTCTGTGCTCCATGTAGAAAAGAAATCCCATCATATTGACCTATGCTGTGAATGAAAAGAATCCCTTACCTTCTAGGGTTATCAATCTTACTTTTTATTCCCCCAGCACCCAAAACATAGTTTTTAATAACACCAGTATCTAGGCTTTCTCAAATCCATAGCAGATCCCCATTTTGCACAGAGACAGGTTTTTGAAATAGTGGCAGACTGTATTTTGGAATGGTGAGCTTAGGAAATTTTTGTCAGGAGCTATCTTCCATCATAATGGAAGCCATAAATTTAATACCTCTCTGCAGCTTGAGCCAATAAGTTAACCTGGCACCTCCTCCCTACAAAGGGGTGATAATGAATACAAGTTCCTGTTTACTCTAAAGAATATAGGCACAAATATTTCCATCTTCCTTTGATTAATTTTCACTTCACCACATCATTTTTCAGATGCATTCTGTATTTCAAAAGCTTGCTTCATCCATTAAAAGGATAAAGTTGGTTGGAATTTATCTTTTTCCTAATGTTAATTTTTTTTTACAATGTGAAAGTTCTCTGTCTGCATAGAGTTTGTATGTGATATGAATGGCTGTGTGATTAAATATATGCAACAATGGGTAATATCATCTGTATATTTTTGAGATGCCTAAATTGTCCTTCAATTAAGCAAGAGTTTTGGAAGAGCTTTAATTGATCTTTTTTTAGACACAATGAGCCATCAAAAATGGAATACTTAAATGAGACTTTTTTTCCTTGTCAGTAAGTGCTATTTAAAGAATTAGAAAACTATTTTAAAATGTGAAGTTTCAAGCATGTTGATTACAAAGGGCTCCAGATAAGATGCCCAATGGAGTAGCTAAAATCCTGCCACCTTCTACCCTCCCCACCCCCGTTAGAATGTGCCTTCCTTGAGAGCAAAGTGTCTTACTTTTTGATTCATACCTCTAGCACTTTTGCACACTTGAAGTGCTTAATCACTACATTATTCATTCATTCAATGGGAGGCAGAGGACTTCTTTTCTCTGTTTCATGGTTTTTTCATTTGTAAAAGCAAACCTATCCTTAAGTGAGCCAAAACTAGGTATATGCTAGAGCTCAAACTGGCTCTCAAACTTTCTCTGTGTTAAACTTTTCAGCATGCACATTTACACTTCAGAAATCAACAGTTCCACAGAGCATGACTAGATTTACAGTTTTGCTTGTTGTCTAGCTTAAGCAAGTAATCTGGAAAATTATAATGCAAATTAAGCTTATTAAACATTTCGAATATCAACACTGACTCTAATCTGCAATGTTCACAGCTGAGACTATCATGAGAAAGGATTGTGGGCAGAGAGATAAACACTCCAATTCACTTGAAATTCTTCTTCTGGAGGTGGTAGAAGGGTGTCCTAGCATACAGAGAGGTTTCTATGAGTCTGAGCTTTCTCTAATTTTCAGTTCCCCTGAGGCAAAGCTCATTTGCTCCACCTTAAAAGAGGATTTTTGAAATAAAGGTTCTGAAAGTGACTTCTAGCTTTAGATCCTGGGAGAATTCATTGTGTTACCTCTCAAAGTTGGAAATGATCTCTGTAAGTAGTCCTTCTAAATATTGAATATATCTATATACTTATATCTGTCTACATCTATTTATATCTTTCTCAATTCATTCTAATTTTTAAGGTATTATTTTCTTCAGTGAGCTTTTGGACCTCCTTTTTCATTTGGTCAATTCTGCTTTTTAGTGTCTCCTTTAGCAAACTGTTGACTCATTTTTTCATAATTTTCTTGCATCACTCTCATTTCTCTTCCCATTTTTTTCTCTACTTCTCTTACTTGATTTCAAAATCCTTTTTGAACTCTTCCTGAGACTAATTCATATTATTCTTGGAGGCCTCAGATATAGGAGCTTTCTACTTTGTTGTCTTCTTCTGGTTGTATGTTTTGATCTTCCTAGTTACCAAAGTAAGATTCTATAGCCTGATTTTTTTCTCCTGTCTGTTCCTTTTTCCAGTCAATCACCTGACTTTTTAACTCTTTGTTCAGGTTGAAATCTGTTTCCAGTGTTTAGGGTATACTGCCTAAGCTTCTGGGGTTTGGTACAGCTGTTTTCAGACATAATTGTAGGGACCTATAAATTTTCAGTTCTTCCAGAGTGGTATGATTAAAGGAGAGGTGTTTATGTGATCTATCTATCTATCTATTTATTTATCTATCTTTCATATACATCATATATCAGATACTAAAACTCAGAACTTCATGTTTCTCTGATGGTTTGGGTTTTCTCTTTTTCACATTGGGTGCTTATTTATCCTATTGTGTCTTTCTGTACATCATGCTATAATATCTGCATAGTAATCACCTGTTCCAGCAGTCCAAAGCCCTATTTACCAATTTAAATACAGTGTCAAATTCAGTCTGCTTGAGCAGGTGGCTGTGATGGTAGAATCTAAACAATTCCTGAGTTTGGAAACCATTCTTGAAGACCTGCTGGTAGAATACTGTTCCATTGGAATATTTCATAAGGGAACACTGCCAGGAGGTTGTTGGTGGATGTTTTCCCAGAGTGCACTAGCCAGCATAAACTCTTGATTTTATTTGGCTTAGTTTGCTGACTGAGTTGCCTGCTGAGAAACTCTTTGTTTCCCAAGTCAACAGTATATATATCCCCCTCACCCTACGACTTAGACATCATCTTCCCTGTCAGGCAAAGGAATCACATATTCATGTATTGGCCATGAACCAGAGAGTGAAAATAATTTTTTAAGCTTGTTGTTGAAATGAGAGCCTTGATTTGGTTCCTAGCTCTAAAGAAAAAAAAAGTCATAGCTGCCACTGCTCAGATAAAATCCAAACTGTCTGTTAAACCTCTAATTATCAGCTTGCCTTGTGGGTAAAATGGTATCGTTCAATTATTGTTTTTTGTTCACTTGTCAGCTGCAAAAAAAAAAAAATCACTGACTTTCAAACCAGCTAAAAGTAGAGAAATTCTGTAAATTGCTTTCTAGACAGAGTGACTTCAGACCTAATACCTCTTTGCAGAGTGTCAGAAATTGTATAATGTTATGTTACATGCAAATCATATTTAATGTGGCTGTTTTGATGACTTGTTTTATATTATGTAATTTTATTGAAATTATTCCCTTTGTTATCACTTTATAGGTGGCTCATTTTGACACTTCCCATCATCACATAAAAATAGATGTTTATTCCAGCCCTTGTAAATAAAAGCAAAACTGTCAAACAATGGTCTGTGTCTTCAGTTTACTTTCTGAAGAAGGTCTTTCTTTGTTGGGTAGGATTATTTCTAGATTCCATAAGACCTTTCTACTCTCTGGGTGCCATTTTCTGAGTTTTCTTGAAAATGGCTATGGCAACTCTTACATGATTGCAGTGGAGATTATGGCAGTAACTCCTGTCAAATCAAAGATGAGGAAGGACTTCCTCTTTCCTTTGAAATTAGTGGAATTGCTTATTCTTTGTATTGAATTCACATTTAGAAGCACCAGTTGAATAAACTAATCAGCCTCCAGCTATGTTGTCAGGGGAACAATGCTAGACTCTAGGAATCAGACAACCTGGGTTTTCAGTTCTGCTACATTATAAACTTGGCCAAGTTGTCTAACCTCCCTATACTTCAATTTCCTCATTTGTAAAAATGAGGATTAGAAAACCTCAGAATTAAAAAAAGGACTTTAAAGACCACGTTGTCTAAACTCTCCCTGGCCAGGGATCCCTTCTACTTTGCGTTCAATAAACTGTTATATATCCTTTTATTGAAAACTTCCAAAGAATTAAATTAAATTTCCAAGGAATCCATTAGTGTTTTGAGACCATTCTGATTGCTGTTATCCCTGTAATGGAGTGTAATCTACTTCAGTGTAAATTTGAAATTTTTTTTCATCCTAGTTACATCTCCTTCAGAATTAAAATATCTCAGCCTTTTCCTGAATGTTGCCACCTTGGTTGGTTAAACAGTGTGTTCATCCTTCATTGCCATCAGAGAAATGATGACATGACTTGCACTTGACTTTGTTTTGAGGGACAGCTGTGCAGATCACCAGTCTCACTTCTCCTCCAGAGCCATCTGAATCCAGTGACCAGATATTCATCAGGATGACTGGAGATGAGCCAGGATGAGGCAATTGGGGTTAAGTGACTTGCCCAAAGTCACACAGCTAGTGAGTGTCAAGTGTCTGTATCTAATGAAGTAAGCACTAAAGATCTAAATGTAATACCTAGGTTGTAGGTTGAGTGTGGTCTCCAATTAGCTATCAGATATTGTATGTCATTTAATCCTTCAGCTTTAATACCACTGACTCTACCTAGTTCATAGGGCTAATGGGAAACCCAAGTGAGATGACAAGTAGGTAAGTACTTTGAAGATGCTTACTATATAAATATAAGTACTTATTGTTTCCTGAAGTGTCATGCATTTATATCACATGTGGTCAGACAATAGAAAAACATAGATGGATTTGGTTTGTAGGTTACTAGATCTATCACTATCCACACATCTCTAAAAGCTTGATTTTGGTTGCTCTTAGAAATCTACATCTAGTCCTAACCTGGCGCAAGATCATAAAACTCACCCAAGAAGATTTGAGCACGAACATCACTATACACAAATTTGGCTAGTGATTTCATAGATGGGTCATCATCTTCATACCTCTCTTGGTAAATCTGATCATTCATATGGTTATACTCTCTTCCCATTGTACTGTGCAGCAACTATAAAGAATAGTTAATGGTGAGTTGACACTTAGAATCCCAGCTGGCCAAGTGGATTGTGAACAAGCCCAGGTGGATTGGAAATGGTCAAGAATTCAATCACTGATCCATTTGGAGGAGAGAAGTATAAAGGGTGAGATAAATGTGTGTTCGAGCATAGAATGTGTACTTCAAAAAATTTAAAGATCTATCACTTGGTCATTGGGAATCCTTTCTCCAACAAAGGATATCACACTTCTCCTATGAATTAGTAGATAGTTGTCAAAAGTTTCTGTGGCCAAATTAAATATTCATCCCCTTGGATGATAAACATAGTGCCTGTCACCAGGTTTTACTAGAATCTGTTCCAGCTTGTTGGGACCTGCCAGAGTGATTGCTCTGTTGGCAAAGCCTTTGAGAAACCAGGGTCAGCTCTGTGTTATTATGAGGTATTGAAATAGGCATTTATGGAGAGTGGAGAGAGAGAGAGAGAGAGAGAGAGAGAGAGAGAGAGAGAGAGAGAAAGAGAGAGAGAAGTCGACTGTGAGTGTTATAGGTCGTAGAATCTAAACAACTCTTGAATTTGGAAATTATTCCTGAAAGATCTACTGGTAGAATCTGTTCTGATGGAATACTTCATAAGGGAACTTTGCCAAGGGGTTATTGGTGGATATGTTCCCAGAGTGCACCAGGCAGTGTAAACACTTGATTTTATTTGGCTTTATGTTTTTGACAAAGTTGCCTAATGAGAAATTCTCTGTTTCCTGAGTCAGTGGTATGGCATATCCTGGTCACCTTCTCTTTCAATCCTAGGGCTATATATTCAAGTGTTGGTCATGAATCAAGATTGACTTTGGGATCAAAAATAAAACCAAAAACAAGTTCAAATTCTGTGTGTCCACAGGCATGTCATTTAACCCCTTAGTGATCACAAGGAGCATTCTTAAGATTCTGAATTGTAGACAATTTGACAATCTGCCTTGGTATAGGAATTCCCACAATGGATTTGCCTACCATCATGAACTCGAAGGTCCTGACCAAAAACAAACAAACACATTACGCAATGCTCGAAAGTAGAACGAGTGTGCTACTTGGAGTTAGGAAAATCCTGGATTTGACTCCTTTTCCTTCAGCGTTATGAGATATATAATACTGGACAAGGGATGTCCCCACTCTAAATTTATTTCTGTACTGCAAAATGTAGCCAGGGAAGGGAGGGGAAGAAATAGGCATAATAACTGTGTTACAAGATTATGAGATTTAAATGAGAAAAAAAGCACTCATAAAAATGTTTTGAAAATTTTAAAGAACTTTATGTCCTTTACATAAATGTCACTGCTGTCTACATATATATTACTATATACATAAATAAGTATACCCACATAGCCTCAATATATTAAATAGACTTTTCTTTACTGTAGCATCTTTGTATCACCCACTGAAAATCTAACTTCTCTCTATAGTTACCTAATTCTATGTCTGTCTTGGCCTACATTCAGTGTTTTTATTTAAACAGGCTAAAACAGGGGTGGGGAACCTCTGGCCTCAAGACCACATGTGGCCCTCTAGGTCCTCAAGTATAGCCCTTTGACTGAATTAAATTTGTTCTATGAGATTTGAATCCAGTCAAAGTGTTACATTTGAGGACCTAGAGGGCTACATGTGACCTGAAGGCCCCAGGTTCCCCATTCTTGGACTAAAGCCTGGATAGCAGTCTTTTATATGTCAGTAGGTGACCTTGGACAAATCAAAACTCTGAATCTCAAATGTTGCTTCAAACAGAAAAAAAAAAGAAAGAAAATGAAGATGTTACTATATGTTATGCATTAATTTATATCTAAGTTGCTACTTAGCACATTTGTCCATATTCAATTATTTAATGAAAAGTAAAATAAAAGGAGGCTTCTAGATTAGGTGGTCTATAAGGCTCTTCCCAGAGTTTTTAAAAAGTGTCAATGTATTAGTGTACTCTTTTTTCAATTGTATCACTTTGGGATCCAAAAACTGTTTCCTACTTGAAGAAAAGGAAAGTATCCATTTATCTTCCCCCTTGAAACTGAAAGCAGTTTTTCAAAAAAAAAAAAAAGCAGAAAACAGTGAACTGTTTCACCTTTCTAATTCAGAATTCTAATCTCCATTTGAATTTGGGTTATTCCATATGGAAAGGAGCAGTCACACAAATAATCCAAAGTAGTGGCTAACACATTTGGCTGGGGCATGCTTTCTAGAATCAGTAGAGGGGCAGCAAATTTGCATTTCTAATAATGTTTTAGGTAAGTCTACAGTGAATAAATTTGTCTTTCCTGCATGTGCACGTACACATACACACACACACACACACACACACACACACACACACACATAATAATTATAGAGGCGTAAGAACCATGCCTAAGTGACAAGAAGCAGCTAGACTGGTCCTCTGAATTGGTTTTGTACTATCAGGATTTAGAATCAGTTTGGTTAGGTAATGGTTGTTGTTAGGTCATGGGCTCAGCTACTATTTAGAAGTGTGACCTTGGGTAAGTCCTTAGTGACATCATTTTACCTCAATAGACATCGTCAATTCCTCTTCTATTACAAGGGAACCAGACTAGAGGAATCTCCCAGCTCAAAATCTAAACTGAAATCTTTCTAGCCCTCAGTTTCCTTATCTGTAAAATAAGGTTTCAGTACCAAATAATTCTTTCAGCAGCATTCGCCAAGCAGTTAGTAAGGTATTGCACTGAGTTCTGTGGATACAAAGACAAAATTGCATGTAGAGCTTTCTCTGAAAAGATCTGACATTCCACCAGAGGAACACTACATTTGTGGATTTAAGTACAAGGTAATTTTAGGAGACAGGCACTTACCAGATACCAGAAGGAATGGTTTCTTATAAGAGGTAGCATCTGAATTGAGTCTTGTAGGAAGCTAGAGATTATAAGAAGCAAAGGTGAAGATGAATCTCTCAGACCCTTTGGAGTATTCATTTTAAGAACTGACTGGGATATCATGTGTTATTTTCAACATGATTCTCCACGAAAAAAATGACTTTTTGGTTTGTGTTTTTCTCTCATTGAAAATGAAGAAAGGAGAAAGAGTAGGCCATTTTACCTGAGTCTGCTCAGCCTGCATCAGACCCTGTCCTTACTCCATGACAGATAAGGGTTTGACTTCTATTGACTGAGAAGGGACCTCAGGGGGTCAGAGGAAGGAGATTCAGGGAGGCCATCCATCCATCCATCCAAGAAGGAAGTCACACCTCATTAGGAGGCCTGCAGGGTAGCAAAGCCTTAGATTTGTTTCCGACCCCCTTTTGCAAAGGTACCTTTGACAGCTTGAGTTATGTTGACAGCCTCCCCTCAAAGGGAAAGCAAGTGTCATGCAGGAGAGATGAAACATGTTTCACTGTCACCCACCACACAGAATAAATGGATGGCCTAGAATCTTGCCATCAGCGACATTCTCGTCTGGGGAAAAAATGGAAGAGTTGAGTTTGATGTTATAAATCACCATAATTTGTTACAATTTCCAAAGACAAATATGACAGGGTGGAATTACTTTGCGGCACTGAGACAGTCATTTGCAGAAGCCATAAAGTGCCAGTATAAATCTGCGGATGAGATATATTTAATCTGTGGAAACAGAGCACAATATTACCTTGCTATATTGTGTTTACCAAGAACTTAGCTGTGCTGTTGTTGAAGTATTGCAGGGTGTTCACTTCATTTTACCCTTTGTATCAAACTGACTCTTGTCTAAAGATTATATTAAAAGCTATCAGGGATTCTCCTTGATGGCTTTACATTTGCTCCATTGAAAAAACAACAGACTGGTTTCTCTGTCACCCAGGAAGAATATGTCTGCCAGAATACTGGCAAAGCCTATGATTTCATTACAACCCTGTGACCAGGACTATAAAAGGAGGGAGGGGAAGGAGGGGGGCAAGGGGGCTCTGTTTTTCTCTAGATCCAATATGATTCAGTCTTTGTCAATGTAGGCTTAGAGCTTTAATTGATTAAATATCAACTCATTTGGAAAATCATTTCTAATTCCTAACCTCCCACCTCCTGACTTCTCTCCCATTACTGCACTGTCAGTAATGAGTCCACATAAGTGGCTGATAATTTTTCAAGGGAAATATGAGTCACTTCTGGAATGGAGAACCAACCAGTGGTTAAAATGAGGTCAATGGGAATTGGCTTTTGTTGTATCCATTGTCAGAGGTTCCCCTGGGAGGGGAAGAAGTGGATACTTCCCTAACAGTGTAATATGTTGACTCTGATACCATAGATTGCCTCAGAGAGGATGCCCAGCTGTATTTAGACCTGCCTGTACTCATGGCTTGATCCTAAATATTACTGTGGCTATTTATTTCTGGCCTCTGTGGATTAGGCTGTAAAATGGTCATAATTAGCTCACACAACCTTGCTGTTATCATTTTGTTGAATGTAAATATGAAGTTTGCTTTTCAAAAAAAAAGAGAGAAAAATTACATTCCAGCTCTCCTTCTTCCCCCTAAACTCAGTAAAAGTCTTTAGTAGAGGAACAATCTAAGTTAGAATCATATGTGATGATAGCCATGCTAGAATATTCTTTTGAACAAATAGATTTTTAGAAGTTTAAAGAATTCAGGGAAATTAATGTTCAATGAAGATCTCTAACACTCCAGCATTTCTGTAGTAACCATTGAGACTAGCTACCAAGCTCTTTGGATTGAGTGGGAGAGTGGATGATCTGGAACCAGCTCTTTCCCTCTCCCCACCCCCACCAACAACAACAACTCTGAATAAGTAGTAGCTTTGGGATTTTCAAAGCCCTAATGACATTCTAAAATGTATAGCCTAAAGGTTGACTCTAGCTTATAGATCTCCTACCATGGCCTAAATTAATAGAGGAGAAACAAGGTATCCATGAACAATTCCCCCTTCTGAGGTTTCCAGATATACGTAGGGGGGAAAGGAAGGCAATCATCCCAGCATCATCCCATCCCACCATCTCAGAGCCATTGGAAAACCCCTAAGATAAACCCAGATCACTTACAATTATAAATTTCTAGGGTTTGAACTGTGAGTCTTTGGGTTCCTAGACTGTGAATAAAACCAGTCTTAGAAGGGATCCCTCCAGACATCACAAAGAGCAACAGTAAGTAATTGCTCTCATCCCTGAAACTAATAACATAATGCACATACATCTCTTACTTCAGTCCCTTATATTATATGCCTTAAAAAAGTATAGTGGATAGAGTTCAGGAAATGGGGCAGGAGGACCTAAATTCGATTGCCACTTCTGTTATTGACTAGTTTTGTGATCATTTGAAAACCACTTAACCTCTGGGCCTCAGTTTCTCATCTTGAAAACTAACAATGGTAATAATGTCTGAAGTATCCTCTCACCAAATTTTTTAAGGTTTATAGTATATAATGAACATAAAGCAAACTTCTACTTTTTAAAAAAAAATTTTAAATTTATTTGTTTTCAACATTCATTTCCACAAAATTTTGAGTTCTACATTTTCTCCTCATCTCTCCCCTCCCACCACCCCAAAGTGCTGAGCATTCTAATTACCCCTACCACCAACCTGTCCTCTCTTCTAACATCCCTTCCTTCCCTTATCCCCATCTTCTCTTTTGTCCTGTAGGGCAAGATTAATTTCTATACCCTATTAGCTGTGTTTCTTGTTTCCCAGTTGTATGCAAGAACAATACTCAACAGGTATTCCTAAACCTTGAGTTCCAACTTCTCTTCCTTCCTCCCTCCCCATCCATTCCCATTGGGAAGGCAAGCAATTCAATATAGACTATATATGTATAGTTTTGCAAATGACTTCCATAATAGTCATGTTATATAAGACTAACTATATTTCCCTTTATCATATCCTGCCCCCATTTCTAGTCTCTCTTTTGACTTGGTCCCTGCCCAAGAATATTGACTTCTTATAGCTCCCTCTTCCCTTTACCCTCCCTTCCATCATCCCCCTCAAACTGCTTATCCCCTTCTCTCCCATTTTCCTGTATTGTAAAATAGGTTTTCATACCAAAATGAGTGTGCATTTTATTCCTTACTTGAGTCAAATGTGATGAGAGTAAGCTTCACGTTTTCCCTCTCACCTCCCCCCTTTTTCCCTCCATTGAAAAGTCTTTTTCTTGCCTCTTTTATGAGATAATTTGCCCTATTCCATTTCTGCCTTTATCCTCCCAATATATTCTTCTCTCACCCCTTAATTTCATTTTTTAGATATGATCCCTTCCTATTCAACTCACCCTGTGCTCTCTGTCTCTGTCTCTCTGTCTCTCTGTCTCTCTCTCTCTCTGTCTGTGTGTGTGTGTGTGTGTGTGTGTGTGTATAATCCCACCAAAAACTCAGATGTTGAAAAAAAGATTTAAGAGTTACAAATATTGTCTCTTCATGTAGGAATGTAAACAGTTCACCTTTAGTAAGTCTCATGATTTTTCTTTCCTGTATACCTTTTCATGCTTCTCTTGATTCTTGTGTTTGAAAGCGAAATTTTCTTTTCAGCTCTGGTCTTTTCATCAAGAATGCTTGAAAGTCCTCTATTTCACTGAGAGATTATTTTTCCCCTGAAGTACTATACTCAGTTTTGCTGGGTAAGTGATTCTTGGTTTTAGTCCTAGTGACTTTGACTTCTGGAATATCATATTCCACACCCTTCAATCCCTTATTGTAGAAGCTGCTAGATCTTGTGTTATCCTGATTGTAGTTCCACAATACTTGAATTATTTCTTTCTGACTGCTTGAAATATTTTCTCCTTGATTCGGAAACTCTGGAATCTGGTTACAACATTCCTAGGAGTTATTCTTTTCAGATCTCTTTCAAGAGGTGATAGGTGGATTTTTTTCAATACTTATTTTACCCCCTGGCTCTAGAATATCAGGGCAATTTTCCTTGATAATTTCATGGAAAATGATGTCTATGCTCTTTTTATCATCATGGCTTTCAGGTTTTAATTTTAAAATTGTCTCTCCTTGATCTATTTTCCAGGTCACTTGTTTTTCCAATGAGATATTTCACATTATCTTCCATTTTTTCATTCTTCTGGTTTTCTTGTTGTGATTTCTTGGTTTCTCATAAAGTCATTAGCCTCCATCTGTTCCATGCTAATTTGTAAAGAACTATTTTCTTCAGTGAGTTTTTGGACCTTCTTTTTTCATTTGGCTAATTCTGCTTTTTAAAGCATTCTTCTCCTCATTGGCTTTTTGAACCTCTTTTGCCAATTGAGTTAGTCTATTTTTCAAGGTGTTGTTTTCTTCAGCATTTTTTGGGCCTCCTTTAGTAAGTTGTTGACTCATTTTTTATGGTTTTCTTGCATCTCATTTCTCTTCCCAATTTTTCCTCCACCTGTCTTACTTGATTTTCAAAATCCTTTTTGAGTTCTTCCATGGCCTGAGACCATTGAATATTTATTTTGGATGTTTGGGATACAGAAGTCTTGACTTTTATGTCTTTTTCTGATGGTAAGCATTGCTCTTCCTCATCAGAAAGGATGGAAGAAGATATCTGTTGACCAAGAAAGTAACCTTCTATAGTCTTATTTTTTTACCTTTTTGGGGCATTTTCCCAACCAGTTACTTGACTTTTGGGTTCTTTGTCAAGAAAAGGGTATACTCTGGGGATCTGTAAGATCTGAGTTCCTCTAAGATGGCACAATCAAGTGTGTACACTTGTCTGGAAGCAACCAGAAACTTTTGTGCCCAGAATCTGTGAGTAGTAGAGTTTCCTCTCCACAACCACCTAGCCTCCAGTTCCAACAAGCCAGCACTGGGGGCTGAGATTCCAATAAGCTGCTCAATTTCCCCAGGGGCTTTCAGTGGGGGCAGGGCTGCCATTCAGTGTGAGATAAAGATCAGCTGCTCAATTCCTCCAGGAGCATTAGGTAGAGGCAGGCCTCCACACAGGGCTGAGGTAAGAATCAGCTGCTCAGTGCCCCCAGGGGTTTTATGATCCAACAATGGATGGGGCTGCTGTGGCAGCTGCTGCTGCCTGGCCAGAGCTATGGGAAGACCCTGCTCCCTTCTCAGACAGTTGAAAAACCCTTTCACAGACCTTTGGCACCTAAGGGTTGAGAGAATCTGCAAATCGCCACTACTGCTGCTGGAGATTCTGCCCCCAAGACCTGCTCTGGTCCTCCTCCTGGCCCTGTACTGCAATGGCCAAGTCTGGGCTGGGCTCCATTCCATGTCCAGTGCAATAGATCTTTCCCATCAGCCTTTCAGGTCACCCTGAATGGAGAATGGTCTTCTCCATTCCATTGTTCTGTGGCTTCTGCTGCTCTAGAATTTGTTGAGAGTCTTTCTTTACAGTGTGTTATGGGCTTTGGAGGACGATCTAGTGTATGTGCGTCTTCCTACTCCACCACCTTCAGAAGTCTACTTTTAAGGTGTTAAATGCCAGTTGTTCGCACTCCTACTGATAAAGTAATGCTCCTCCCTTGGTCTTTGAATTCCCCATAGAGTTCAGCATCTTCCACCACTTAACCGGATGAATGGTCTGCATTGTGCTGAACATACTGTCAGGTCCTGCAAGGTACAGTAAATATGTAAAATGGTCTACAAAATGCTCATTCTAAGAACTTATAATTAGTATTTTCCAAGCCTAAGTTTCCTCAAAGCCTCTGAAAGCTCTAGGGAGTGTAGTGAGGGAACTCTTGAGTTCTTGGGCAGGGCTTCTTAACCTGGAGTTACAATCTTAAAAAAAAATGTTTTCATAACTACCTTTTATTTTAAGTAGTTTGCACATAGTAGGTGTTTCATAAATGTGTGTTTCCTTCTTTCATTCCTAAAGACCTGCATCTTTCATATGTAAATGTGTATATAAGTATATAAATACATATGTGGGCCTGTCTCTCATATACATGTGTATGTTACACATACACACACACACACATCACTTCTGTGAGTGATATTATTCAGAGTGGCAGAAGGTACTGGGAAATCTTGAGTAGGGATGAAATTTTGGTCCTTAAATTCACATTTAAGGATAATTCTCTCAACCCTTAGGTGCTAAAGGTCAGTGATAATGTGTGGGTTCCTTACCTAAGGGTAAGGTTTAAGGATAATGCTGTGGTTCATTACACAAATAATTAAGTATATCACTGTAATGTATGTAATATTCTACTGTTTAATTAGGGAATCAGAAAATCATGATCAGGGATTTCTTGGAAAAGTTGCTTCATTGGAAAAAAGAAATACACTATAAGAGAGTCATCAAATTAATGGAAAATCACCAGGAGGAAGTAACCGGAGAGGTTAACACATCAAAATCCTTTTCTATATCCCTACTAGATGAAAAACAAAGTGTTTGAAGCTTTGAGATGTACCTAATTATGAGAATTTGTAACATTTGAAAATGACTACCTACACATACTTGTACATTTTAGGTCCTTTCATGATGATTTTTCCCTAAGCCATTCAAAAAATTGTATTTTGCAGAGAGACTAGACCTCAAGTATGAGCTCCAGTTGGTAAAAAATACCTGAAGAAATTCTTTGATCCTTGACTATCACTGGTGTTTGAGTTGGTAGAAAATCCCACAGAAACATCCTTATGTTTTGCTTATTATCGTGCTGTTTCTATACAGCAGCAATCTTTTTAGGAGACTGGCTATAATTATGGTGACAGTAAGACACTTCACTTTTTATTTAGCATGTTTTTTATATAAGGACTTTTTGATATTGTATCCCCAACAGTATAGTCAGGTAAGTTGGCTAGGGATTTAGTATTGGCATTTAGTATTCAGCAAATGGAAAATAAAATGGAGCAAGTCATCCAGAGTCCCCTAACACCCAAGGCAAGGCCATAGTTCTATGCATAGTCCTATTCGTCAGTTAGACTCAATCCACTGACCCATCAACCCAGTTTCTGTAGTGTTGGTCCTGCCAGTTAGGGGTTTTCATCAAGAGCACCACATTGCCAGTACATCTATGATGTACTTTCAGAAACAAAACACTCCATGTCTTGGTTCTGGGCATTTTCTTTGAACTCCTTGCCTAATGTTCTCCTTCCTCATCTATACCTCCTGCCTTCCCTGGCTTCCTTTACATCACAATTTAAATCCCATCGTCTACTGGAAGCCTTTTCCAACGCCTCTTAGTTCTGATGTCTTCCCTCTGTTAATTACTTCCTATTTATCCAGTAAATAGCTTACCCTGTATATATTTACATACATGTTGTCTTCTTTATTAAATTGTGAGCTCCTCAAGGACTGAGAGACTGTCTTTTACATCTTTTTTATATCCTGAGCGATTAGCAGAGTGCTTGGCACATAGTAGATTGACAAATGTTTATCAACTGACTGGTTCTAGTAAGTCCTTCAAGATATACTACAATGAAAGAAAGCAAAAGCTCTTGGGAGCAGTCATGCACTAGAAAGATCAAAGGAAATCCAACTATGTATAATGTGAACTTTCTGAATATATAGTGCATTCTCTGTTTAGATAATTCACCATAGTACTACTTCCTCATATGAATTGCAAATTTGTTACACCTTTATCTTGTAAATTTATACAAAAAACAAAGGCGCACAAGGTTCAGTTCAACAAAAAGTAATCCGAAGGAGGTGAAGGGACGAGCTCTAAGTGAACCACTGTTTGGGAAGTGAAGAGTTGTCTTTGCCCTGATCTCTTTTGTCCTATGCCTGGGGAAAGATATCCTGATAAAATGGAATCATACCAGGCATAATTGAGGCCTCCCATTCCATAAATGATTCCACAAAAGTAGTCAGGACTGTGACAAATGTGAATTTGGGGCACCCTGGTTAGTGTGAAAGAAAGAGAAAATACACAGGAAAGAGACTGCCAAGGAATGTTAAATGCATACTCTCAGTGTTTTAGTGGGGAAAAAAGAAATTGAAATTTTAATGGCAAGGGAGGGAGATAACGGGGATACTTAAGAGAAATTCTGTCATTGTTCTGCTTTTCTGCTGATGTGGAGGTAATGTTTCCTCTCTTTAATTCGCTAATGCCTCTCAGTTTTTTGACACATGCCTTCTCTCTGAAGCAACAGCAGAAAATGCAGAGTTTTCTCCAAACACCGCAGGAGGCCTGAGTAATCACCCAGGCAGGCAGGCTGAGGGACTGAAGTGAAGTTAATGCCAGAGCTAGAGGAGAGGACTCTCTCTTTCTCTCCTCTCTCCTCTCTCTCTCTCTCTCTCTCTCTCTCTCTCTCTCTCTCTCTCTCTCTCTCTCTCTCTCTCTCTCTCTCTCTCTCTCATAGTTTTTCTAATCCACACAGTTTGCAGTGGTGTGAAGTGTAACTTACTAACTTGTCAAATCCATCAAAAGGGCTCTAGTTGCTTTCGTGTTCTTGCTTGGTCTATTGCAGGGGTTCTATCTCAAAGACATTACCATCCAAACTCCTTGACTCTGGAGAATTCTATTCTGGATCACTGAAAATAGATTGATATAAATATTATACAGTTTAAGTTTCAAAGAGTCCTTGTAGACAGGAAACGGAATTCCCTTAAATCACAAGATTAGAGGTCCAGGGACTTGAGTTCTAAGTTAAGCCTTGTACCTAATAAGTTAGTTGACTTGAGATCAGTTTAGTCACCTTTTCCAGCCTTAGTTACAAAATGGAATGAATGCCTTCTCCTTTCCTTGCTCTTTTAATCAGGGTTGTCATGAGGACCTGGTGACTAGGGTTTTTCTCCAAGGAAGCAAATTTGGAGGGCACAAACATCATTTAAAGTCCTCTAATGTAATAGAAACAAAAGAACTTAGCTCCCAGTTAACAAGAATGATAATTCGTTGCAGAAGGAAATTACTAAATAGAGTCTTTGATGAGCTCCTTCCCTAACCCATTCCTCGATGATTATTTGTCCTGGTTGTGGGTTAGGATTTTACACAGAAAGTCCCTAATGATGCTTCTGGATTAAGTAGCTCATAGTGAAAAAACTAAACTTCAACAGGGAAAGAAATAGCAAAACGCTGAGGGAGTACCTACAGGAAATGACCAGCTGTGATCAGAAAATGGACAATATAGTGTGAATGGGAAGTGGAGCCATAGGGTACAGATGCGGGGAAATCTTGTCTTCTCTTGTTGTGTTTTGTTTTGCCAGTTGGAAATCTGTAACCTGATGAATTCCTCGCATTAGAGATGAAGGCCGCAGAAGATTATTTTACTGTATCCATTATCATTTATAAAAAAGAAAAGAATTAAAATGTAATAATCACCATGAAAGAAGCAAAGACAAAAATCTGGTCTTGATGTGAACGCTGGTTTTGTTGTATTTTCTGTAAAGGTCCCAAGAGGAGAAAGGGGAAAGACATAATGTAGAAAAGGAAAAGGCAGATGGTTGCAAAATCTTTGAGGGGATGTGAAAGGATCAACAAATTACAGAAAGGATGGTTTGTCCTCCGGAAAAATTACATTGATGATATAAGTAAATGCCCTTGCAGAAAGTTTGTGGTGAAAACACTAATAATTAACTCTTTGGGGTCAATATCGAGGAATATCTTTGCTGGGATTTAAATCACAGCCATGAGACAATTTGATGTAGTGTTTCAGTCTGGGACAAATATCATGGAACAAATATAGAGAAAAGACAGAATTGCTAGAAGAAATTTTCATCATTCCTATTGAACAGAAACCTGATAAAGATTGTGTGTATTCCTTTTAGGAAAAAAAATTATTTTTAAAGGCATTATAGTATGAATGAAATCACAATGTCATTTTATAGTTTAATGAAGTAGTTTTGCAGATATAGTAGTTTGTTAGAAGAATTGCCTATTAATGGTAGAGTTGACATACAGAAATGAAATTTTTTTGCATTGAACTATGAAAAAGTCATGGTAGGCTAATTGGACCCACTCTTAAAAAAGTCTACAAGGCCTTCTATCATTGACTAAGACAGAACCTTCTTATACATGACGGTCTTCTTTAAGATCCTCAGTTTTCCAGAGGTAACCCAAACTTTCTTATTCCATGGTAGAGTTGTAAATTTCTCTACGTAATAACAGTCACACAACACATGGTAAGGGCTTCACCAAATGACTGCATAACCATTATTCATCTAAACCCTAGAAGTTTCCAGACAGAACAACAACTATTTTAGACCCAAAAGTACTAGGAAAGGCACAGGTCATGCCTCTTATCAAATAAATGCATATAGAAAATATAATTTAAACTGTTGCTCAACTCATAGATTCAGTATGAATTTCAAGCAGTTGAAAACTAAAGTATTTTAAGGAACTCTGAGCCTTGGATCCCTTGACTTCAACATTGGCAACAGAACATGGATTTAGATGAAAACGGAGCCAAAGTGAATGTTTTGATGGGTGCTGCCTGCTCTGTTGGAGACAGGAAACTGACTACTTCTCACCTCAGTTAAGACCCTCCTCACAGAATAGGATGAAAGAACTCAATGCATTAGACTAAAAAAGGGAAGCCTGATACCATGGTTTTTCATTGGTTTCATTTTCTGATTTTGACCTTTGTGCCCCTCTGCAGCAAGGGCCATGTCACTTTTTCTTCCATTCCCTAGTAAGCAACCACATTTGACCATTTCTACCTCCTCCCTTGATTCCACAATTATGGAGTGTGGGAGTAGCTAGGTAGTGTAGTGGCTAGGGCAACAGTGCAGGAGTCAGGAGGACCTGAGTTCGAATATCACCTCAGATACTTGATACTGGCTGTGTGACCTTGGGCAAGTCACTTAACCCCAATTGCCTCATCCTGGGTCATCTCCAGTCATCTTGATGAATATCTGGTCACTGGATTCAGATGGCTCTGGAGGAGAAGTGAGGCTGGTGACCTACATAGCCCTTCCTCACTCAAAAAAACGAAGTCAAGTGCAAGTAATGTCATTATTTCTCTGATGGCATGGTCTTCTTCGGTAGCGAAGGACAAATACACACACAGTTATGGAGTGGAAAAAGGTGGGATGTGGACTAAAGTCCTTACCTTGCACAATAATCTTTTTTTTTCATTTATGTTTTCTTATTTATCCCTTCTTTGAGAAGTCTCTAGCAAAAATTTATTGTGTTGCTATTTGTTCAAGTCAAATCACTTTTACCAACTTCATACCTCACATAATATTTCAAAATTCAACCATTAGTGGAGACTGAGATGGTGGAGTTCAAATGAGGTAGTTTCACTTTCATCAATGATGAAAATCACTATAGAAACATTAATAGATTTGTTCCATCTAACATCTGTGTGCTCTTTTCCTTCCAGTTTCATCTGTAAAATTGCTTTGGAATGATTTGGCTTAGCTGGGTCTCATGCCAAGTTTCCTTCGTGCTTGTTCTCCCCTCCACTGCTTTTTTGCCATTTTGTAAGGGATTACTTCTCCTCCATAATTTTTAAAAATGAGTTTGTTCTTTAAACCAGCGTTGCATTTGACTGCTACTGAACAAGGTCAGGCATTTGCTGGCTGAGGTTGTTTCTGGGATCATTTGACCTCTTCTTTGTGGTTACCATTTTATATATTTTATCCAGGATTTTTTTATTCTTCAAGGCCAGAAATCTGTAAATGTGTGTAAGACATATGTTTCTGACTATATGTTTATATATCTAGATACAGATATTTCAAGCCGAAATTGCCTTAATTGCATTCATTGTTTCTGTCTCCTTTCATCCAATTTGATATTGCTTTTTGCCTTTGCCCACAAGATTGTTATGAATAACAAATCTAGTAACGTGTTTGAAAGCACTATGTAAACTGTACATATGTACATATACTTATAAAGGCATGAGTTATTATATCAGAAAGTAATGGAACTATCCGGACATATTATAAAATGAATCACAGCATGGCTTAAAGGAAACCACAAAAAGTTTTTAAAGAAGGCAGAAACATATTATATCATACTTAAGGATCCCTGAATTCTAGGGAGTGGGTATCTAAATTCATGAGAGTTGCGGAATTGCTGTATTTTACATTTATTTTAGTAACACAAAACTCAATAAAAACTGCTAAAAAGGCCACATTTAAACACTTTAGAAGTAATCAAATCATGGCAGGCACATTTTACCGTGCAATCTGGGTGAAATATAAATTTCAATGCTGTGTATTTGGCAAGGGTCTCTGCACTTTGGTTACTCATGCCTATATTAGAAAAGTACAGTCCATAAAATGTTTTGACTGTTATTGATGGAGGCATGATTACATGTCTCTTACAGCATGGATATATCAGCCTGGCACTTTTTGACTTACTCCCAGAATTTTATAAGGCACAGTTCAATGGCACTCTTGCTTAGTGAATAATTTTAATTTCTGCATCTGGAGTGATAGATTTGTGGATGTTAGAGGCAGCAAAGCCTCATCACTCATCCACCTCTTCTCCCTGTTGGTGTAGGATTACTTTCTCCCATATATCATCTGGTGTTCTAGCTGATACAGTTTTAAACATCTTAAGTTGCACAGATTGAACTGTTCCTTTACAAAACTGAGTAATATACAATTTTAAATGCTTCATAGTATTCTAGTCTATCCTCTTCTGATGTTCTAATTTTTTTCAGTATTCCACTATGTTCTCAATGAATGGGAAGGAGGGTTCCTCTGTTCCTGTCCCTATCCTTATCACTGTTCCTTTTCAATACCAAAAGCAAATTCTCTAATTGTTATTTCCTCATAGCCTGGGTTAAATGTGTTTATCTTACTTAAAATTAAACAATAAGCTCAAGTAGCCCCAAACTTTTGATGAAGTTGATTATATAAGCCAAACGTAATAAAATAGTTGTTTTGTTTTAGTAAACTTTGTACTCTACCAAATACCATCCTTGGAAAGTCCAGGATGCAAAGGCATTGATCTATAAAGCTAGTGATGAAAGTTGGGGCTGAAGGTAAGGTGGACTGTATATCTGAAATAATGACAGAACCATACAATAAATAAGGATGCTGTGTGCCTACGCAGGAAATTTCCAAATGCAGGAAAAAAGGGAGAGAGGCAAAAAACACTTTCCTTATATGAAGAATATACCATTTGATGAAAAGTAATGCTGGTACCCAAGACAAAAAGGTGAGAAACAATAATAGTAACTAACATTTATATAATGCTTGCTATGTGCCAAGCACTGTGCTAAATGCTTTAAAATTATCTCAGAAATCATATGATTATCTTGATAGATATAGAAAAAAGCTCTGGACAAAGTACAACACATATTCCTATTAAAAACACTAGAGAGCATAGGAATAGATGAAGTTTTCCTTAAAATGATAAGTAGCAGGTATCTAAAACCATCAACAAGCAGTATATGTAGTAGGAATAAGTTAAAAGTATTTCCAATAAGATCAGGGGTGAAATGAGGATGTCCATTTTCATCACTGTTACTAAATATTGTTCTAGAAATGTTAGCCTTAGCAATAAGAAAAAAAAAGAAAATGAAGGAATTAGAAAAGGCAATGAAGAAGCAAAGCTATCATTCTTTGTGGGTGATATGATGGTAAACTTAGAGAACCCTAGAGAATCAACTAAAAACTTCTTGAAATGATTCACAACTTTATCAAAGTTGCAGGATATAAAATATACTCACATAAATCATTGGAATTTTTATATATTACTAACAAAGCTCAGCAGGAAGAGATAGAAAGAGGAATTCTATTTAAACACAATATAAAATGTTTAGGAAGTCTATCTGCCAAGACAAACTCAAGAATTATATGAACACAATTGCAAAACACTTTTCATGCAAATAACATCAGATCTAAGTAACTGGAAAAAGTGTAAGTTGCTCATGGGTAGGCTGAGCTATTATAATAAACATGATAATTCTACCTACATTAATTTACTTATTCAGTGCCATGACAATCAAACTATAAAACTAGAAAAAAATAATAAAATTAATCTGGAAGAACGAGTTTCAGAATATCAAAGAATTAATGAAAAGAAATGCAAGGGAAGGTGGAATAGCCATAGCAGATCTTACATTGTATTATGTAGCAGCAAAACTACTTGATACTAGCTAAGAAATAGAGTAATAGATCAGTAAAATTGTTTAGAAACATAACAAACAGTAGTCAATGACTGTTATAATCTACTGTTTGATAAATCCAAAGACTTCTGGGATAAGAACTCATCATTTAACAAAAACTGTTGGGGAAAGCTGGAAAATAGTAAGGCAGAAACTAGATATAGACCAACATCTTAAAGTGTATACCAAGATAAAGTCAAAATGGATACGTAATTTAGATATAAAGGCTGATACTATAAGCAAATTAGGAGAGCAAGGAGTAGTCAGACCTATAGAGAAGGAAAGAATTTGTGACTCAACAAGATAGAGAAAATTATGAAATACAAAATGGATAACTCTGATTACATTAAACTTAAAAGGTTTGCACAAACAAAGCCAATGAAACCAAGTCTGAAGGGAAGCAGAAAGCTGGAAAACAATTGTTTCAGCCAATGTCTCTGATAAAGACCTCATTTCTAAACTCTAGAGAAAACTGATTCGAATTTATAAGAATAGAAGCCATTTCCCAGTCGATAATGGTGAAAGTAAATAAACAGGCATGCCTGTTTTCATATGAAGAAATTAAAGCTACCTCTAATTGTGTGAAAAAGTGCTCTAAATCACTCTTGATCACAGAAATGCAAATTAAAACAACTCTGAGGAACCATATCACACGTAGCAGAATGGCCAACATGACAAAACAGGAAAAATGATAAATATTGGACAAGATGCGGGAAAATTGGAACACTAATTCGTTGTTGGTAGAACTGTGAGCCTATTCAACCATTCTGGAGAACAATTTGGAACTATGCCCAAAAGAGTTATAAAAATGCACATACCCTTTGACCCAACAATATTGCTTCTAGGGCTGTATCCCAAAGAGATCATAAAAGGCAATAAAGGATCCACATGTACAAAAATATTTATGGCAGCTCTTTTTGTGGTGGCAAAGAACTGAAAATTGAAGGGATGCCCATCAATTGGGGAATGTCTGAAAAAGTTGTGATATGTAAATGTAGTGGAATACTACTGTTCCATACATACTGTTCCTGATGAGCAGGCAGATTTCAGAAAAACCTGGACTGATGCTGAGTGAAATGAGCAGAACTAGGAGAACATTGTACACAGAAATAGCAATACTGTAAGATGATCAGCTCTGGTGAGACTTAGCTCTTCTCAGCAGTACAACAATCTAAGGCAATTCCAAAGACTCATAATGGAAAATACTAACCACATCCAGAGAAAACTATGGCGTCTGAAAGCAGATTGAAGCATATTATTTTCTCTCTGATTTTTTGTTGCTTTTTCTTTCTCATGGTTTTTCCTTTTGTTCTGATTCTTCTTTCACAACATGATTAATGTGGAAATATATTTAATATGTTTGCACATGTATAACCTATATCAGACTGAATGCCATTTTGGGGAGGGAGGAGGAGAGAGGGGGGAAATTTTTAGAACTCAAAATCTTGTAAAAGTGAATGTTGAAAACTAAAAATAAACAAATAAATTTTTAAAAGAAAAAATTATCTCGTTTGATCCGCACCTACAACTCTGGGAGGCAAGTGCTGTTATCATCTTCATTTTTCAGAAGAGGAAGCTGAAGCTAGCAGAAGTTAAATGACTTGCCCAGGATCACCCAGCTAGTTAGTGCCTAAAGCCACATTTGAACTAGGTCTTTCTGACTCCAGTCCTGTCCTTTGATCTGCTGTGCCACTTCCTGAATGAGAATGCAGGAGCATAAGAATGAAGTCATCATTGTCATTTAGAACTGATCAAATTGAGAACCAGTTTCCTTCTCAGCTTTTGAAAAAGCAATATTTGTAGGTATTTATTGATAACAAATATGCCCCTATAAAACAGACAAGTACCATATCCCAATAATGTACCAGATCACCACATAAGGAGGTCCTAGGAAATTGCTGTTCACTTTTTTTTAACTAGTTAGAACGACTGTCCAAAGAATATGGTGTTGAGTTCTTGCTACAAATTTAGAATATTGGAAATGAAATTAATAGACATGGATTTGAGTTCCAATTCTACATTCATTGGCAAAGTAACCCTTCAGTATGTAACCTCGTTGAGCCTCAATTCTCATAGTGATAAAGTAGAGATAATGATATCTATCATGCCTGTCCCCTAAGATTGTTGCAGGATCAAGTGAAACAATGAGCTTATAAGACTTAGTCAATCACAAAGGAGAATACGATCTATTAATATTTGACACTGATGAAATCTCTGTTGCTGTTGATACAATCGCTCTCCATATTGATGAAAAATTGAAATCCTGCCAGGCCTTCTTGTCCATATCATGTCCATAAATCTTCTATAAAGAACTTAATTAAAGAAACTAATTGAGGTTTTTCTTCAAAATTTTTGAAATATTAGGGTCACTCTTACATTGCTTGGGTTCTCCTTTTGTTTCTTATTCTTACGGTATGCCTATTTCACCTTCTTTTCCACTATCCTATATTTTGTCAATATCTCTTACCATGCGTGGCCAAGTAATCCTTGATGACATGCTGTAGCCTCCTTAATATGACAATGTGTCACTGTTATATTTGGATTCCTTGTCATTTTTATATTCCGAAGGTGGTAGTTTGTATTCTATGATTAACACTCATACTGATTCATTTTAGAAAACTCTTGGTATTACAGAAGTGGGCTTTGACAAAAATGAACCATTTAAGCATGGAAAGTAATTCCTGGTTTCCCAAATGTGATCCAACCTGTTTTCCTCCTTTGACAACATATACATTTCAGAGTCTCTGTTTCTTCACCTCAGGAATTAAGTAGGTGATTTCATAGATTCTTAAAAACTCTAAAATTTTGCTATTTCAACTCTTTCTCCTAGTGAAATCATTTCTATTTGCATAGATGTATGATAGAAATAGCATTGAGGGTCATTGATTTGACATCAAGTAGAACTGGAATATGATGGAAATCACAATTCATATATATATATATATATATATATATATATATATATATATATGTATATGTATATATGTCCACATGTCCACATTTTAATCTTTCTTATGATCTTCTGCCTTATATCACTTCCACTGAAATATAAGCCATACCTTGTGATAGCATCACGTCAGGGTAGAGAGGAGAAAGGGGAGAAAAGCATCCCATGTTCTCTTTACTTCACTTCCCCTCTGTTGCCTTAAATTTGGAAATGAGGAGGTGCATGAACTGAGACCCTATATACTAACTTTTTCCTATATTTCGTCTTTATTGACTGTCAGGTTTATGGTCCACCAAATAGTTGGTTGCTGTGTTTTTTCTTTGCTTTGTTTTGGAGGAACTTCATTTAAGACTAGAGACCATTGAAGGTTTTTGAGATCTTCCCAGAAGGTCTTTCCTCAAATCCAGTCATGGTTTTCTCAAGAACCTCCTAATGGAATTGTAATGCCGTTATAATCATTCACTTGTAATGCAATAAAACATCGGCTAGCTCAGCGGAGGACTATATGAGGTGGTGGTAAGCAGACTACATTATTGGATTGAAAACAATGCTGCTAGTCAGAAGGTCTTGTTTGTTTCTTCTGTTCCATTCAAGTTCATTCAGAGCATGTCATCCGTCTTGGCAACAAAAGGGAAAAGAGGAGAAGAAGGATTTACTGAATACCTACTGTGTGCCAGACATTGAGCTAAGTGCTTTCACAAATGCTATCTCATTTGATCCTAGCAATAATACTGATAGATATTACTACACCATATAGTATCATCATTTTACAGATGAGAAAGCTAGGGCAGGCATAGAGTGAGTGACTTGCCCAGGTTCATACAACTAGTAAAAGTCTGAGGTTGAGCTTGAACTCAGATCTTCCCGACTCCAGGCCAGCATTGTGCCACTAGAAGTCTCTAATTCAGTGCATTCTGAAGCCCATACTTTGCACAACAATAGGTCTCTGCCCAAACTCCACTTGAGGGCTCTTTTCAGGACACTCTTGGCTTCAGAATGATTATCAATAGTAACTTTTGCTCTTCCTCTCCCAGCTCCATTTATTTTTTTTTTCTTTCTTTTGCTCATTAAAGGGGCCATTCCCTCTTTACTTCTTAAAGAGGCCTATTCACTGAATGGGCATTACCTTACTCTAAGTGAGTATCAGAATAGGCCAAGGTCTGCCAGTACATCCTGGGCCATCTCCAGTCATCCTGATGAATGACTGCTCACTGGATCCAGAAGGCCCAGGAGGAGAAGTGAGGCTGGTGACCTTCCTTCCCTCAAAACAGAGTCAAATGAAAGTCATGTCATCATTTCTCTGATGTCATGGCCATCTTCGAAAATGAAGGTCAAACACAGACAGACTTTGAGGACAGGGGCCATGTTTTGTCTTTTTTACTTTTGTTGTCTTGAGCTGTTAACACAATGCCTGACACATTGGAAATACTAAATGAATGCCTGTTACCTGTTTGACTACATGTGCCATATACCTAAGAGAAATGAGGGTAAACTGTGTGAAAAAAATGAATTCTAGGTACAAAAAGCCAGTGAGGTGCCAGGTTTTTGAGTATTGCACAAGAAGAGTCACTGAAAGTACTCTTTACTGTGAATGGAGGCATATAATTTGATGAGGAAGTAAAAAAGTCCTATGTTTGTGTGGATTTACTAACAATTTCAAATGAACTACTTATTGTAAGTTACTTTACTGAAGACTGCCACTGAAATATTCTCTTGAATGTGACCAAAGAAAGATGCACATATATTTCAAGAAATATATAGAGGCATATGATTTGAGGAATGTGGAGGAATTACTATATAATTAATGCTAGTCTAGGTACTAATGGTTCCTTAGCCTAGGGAAATTTAAGAAAGAAAAAAGGAAACCTATCTTTCTGTAAAGACAGTTGATCAGAAGAATCCATGATTAATATAATGAATTCTATAATCAACTTGGGCATCTGACAGTCACCTTCTAATTGACTGTGGGTATGCCCACTGTTACCTTGTTGAGTAGACACAATATTCAGGAGAATGGGTACATAACACAAGGCAGGATCTCCTTATGATCTACAAATGTGAGTGAACATGAAATTTGCTTACTTTCTTATAAGAGAGACTAGCCCAAAACAGAATATACCTTAATTATGAATGGTTGGGAGAAAATGTGTCCATGCATAATCTCCTCCCTCCAGGAACTAGAAAGGCTTCCTTGGATTCAGAGGATATGGGGGTTCCATGTGTTTACCCACAGTTTCTGTGCACATGTCAAAAACTAGAATCTCAGAAGTAAACTTCCCCAGTTCAAGAAACAGTATCAGATTTCCTGCTGAAACTCATGGCAAAAACACAGACATCTTTATATCCTCTTCACTCAGGTTTGAGAATCCCCAAATTCAAGAATTCTGGGATAGAATCTGACAGATGGAAGTTTCCTTTTTATAGCATACTCCAGTAAAGAAGACAAATATCCACATACTTACTGAGCATCTTCCTACTTTGAGAACAAAGTCAAAGTCGATGAAGTCTTCAGGTAGTTCACATCTGATGGGAAGGAGGTCCTAGGGAATCCACATCACAGATTGGTACTATAAATATATGTGTGTGTGTGTATACATATATATGTATGTATATATATATATATGTGTGTGTGTGTGCATATATACATATATATGTATATATATATATATATATGTATCTTTGGAGGACTGTATGGGACTATGTGGGGAACAAAATAAAATAAGAATGTCAAAGGGGGATCCCCCAAACATTGCTAAATTCAGTTCTTTTCTGTCAGGGGGTAGAAAATATGGGAGAAGCAAGGGTAGGGAAGGGAAGAGAAGAAGGATTTCCTGAATAGCTACTGTGTGCCAGACATTGAGCTAAATGCTTTTACAAATGCTATCTCATTTGATCCTAACAATAATACTGATAGAAACGACCACCATACAGGATCATCACTTTTACAAATGTGAAAACTGGGGCAGGCATAGATTGAATGACTTGCCCAGGTTCATACAACTCTGAAATGAAGTTTGAACTAAGATCTTCCTGACTCCAGGCCCAGCATTCTATCCATTGTGCCACTAGAAATCTCTAATGAGTTTTTTGTGTGATTTGTGTGTTTTTGTTTTTGCTTATTGGGTATTGTGGGTCTATTATATCTTTTATTTTTTCATTGAGGTGAAAGAAATGTTGCCCTGTTCTTGATTTGCAGATATTACTCTAGGCTGCTTTTTTTTTTACAAGAGTTAATCAACTCTTTTTGCTCATATTTGGGAAAAGTTAAATATGAGTTATACTTCGAGCATATTAGTCATATTTTCTAATGTAATTATAGGTGGGCCATTAAGCAAAAGAAAGAAAATGATCATTTTTTAAGGTCAGGTCCCCCAATATTGAACCCAATCCATGAATTAGGTCCTGTTTACTAATCTTGAAAATGTACAGATGATGGAGTTCCCAAGGGAAGAATTCTGACTTCTATCTAAACAAAAATTATTCTAGGCTTTGCAGCTCATTAGTTATAAGGAAAAGGAAAAAAAAATCTGTATTGATTTCCGAAGGATAGAAATTATTTCAGTTGTATTTGCAGTCTCTGGGTTTTATGATTAATATATATTTTGTAGAAGAATAACTGTCCAACTTAGAAGAACTTTCAGACTTTTTCTTTATTGGACCAAGTAGGAAACAGATACTAATTATCCAGCAGGTGAATCACAGTATAAAGTCACAATTGATTTTAAGCTAACACCATCACAATTAGAGCCATGTAGTGATACTATATCTAGATTAATGCACTATAAACCACAATGAGTGGTGTAACTCCTTATGTTTCTGTGTAACAGAGGAAGTGTTATAATACATAAGGGGCCATTCAGAAGTTTACTGACAGCTAAGCAATAGTCACTTTTATAACATGCTATCTCATTACACAGAAAGATTGCACAGTATAAGGGATGGAGAGCTAGCCAGGGAGATCTCAGTTCAAATTCCTGTCTCTGAGAAATTCTGTTTGTATGATTCAGGACAAGCAATTAAGTCTATCATTGCCCCCAGACAACTTTCTAACACTATGGTTTGGAGAGAAGACAACAACTCAAATTAGCTAGCATTTATTAAGAGCCTGTTATGAGTGAGCTCACCCATAAAACAGAAGCAGAAAGCAGAAAGGACTGGAAACCAGTATCCAACAATATGTTGTGTATAAGAAGTACTCTTGAAACAGAAAGACACACACAGAGTTAAAATAAAGAGCTGAATAGAATCTGTTACATTTCAACCAAAAAAGGAAAGGGTCACAGTCATGGGAAGCTAAGTAGTGAGTGGATAGAACACTGGTCCTGAAGTCAGGAAGACTCATCTTCCTGAGTTTAAATCTATCCTCAAACACTTTACTAGTTGAGTGACTACGGGCAAGTCTTTTAATTGTTTGCCTCAGTTTCTTCATCTGTAAAATGAATTGGAAAAGGAAATAGCAAACTACTCAAGTATGTTTACCAAGAAAATCTCAAATGGGATCATGAAAAGTCAGACACAACTGAAAATGACTGAACAACACAAACAATCATCTCAGATGAAGCAAAAGCAAAAATAGACAATTAAAAGAGGTAATCAGGGAAACTACATTATACTGAAAGGTACCATAGATGAAGTCACAAAAAAAATTTTACAGTAAGTTTCTGTGATAAAGTTTCATGATGAGGGGGTGGTTTCAGGAAAAAACAAAAACACAAGACCTATACGAAATGACGCAAAGTGAAGTGAAAAGACCGAGGAGATCGCTGTACATAAGCATAGCACATTGTTGTACTATGTACATGTTGCAATGATCAAATATGAAAGATTTGGCTACTCTGATCAAAGTAATGATACAAGTTAGTTCCAAAGCAGACATGATGGAAAAAAATGTTATCCTCCTCCACAAAGAGAATTGAAGAACTCTGAGTTCAAATTGAAGTATAATTTTCTCACTTTATTTTCATTTTGCTTTTTTGTGATATGGCTGATATGGAAATATGTTTTTCATGATTTCACATGTGTAATTGTTATAATTTTGCTTTGTCTTCTCAATGAGTGGTAGAGTGGTGGAAGGTGAGGTGTGTGAGGTAGGGAACAAATATGAAATGATTTTAAAAGAATGTTGTCATTTTTTTAAACAGAGCCTATTATAAGCCAGGCACTTAACTAAGCACTGGAAATACAAAGACTTGAATAGTTAGGGAGAATTTTCTCACCTGTGAATGCCCTGTGACTGTGAAGTTCAGTTCCTAGCTCTATTTTATTACATACCAAGATGAATTTTTGTTTATACCACGTTTTCTAATCTACAATGCTTATAAAGTTTTACATGAGCATTTAGATAGTTTATTAGGATGAATTAGATAAAGTAAAAAATAAGAAAGTAATATAGCATGCATATAAATAGATATTTCCTTTAGAAATTCCTTGAGGTAGATAAAATGTGTCATTCAAGAAATAAAACTGTAAATTTTCTCTAAAAACATTTCTTACTGTTGTGTTGCACTATCAATAAATAGACATTGCATTCCTAGACAGCAGCATGGTATGGTGGGGAATTCACTGGTTTGGGGGGTCAAAAAGGAGAATTCAAATCCCAGCTCTTTCCCTTACCATTGATGGGATATTGGTCATATTTCCCCTTTTAGGGGCTCCAGTTTCCTCATCTGTAAAATTAGGTGGTTGAACAAGATGACCTAAAATCCTTTCCACCTCTAAATCTTATAGTGGTAAGGCAAAGAATGATTAGGGCTTCAACATGACAAACTTTATTGCTATAAAGCTCTGGGCAAAATCCCATTTTAGAAAAATCATGTCTACACACAACTATGAAAATTCAAAAGGAATAAAATACTAAGAGGAATTCAAGGATGATATAAAAATATTGAATTATTTCCCAATGCCCTTCTCATGTTTACAAAATGAAGATTTCCCCTTAGCCAGCTTATTGTTTCAATGAATCCATCAATCAGCAATAGTTTAAAGTGCCTACCACTTTATAGATAACTTTTCTAACAACCAACTTGGGTGCCCTTGAATGAGGCTATCTCTATGTCATATAACACTAGTAACTTTAGAAATACCAGGCAACTATATTTCAGCAGTTACTGTAGCTAGAGAAGAAATGTTGTTTCCTTCTTTTCATGACTTTAGCATCAACATGTCCAGGTCTCAAATAGCCTTAAAAAAATCTACACAAGACCATACCATTCCCTCTGGCAGATTTTTCTATATCCCTCTTCCCTTTCCCACCCAGACTCCTTGAAAATGTTTCCTTATATTTGATTTCTCCACTACCTCTCCCCTCATTAATTCCTCAGTATGGTTTTCATCTAATTATTCAACTGAAACTGTTTCTTAGTTGCCAAATCTGATGGGTTTTTTCTCATCACTTTCAAATCATTCACAAAATATATACTATTAATCTACTATCTACTATTACTTTCCCTTTCTTCCTAGATACTCTTTCCTCTCTTGAATATAATTCAGAATTACTACATTCTGCTTTTTTGGGTCATTAACTGCTTGTACTCCTCAGATTCTATATTTTCCCCATTTTACAGCTATATCATATAACCTAAAGAATATTTGTTTTACAAATTAGACTTTTCTGTCCAAGAGTGGTTTGAAATTTTTGAATACACTGTGAAGTTTCTTAAAATAGTAGGCCCAAGTATATGTTCATTTGCATTATTTGTTCTCCCTCCCTCCTTGCTCCCTGCCTCCCCATATATATATATATATATATACATATATATATATATATATGTATATATATATATATATATGTGTGTGTGTGTGTGTGATCCTTTCAAAATTGTGTTGGCATCAACTTCTTTCTCCTGATTAACTTCCTCCATGTTTACCAGTCCTCAGTATCTTTTGCTGTCTCATCTTCCATGTCATGCCCCCAAATTGTGAGCATTTCCTCAAGATTCAGTCTTGGGTCCTCTTCTCTCTCCATACTTTCCTTCCTTGGTAACCACATAGTATAGATTTAACTGTCATCACTAAACAAATGACTCACACATCCACATATCCAGTCCCAGTCTCTCCCCATATAATCAATTGTCAGACTAGGTATCTAGAGAAAACTTTAACTCACAAATCTAAGAACTCAACCCGTTTTCTTCCCTGCTAGAGCCTCCTCTCTTCCAAAATGTCCTGTTTCTATTACAAGTGCAATTATTCTTTTGGTGTCTCAGATTAATAACCTCAGCATTATTTTGGACTCTTCCCCCCACTCTCATCAAATCAATTGTCACACAATTTCTACCTTTACAACAGTTCTTACATCTAACCCCTTATCTCTGCTCACGACTGCCACCGAGGTCAGGTCTCATTACCTTTTACCTAGCTTATTGCAGTAACTTCCTAAATGATCCCCCTGTCTCAATTCTCTCATCATTTCAGTCTTGTCTTACTAGCCATGTGGCCCTGGGCAAGTCACTGTAAACAACTACCTTACAGGATTGTTTTGAGACTCCAAGAAGGTAATAAAGAAGTGCTTTTCAACCCTGAAGTATTATGTAAATGTTCACTCTTATTTCAACTTTCAACTAAGGAGAGTTAAAGGGAAAAATTTAATTTGGGGGCCAAGAAATTTAAATTCCCACTTCTTCATGATTTTATTATATTATTGTTTATGCCATTGTATTTTTCTTTGTTTTCATTGCATTAAATTTTGTGTAGAAAATTAAGACCAATAAATGTCTAAGTGACCTCACTGGTCCTTTCTAAGAGCCCAAATGACAGGAAATATAACTGAATGTAACTACTTATACATTAGTCTGTGCACAGGATGAAACAGAAACCATATTCATGTATTTTAAACTTCAGAAGATTTCTCCAGCTAGAAAAACTTTGGTCTCAGTACAAGGTAATGTTATACCGTCGGAAATAAAGTCATCCTTTAGAAAATAAAGATGTATTTAGAATTCATGGACTTTAAGAAAAAGGACAAAATCGCAATGCAAAAACAAGGTTAGAAATGTGGGATATGTTCTTAAGAAAGAAAGTAGATCAAATACTCACTAGGACTGATGATGTCCTTTCTATCTAAAAAAGTCTTTGTTGAAGATATAAGAAAAATAAAAATAACATTTACTTACAAGTAGAATTTAGTTTCCTTTGGAAGGTAGAATCATGAATAATAACCCAAAAGAGACATTCATTTAAAAATAAATAGAAAAAAATTTCCTTTCAATTACTTTTTTTCCCATAAAACCTGCTTTTCATTTATCACAGCCTTAATGGTGAGTGGTCACAGCATATCATTTTGAATGCGAAGAAATATTAAATCAATCAAATGAAACCAAAAGTAGACTTTTTCTTCAATAAAAGAGACAAAAATGGATGAGCTAAAATACCTTGTTTTTCAATCCAATCTACCAAGAGTGTTTGAAAATAAATTTCAATAGGTTCTTCTTTATATCTCTTATAATTTCATATATGCAAATTTCTTTGAAACTTCATGAATTCTATGGGGAAAGTCAATATTCACTATGCCTGAAGTAAAGTTTCTTTGCTATTACATATGACCAAGATTTGATAGAATATCCAAATTATTCTATACATACCAAACATCTAATCCAAAATGACCTAAATATAAAATGAGTCTAAAATATGGCTTATTTTAGAAACTGTTCCCTTTAGTCTCCTAAATAGCATTCCTATTTCCTACCCATTTCATCAGATAGAAATGAATACACTGTTACTCCTGTCACTGACTCATACCTAGACATCCTAATCTCCCAAACAGCAAGCGCCAAACAATTCTTGGAGGAGATGGGGATTTACCTGCTATCATTCAGATTATGCTGACTCTGTGGCATAATAGGTACAGTACTGGGTTTGAATCAGGGACAACATGCCATCTCTGGCTACCAGTAGGACCCTGAAGAAGCTGCAACCCCATTATGCCTCAGGAAACTTCTAAATTTAAGATAGTATTAATGAAAAGAGAGTTCTTGAAACTAACAAAAGCTAGGATTTTTTTTACTGACATTGTGACTAAACAGATTATGCAATTAATGTCTTATTTAACTATTTAGTAAATATTTTTGGACAGACTCAATTTCAGTCTATTCTTAAGACTTTTCTTACTCTGTAATGTTATATATTCTAGTCTCAGAACACAGGTTGTTAATACTGTTTAAAAGGAGTTGAGTCTCAAATATGATTTGCCTAAAATGACAAGACAGATTGGATACAAGAGTTGGAAAGTTTATAGGACATATTTACAGAAGATCATAGGTTTAATTCAACCTTCTCATTTTACAGATGGAGAAGTACAGTCCAAGTGATCTTTAGTTTCTCATCAAACAGTGACCAAAACCAATGTGTTGGTTCCTTGTCCAGTGGCTTTTTTTTTAGTTTTGTTTAATTGTACATTGAAGCTAGGTAGATTGAGTGTTCTAGGATAGACCAGAGAGAACACTACACAGGGTCAATGTGTATAGCCAACCCAAAGAGCTGATTCAAAAAGATGTCTTCTGCCTCCAGTAGTTAACAAATCTGGGATTTACTAAGTGTAGTTAGGGTGCAGATCATTGAGTTTCGAGGAACGCCAAAGAAATAAGCACAAATCCAGATGGAAGAAGAAGTCTACTTCCGTCCAGATCCTGTTGTAGCCATAATAAGGGGTGACTTATCAGACCAATAACTTGATCAGCATGCTTAACACTTTGCATGACTTATCACTGACAATATCACCATTATCCTTAACTTTGTTTCCCTTCATATGAAATTTATCCAGTTCCAGAGCTTTGCTTTTTTTGTTAGAAATTAAGAAAGGATTTGGAAAATTTGCTTTTCTATTACTACCATTTTTGCCTTTTTATAAAAATGCTCCATAAGGGATAAATGAATTCATCCAGTTTTTCTACCCAATTCACCATTCAAGCAAACAGTGCTGTTTTCAAACCTAGAGTACATAAGAAGCAGCAAAGTTACTTCCAGGGGTACTTTCTCTGAGTGACATTATCTCTTGTGCAGTTAGTGCAGATGATTCAAACTTGGAATTTGAAATTTTGTAATAGAAATCCTTCCCCAAGTGAGCAAGGGCCTGAAAGCTTGACTCACCAGGATCAAACATTTTCTCCAACTCAAAGTAAGTGTTCACATGAAAAACTAAGGGGAAAAAATGACTGTCTTATGGTCAAAATGAGGTGGAGAGCCTGGTCTATCTTGCTACTTCAAATGCATTAATGACTCTCCAAATCCAGCTGGGGTGAGGTTTGATTCATAAACAAGTACATGTACAGTAACATTTCCAGCACATTTTCAGTTTAATATCATTATCTTGGTCCTTTAAAACCCAAATAATTTAAAATAAGAAGCCCTTTGTCAACCCTTTCATATCATATAATAAATTACTATCCAACTTGTACATTTTTCCTCCTTTGTTGCTATTGTATCACAGTGGAGATGTCTGGAAGGGTATTCAGGAAGCCAGACACTTTAGAAGATGCTAGTGTGTGACTCCATTAGACTAAGTGTTCCCTTTCTGCTCCTTATTATGGCTTGAAATGGGATGGCATTATCACAAGAGATTATGCTAACCTTCATTTTCTAAAGCACAGAACAGTCAATATAAGTAAATAAGCAGATGCTTATTATGAAGTTCATGTGACAGGAATGCAAGATTGAGCAGGGATCTAGCTGGAAATCTAAGATCTAATGCTCTTACCTCATGAGAGGGAATGGGGTACATCTAGCAGTCTGCTAATAAGAAATAAGTGGTTATTAAATGCAGCCATCAATCAAAGGACTCCAAAGTGTTAAGTCCCCTACTTGGGACTTCACCATCAAATGTGGCATCATCATTCCTTTTGGGTTTTGTCCACCAAGGAGAGAATAGTTCCCATTTTTCCTTTCCCCATAGAGTTATTTAATAGCATCAACTTGGAAAATGTCAGAAAATTGTAGATTTATTTTACAGGATAGAGTGCAGAACACAAACAGGCACCAAGAACTGGTGGCAAAGGAGGCTGGCTTTCCTTGAATCAGATAAAGAAGCAAATAAGAAACTATCTGTTCAAAGGGCGATGTAAAGTAGCTGGCTGTCATTTGTATGTGAAACAGCCAAGCAAATGAAAACATAGAGGGGTCTTGGAGGAATCAATCAGGGGTCCAGAAGAATAGAAGACATTGTCAGATGTCTCTGGTGTATGTGGTGAGGGGGTAAGGGAGTAGGGGTGTATGTGGGGTGAGAAAAGACTAACAGATTGACAGAGATGCAAAAGGTATATATGTGTGTTGATATGTGTGGAGGGAAGAGATAAGGTAAGGAGCATGGGAAGAGGAGTGTGTGTGTGTGTGTGTGTGTGTGTGTGTGTGTGAGAGAGAGAGAGAGAGAGAGAAATGAGACAGAAAATAAATCTATATCTGTGATATGTGTGTGAGAGAAAATAAATGAGCATGTATGATACATATATATGTATATATATCTATATATGTATATAAAAACATATATAAGCGTATATACATGTCATATGTGTAATAGGTTAGGAAACATAAGAGATAAGTTAAGGGGTGCAGGGACAAGGAAGAGGAATATTTGCATATATGTGTGAAGGTAGACAGAGACAGAGTAAGTTAATACATGGATGATACATGTGGAAGGAGAGAAAATCAGGAGGAAAGAAATGGAACAAGGCAGGAGTGTGTGGGCATTTGTGGTGGGGAAGGGATATTTCAGAGCAACAGCAGTCAGACATCTGTATTATTTTTGTAACTTGCAGTAGCATTCGTCAGAAGGTGTGAGCATGGTCTGGGGCTGCTAGTAGCCTGATAAAACCATTCTGTTCTTCAGAAAGGTTCTTATCACTTGTGTTGGAAGTGCTATAATAGCGGAATCTTTACTAGCCTAAAACTTAGGGCATATTCATTGACTTTTCTAATTCTATTTTGAAAAATTGCAAAATGTTTTCTAGAATAATATATTTCATCCTCCAGCTACAGGGTATCCTCAGGTGAGGATCCTCATCTTCTATAACAGGTATGCCATTGAGGAATTATGCTTCCCCTAGGAAGCTGGTAGCAGAATCTGGAGCTCAGAAATTCTGCCCTTTTGGGAATCCTTAGACACATGTAAAATTCATGGTCAGGACAATGATGTGTGGTAAGAAAAAAAAACTGAAAAGGGAAAAGAAGCAGAAAGCATACAGGAACTGGAGAGGCCTGAATTCTTTTCATAGGGTCACCTCTTCCAGCACAGGCCAATTGCCATGTGTTCCTATAATCATCAATTTTCTTGCTGGTTTGAAGAAAGGATGCGATAGGAGAGGGAGAAATCCCTTCCTCATTTCCCCTTTGCAGCCCTCAGTTTAGAAATCCAATAGAAATAAAATACAAGCAACAGAGCAAGTTATTCAATAACTCATGTTTGCAGACCACAGAAAAAGTTTCAAAAGCAGTCTCCCCAGCTCTCTATCAACCACTGTCCTGGAAGCAGCCCCATTTATTCATGATTGTTCAGAGAAGTTCCATGTGTCCTTTCACGAATGCGCTACAGCGTGATGCCTTTCTAATAAAGGTTTTCTTTCCCTAACTTCATCATATTGAGTGGGAAGTCTCATTGAACTGAACAGGGGCTCTCTGATTTAACACCGTGTTTCTCATACTATGTAATCACCCTTTGATTTCAATGCCAGTTTTGAGCAGCTTTCCCAAGCCTCTTACCTCAAGCAATAGCTGGAGACAAATTAGAAAATGTTGACAGATGCAGGAAAATTTAGCTTTAAGTATATGTTACCTATACATGTTGACTAACTTGTAGTATATAATACTTAATGTGGTGCTATTTTTTAAAATCTGGTCCAGCAGTCAAAGGACATAGATCCTGATCCCATTCTTAAGGAATCCTAAGTTACCTTGAAAGAATTTCTTAGCCATTCTGTCTTCTACTATTTGAT
>CM053770.1:61836343-61863751 GCA_028658325.1 Potorous gilbertii
ATACATTTACACACACACATATATAATACATTAAAATATTAGCTAAGGGCATAGAAACAATTGAGATATCAATACCATCAAACAATAGGAAAAGTGCTGGATTTGAAGTCAGAGAATCTCTTATCAATTTTTCCTCTGTCTTATTACCTCAGTGACCTGGGGAAAGTCACTTTACCTCTCTTGCCTCAGTTTCTTCCTCTGCAGAATGATAAGGTTGAACGCATGGGTTTTTGAGATTCCTTCCAGCTCTGAATTGATTACTCTATAAAAATGGGCCAATGCAAGCAAAATGTTTTCATTTTGATAAATTAGAGGGGATGAGTGTGAGAATTTTTATAGATACAGAAGAGTACAAAAGAAATCATATAGTAAATCAAAAAAAATTATATGAGTGATATAAGATAATCAGTAAAACTGTTCCTGCAGTAGCATTTGAAAAGTGACACCAATGTATTGGGCTGTCTATTTTCTTTTTTTTCCTTAATTTCTCCATCATGGATACATTTACTATAACGATTCATCATGAAAACATGGATTGTTTTTAGTGTTTCTATGAGCACAAGGCACGTTACCTACAATGTTTTTTTGTGTGTCACTTTTCAAACCAATTTTAAAGGATTTTTTCTTTGCGGCCAAATGAGAGAAACAGAGTCTGCACATGAGAGATAGTATTGTCCTGGGAAATATCCCATGGATTAATGTATTTTGACTGAAAGTAGCAAGAAATTGTGTTTCCATTTGTGCTTATGGGCTTATTGTGAATACGTCACATCAGGAGCAATTTGTTAAACAAGAAATATAGGCTGTAAAAATAGGAAGGGAAAATAAACTGAGAAAGTCAGATTCAATAATAGCTTTGATGTGTATCTGCATTGTTAATAGTGGAGACGCTGACTCTTTCATTCTGTGAAAGAAAAATTCCCTATGCACAGTGAAACAAGAAGGGATGTTGTCATTTAAGTTACTTATGTGACATATCTGAAACTGGCAAGGTAAGGTATTCTAGGAGTGCTGATCTATAAACACCTCCAAAGTGGAAGCCATTATAACAAGGTAAAATCTGTCTAACTTGATTAAACATCATGATATTATATAGCTCAGTTATTCCCTGATATTTTTACCTGGGAAATGCAAATGTCTTTTGGAGCAAGTCAGCAATGGAGGATAGAGAAACACCTGACTCCAGGACATCATCGCAAGATAAATAGATGACCTCAGTGAAGCACAGCCATGAGTGAGCAGTGAAGGGTCATCAATAACCACTGGGAATTACTGATGTAGCTAGACTCAGCCAATTTGGCAAGCTGTTTATAGAGCTTTGGCTCTGCTTTTGGGTGGAGAATGGGAGGTCAAGTAATTTTTTTCAATTTTGATAGAGTCACATTATTGCTAAACTCACCTTCTAGGGTGTGACCATGTGGAACACACTATTGATGGGTCAGGAAAATGTTGTCAAAGGACAGAACGGAAAAAGAGATTTCTGGGATCTTCCAGATAGATCTCATTTCCTCCAAAACAGAATATATGGGAAATCCATCAGTTATAACACATTTTACATCCTTATTTAGCAAATATTTGTGTTACCTGGGAGAAATGACTGCCCAGATTCCCTGTGGAATTATGGGACAGAATTATAAGGAGGTTACTTAGAAGGCTATATCTTATTATAACTATGGAGCACCATGTAGTTCTGTAATGGGATTCTTGGTGTTCTAAAAGACCTGAAGCTAATGGTTACACAGAAAAAATTAGCAGAAGAACTATATTGTATGGAGGAAGAAATAATGCTGAAGCCTGACATCTTGACCTTTTCATGATCCTTTAACATTATTTGAATCACTTAGTTAAACCCCCTAAGAATGGTTACAGCAGGGAAAAAAATCAACAAGGAATTCTTTAGGGAAAGAGACTTCATTTCTCTTTATACAAAACATACTTATTTCTACCTCTCCATCCTGGCTGTTGACCTTTACCATGACTTTCTCATCCCTTTATCTATTCTAGTCAGATTTTACTTCGGAGATTGTGACCTCTTAGAGCCCTCTCTAGGAGTAATAATCCATATTGCTCTCTTCCTTCTATAAACCCTCATTCTGTTGCACATCTGAACCTTTTATGTGACACTTAGGTTCTTGTTTCACAGATGGAGGTCTTATTTCCCCAAAGAGATCGCAAGCTCCTTGAGGACAGAGATTTGCCATGTATTTGGACTGCATCCCCAACTCTGCCTTCTTACTAAGATGGTTCTTTGGATATTCTTCAGACTTTTCAGAATCTTTTGCTTCCTTCCAGTGTCTCATTTACTCTTCCCAACCACCCTTTATGGAATGTATTAGCTTCATTTTACAGACAAAGCAGTTGAGACAGAAGAAGAATGTGGCAGGCAAGGTCAAATGACTGCCTAGTTAGCAACAGAGCCCCAGTGTTCTGATTCATAAGCCTGTCACCTTACAGGTCAGTCAGTCAGCCACTCAGTAAACATGTATGTAAGCATTTATATCACATGGCTTTCCAATAAACAATAATTAATGATGTATTGATTGATCAATTATAAAGTATCTATGTAGAAATGATAAGCTTATGAACAAATTCCTAATTCATTTTATCAAAGGCAATCTTTTTAAAAATAATAAATTATTATTGATATATTTTGGTTTTGCTTCACTTACATTTCTCCACATATCTTTTTTTCTTATTTCCTTATCCCAGAGAAATTTTTATAACAAACATTTAAAAATCATTTAACCAAACAAGCCAAATTATAAAAAAATTTCTGAAACTTTCTTAATGTTTCATAGCTATAGTACTTTACTTTTGTATAGAAGAAACAGAGTTGTTTCCTTCTGTCACTTGAGGCCAAGTTTGTCATTATAATTTTACAACATTTCATTTGAATACTTTTGTTTTCATTCTTTTCATTTTTTTCCTGTCCACTCACTTTACTTTGCATCAGTTCATATATATCTTCCCAGACTCCTCTGTATCCCTCATATCCACTGTTTCTAACAGCATAATAATATTCCATCACATTCATATACTGCCACCTATTTAAAAGCTTGATCTCAACACCCCTTTAAAAGTCTCAAATAATAAAAGAAGGTAAATTATAGTAACTCTCAAAAAACCAAAATATTAATAAATATGATCATATCTTCCATTCAGTGTTGTACAACACATAAATACAAGCATTGTTAAAGTCTTTAAGGTAGGACTTTTACAGTAATATATAATTCTATAATAAGTTTCCATACTGAAAGCTTATCTTCTGTTATTGGTTAAAAGTTTATGTTTAAAAAATTCCAAATTAAATGAGGTACTAATACTAAAGGGCAGATGAGAAATAAAATAATCAAAGTAAAAATGAAGATGGAAAAGAGGAGAAGAGAATGGCATTAATATAAAGAGGCTCATGAAGAGTTTAGAGAAATCCATTATGAGTCATGAAATGGAAATCCAGGTGTTGATGTCTGAAATTTGCATAGCTCCTCCGTAACTTAACCAAGTACATTTTTAGAATGCTCCTTTGTGAACAACAAAATATTGAATGTTGTGTAATTATAATGGCCATTTTTGATATGGCAGAGGAATCTTAAATATGACATTACTGATGGCCTTCAAAGTCCATCTTATGATCTTAGACTGTGATTAAAACTATTCAGAGGAGGATAGTTTAAAAAGGTAAAGATTTATTCAACCAAATTTCAACTCCAGAGTTATAAGAAGATTCTTTAGTGGGGAATTTTGTTAATATTTTTGAAAATACTTTATTGTAACTTACTGAATTAAAATAATTCTGAAAAGAGTCCCTGATGACTTTTCCTCATATTCATTGTTCTTCAACCCATAAGTTCAACTAGGTGGTGCAGTGGAGAGAGCACCAGTGCAGGAGTCAGAAGGACCTGAGTTCAAATCTCACCTCAGGCACTTGACACTCACTAGCTGTATGACCTTGGGCAAGTCACTTAACCGCAATTGCCTCATCCTGGCTCATCTCCAGTCATCCTGATGAATATCTGGTCACTGGATTCAGATAGCTCTGGAAAAGAAGCAAGGCTGGTGACCTGCACAGCTCTCCCTCACTCAAAACAAAGTCAAGTGCAAAGTCATGTCATTATTTCTCTGACGGCATGGTCTTCTTCAGCAGTGGAGGACGAACACTAATCAACTTGTGTTTTTTTTTCTCTCTGACAGGAAAGGTGGCCCTAAATTGTCTATAGTTGTATACTTTAATATTGCCACAAATTAGAGTATTCTTCAGGTGGATGTGTTTTCTGAAGTTGCTCTGATGAGCAGAGGTATAGAAACATCAAGGAATCTTCCTGAGACTTTTATTCCACCTTTCCTTCAGTGTGACTCAAAGTATAATATAAAATGGCTGGCTTTGCCTCTCCTGGATAAGAGTGGTATTGCTTCATCAGTGATTTTAAAAAAAATCTACTCTGCAAATAAGAGTTCTTCCTTCTGGTGGCCTTTCTGATCTGGTTTCCATGGAAACAGCGGTCAGATGGAAGAGGGTAAGGTAAGGGGAAGTTATAAAAAGAAGTCAGTCTTTAAAACCCTTACCTTGTTTCCCCCAATCTCATGCTCGTTTCCATGGAAGCAAAGGCAATAACCATTCGCCAGATGTGTTTGGGGGCTTTGCTTTCCTGAACTGTCAATCATACACCTTTCTGTAGGACTAAATTCATACTTAAAAACCTGGAAGGTCTGTGGGGTTTTTTTTTTTTTAGTGCCGTTTCAATGCTGTCTTCTGAAAACACTTCCAGGGTTCAGGGTGTGGGCTTTTTCCATTCTATTAAGATCCCCCATATCTAATTTTTAGTACCTTAAACTACTTTCCTGTGTACATTACCCAATCAGAGAACTAGGGGAGACCCAGATAAAAGTGCTTTGAGGGGTCAGTGCTTCTACAACTTGAGTTTATCATGAACCAATTTTCCCTTCTAGGCCTGACTTCCAATATCTCCCTCCACCATGATGTCTTTCCTATCCCATCCCATCATACCACATATGACCTGCCTGATTTTTGTAATTATCTGTGTTTATGGCTTTACAAACCATGGACAGCTTCTTTTATTTATAAAATAAAGTTCTATGAGGCAAAAACATATCTTCCCATTATAGAATTATCTAGTTGTGGGGTTTTTTTAAACCAAGAAAAAGAGCTTAAAATGACAGTTCTGACATGCAAAATGTACCTTTCAGTGAAAAAATGAAGTTTTTTTCAAACTGTTTTCAGAACAGGTAAGGATTTTTTCACAGTTATGTTTTGACTGCTTTCAAGACAAACACAATCTCACCTAATTTGGAAAAGTCACTATGATTAAATTGTTTCAGGGCCAAAGACTACCACTTTGTTCTGCCCAGAAAAATTTCAGATCATCTTGTCAACCAGCACAGCACTTGTGTGAAGTGTTCACATCTGTTTTTATTTCATTGGGAAATACTGAAACACAAAGAGACTAAATTAGTTTTGCACACAGCGAGCCATCACAAGTCTAGGAAAAAACGACCAAATTACCTCCTTCTCCAAACATTATTCTTTCCACGAAGGCCTCGCATCTCTTCAATCAGCAGTTGAAGGAAAATTTAAAATACCAATGAAAATAAGTACTGATTCTTAGGCTCCTATTGTAAAATAAATGAAATATTAGGTATAATGAAAATTAGATAGATATTTTCAAAGTAAATCACTCTGGTCTCCACTACTTTCCCATTTCTTAGGTTTTTATGAGAATCTGTAGGGAAATTATAAAGGTACATCATTGTTTTTCTAGATCTTTGCAGTGAATTTTAGGTACTATCAAAAGTTACTTGCTTTGAGACACTGATAAATGCCTTTAGAAAACAGACTTCTCTAATGGAACAGCCCCTTCCCCACCATTTGGCAGCAGTTCTTTCTAATTGGTGGTGAAAAGCTATACAAGATATTTAGTCTGAAAAGACTGTAATCTTTATGTAATGTACATAACTTAGCTTGTATTATTTATGGCCATAGAGTAAACCTATTTATATTAAAATTTTGAAAGTGTTTTACTCAAAACAAATTGGGGCAATGGGGTTGAAATAAATAATTGTTATTAGACCCATTTTACAGATGAGGATAAGAAAGATGAAGTGACTTGCTTAAAGACACGTGTTAAAGATGGAGCTAGAATTTTAACCCATTGTCTTCTATGTGCAAGCAGAGCTCTCTTTTCTTTACTAATTTTCTCCATTTTTAGATGGGGCATGTGAGCCCCAATGACTAAGTTACCAAAAAGCATATAATTAATAAATAATGGAGTTGGAATACTGGAACACCATCACCTTACTCCCAGGTACACTTTGTGAGCCTTTGCACATTCTGTTCTTACGCATGAAAGGTCAGTATTTATCCCCTTTACCTGTTGAATCAGATCTTTTAAAGTCTGGCTCAATTGCCAACTCATCCAACAAGTTTCCCCTGATCTCCCTCCCTCTAGTTGGAATACCCCCCAACCCAAAGGGTGTTGATTTGTAATTCTCAGACTTTTATCATGTCATCGTCACTGCTGTAACTCTGTTCATCTCCTATCTTTGTGCAGTTTGTGAGCTCCTTATGTGTCCCTGTACCTGGAAAGGTGCTTTTTTATATAATAGGCACTTAACATGTGTGGAAGGAAGGAAGGAAAAAATGAAGGAAAAAAGATGAAGTGCTTGCCCTCTGCCAGGCACTGTTCTAGTCACTTTACAAATATCTCCTTTGATCCTCCTAACAACCCTCGAGCTCAGTACTTTTATTACCCCCACTTTACAATTGAGGAAACTGAGGCAGACAGAAGTCAGGTGACTTTTCCAGAGTCAACACATCTAAGCGAGTGATTGAAGCTGCATTTGAACTTAAATATTCCTGACCAAGACTCAGCAATCTATCCTCTGCACCACCTAAGTTGACATTTTTGTTTTCTAATGCTTTTTATAACTGATTTCTGAGATGAATTTAAAAGAGAATCACAAAATGTTGAGTCCAAAGGAATCTTAAGAATTATTGAGTTGAAAGACTTCAGGTCACTAGGCCTGGGCCAATGAAACTCCAGGGTACTGAAAGAGCTGGCAAACATCAAAGATCACAGAGGACAGGGGATTCGCCACCTGGCTGGATGTTAGGAGATGCCCTGATTATTTTTTAAAAGAGCATGGTTGGAAAACTGTAGAGGACAGTGAACTTGGCTTTTATTCTTGAAAAGATTCAAGAATATAGAACCATCAAAGGGGAATAGTTTCTGAGCATTTGGGGGAAAACAGCAGCAATCACTAAGCATCATCAAGAACAGGTCATTGCAAACTAATAAGTTCCTTTTATAATAGAGATAGTAAATTGACAAATCAGGGGATTTGCCACTCTCTTCACTGATTTCAACAAAGCATTTGAAAAAACTTCTCATGATATCCTCATGGACAAAAAAGAAAAAGAGATACCTGATAGTATAACTAGATAGATTCCAAGGTGTTTAGATGACCAGACCCAAAGAATATTCATTATTAATATGGTATTAAAGTGGAAGGAGGCCATTAGTGGAATATCCTATGCTGGTCAATATTTTATCAATGACGTTCAGGAAGGCAGGAAGGATGGCTATGACACTAGATAAAAGAATAAAGACCAAGAAAGATCTAAATAGAATAGAACGATGGGTCAAGTCTACTAAAATCAGCAAAGCTAAATGTAAAGTTCTATATATGAGCTTAAAACAAGTATCACCTCTATAATTCAAGAGTGGGGCAGAGGCAGACAACATTTTGGAGAGGTGGAAAGATGTGTAGGTATTAATCAAGATTTCAAAATGAAAGAACAATATGATATGGCAGTCTAAAAGGCTAGTGAAAGAGCATCATCCTCAACCAGATTAGGCAAATTAAGGGTCCAGAAGGTGGGACGTAGAAGTCTTCTATTCTAGTCAGAATATCCTGAGTATTGGGTTGAATTATAGGTGCCACATTTTAGAAAGGCTATTGCCAAGCTGGCATGAGTCCAGAGCAGGAAAACCAGGACAATTAATGGACTGGCACCATTTCATATGAAATTATTCTCAAGGACCTAGGGAACACAAGCTTTAAGAAGAGGAGACAGTACAAACAAGAAATATTCGAAATATTCAAAAGGCAACAGCATAGCAATGGGACTGGACTTGTTCTGCTTGGCACAAGAGGCTAGAACTTGGATCAAAGTGGGAGCTTGTTTAGATTTACTATAAGGAAACCCTTTATAACAATTAGAGCTGCCTGGAAGTAAACTGGTTAGCCTTTGGGAGGTAATGGGTCTCTCTTCCTTCCCTGAAAGTTTTTGAGGAAAAGCTACCTACCTCTGCCAGAATTACAGAATTATATGAATTTCAGAACTGAAAGTGATTCCTGAGGGCAACTTAGCCCAAGAGGGATAATGCTATCTGCAAGATTCTCATCAACTGACCCCTCCCTCAGCCTTCGCTTAAAGACTTGCAATAAGAAGGAAAACCATGACTTCCTTAAGAAGTCTATTCAACAATTGGAGTTCTTTTCACCTTCACTATTGCTGGAATGGGTCCCCACAATGATGAGGTCACACATCCAAGTATCCCATTTACCAAACAGGAAAAGCCATTCCTATAGTTATTTCAGTGCAATGACATATTGGGCACAGTTTTCAATCAATAGTAATTATGCCTTGATTACTTAAATCTCATTAATTAACATACTTCTAATAAACAAGATTCCATCATTTCATCTATTTGAATATCCCTCCAATTACCATATTTTGCTCTCTATCCATGCCTTTGTAAATAGTTTCATGAGTTATTCTGGCAAATGAGTCCCTATCTAGAGATTACACCTCTGATAGTCTCATATTTAGTCCAACAAAGGGTTCTTTAAGACCTATCAAAACCTGATCTGTGCTGGCATTGTTTTCAGGAAGATGGAATCCCCGTCTCATAAAAGGAAAAATCAGAATGGTAATTTGGTGATGAATGGACTGTGATATAGCAAAGCTATGGATTCAAGATAAGCTTGTTCCTTCCCTGTATACAGTCCCATTCATTTCAGGGTATGTTACCCTATATCAAAACAAATCAATAATCTCCCAGTAGGTAATACTACTTACTCCCCAGGCAAGTCATCTTCACTTTAGAACACAAGAAAAGATTATTTAAACAAATAAATAATGAACTTCTCAGCAACAGATCTATTTTGTAATAAATCTTCCTTGCTAGATGCCATGGCAGGGAGAGCTACAGCAAGGACCAAACCTTTCTCTGAGCACAGTATAGTAACTGACCCTCACCTTAGAAGAAGGGCAAGAAGAAATTAGAAGGTGATTCCATCCAGCATATGTTTTGCACAAAGAAAAGTCCAACATGTATTGATTATTTACAATAATATGATAGAATATACTACAATCATCCCATAGAAAAGACAGGTAATATAGATAAAGCTCTTTGTAACCTTAAATCACTATTCAGATGTGAGATGCTATTATAATTATGTCTGTGGGGAACAAACATTTGCTTCCAATTTGCTTTTGTCTCATTCCTTATGCTACAATACAGGCTAATCCTCAAGCCTTATCATTTCTTTGTTTAAAAGGTAAAGTCTCTCTCATATGTTCTGTCTTCTTGCTTTCACCAGAATGACTCTAGTAGAGTCTGCTAGATTTGATCACTTCCTTTCTTCCTCAAGAAAGTTCCCCCATCCCAGGATACTTTCCCTATTGCCCTTATTTTCTTACAAAAGCAAAGGTTCAGTTAGAACCTCTCAGGCACACATGACTAGTTCAGCAATGTTTCAAAAGGTATTTTGAGTTAAGTATGGGGTGGAATACATGTCTTCCGAGGTTCAACTTTGAGGGGGTTTTTTGGATCCCATGAATACTCTCACTTTATAAATGGGAAATCTGAGGCATAAGGAGATACAATGACTTGTCCACAGCCATAAAGGAAGTAAATGACAAAACTCAGACAATCTTATCAATGGGATAATATTTGTAAAGCTCTTAGCCTGGTCCTTGGTGCATAATAGGCCCTTAATAAATGCTCATCATCTTACCTTCTGCATTACTCAGGGTACCAATTCAACTCAATTCATCAAGCACTTATTAAATAACTACTGCATATAAGACACTGTGTTAGCCCCTTGGGCTAATGTAAAGATAAAAATGGAACTCTTTTTTTGTCTCAAAGAGCTTATATTTTACTGGGGCAAAATCTATACATAGATAAGTAATTAAAAATATATACAAAGCAATTTCCAGAGGAGTAGGGATAGATTAATCAGTGTGGTAGTGAGAACGAGGGGTCAGAGAAAGGCTTTAAGAAAAGGTAGGGCCTATATAGAGCCTTGATGGAAGCTGCAGATTCCAAAAGGTAGAGGGAGAAGTTGTCATCCTAGGTAAGGGGTCAGTCTGTACAAATGCATATCAGTGGGAAGTGGATTGTCATGATCTAAGAACATCAAGGAGACCTGTTTAATTGGAATGCAAGCAGGGAGGGGGAGTAATGTGAAATCACTTTAGAAAGATAAATTCAAAGATTAGACAAGGTTTTCAATGTGAAGCCTAAGTAATTGTATTTTATCCTAGAATAAATAGGGAGCTATTGAACTTTTTGAGAAGCATAGTAACCTGATAACATCTATGCCTTAGGAAAGTTGATATGGCAGCTGAATGAAAAGAGACAAGTGGAATATCACACCGGTCCAGAAAAGGGGATGAGAACTATATGCATGGCTATAGATATTGAGAGAAAACAACAAGACTTGGTAATGTATTGAATACAGGGCCTGAGAGAAAAGAAAGAATCAAGGATTCCCCCAGGGTTACAAACAGACTGCAGAGGAAGGGGTCATAGCAAAAGAAATGGAGACCTTTTGGAGGATGGATAGGTTGTAGGAAAAATATGACTTTTGTTTTGGTTATATTGTAACCAAATATTGTATTTGGTTATATTGTAACTGGTTCTAAAATAAAACCTCATCAGGAGAGGGGGGGGAAGACAAAAGGTTTGAGCAATTCTGAGGTACCCCTTCACATCTATCAGAGTGGCTAATATAACAGAAAAAAGGAATATATTGTATATAGGAGAGGATTGGGAAAACTGGAACGTTAATACATTGTTGGTGGAGTTGTAAAGTAATCCAACCATTCTGGAGAGCAATTTGGAACTCTATCCAAAGGACTATAAAACTCTGCATACCCTTTGATCCAGCAATACCACTGCTAGGTCCCAAAGACATGCAAAAAAGGGGAAAGGACTTATTTATTCAAAAATATTTCTAGCAGCTCTTTTTGGGATGGCTAAGGATTAGAAATTGAGGGGATGCCCATCCATTGGGGAATGGCTAAACAAGCTGCAGTTATAATTATAAAGAATAGTACAGTGCTCTAAGAAATGACAAGCAAGGTGATTTCAGAAAAACCTAGAAAGACTTGCATGAACTGATACATAGTGAAGTGAACAGAACCGAGAGAATGTTGTACATGGCAACAGCAATATTGTCTGATGAAGAATTGTGAGTGACTTAGCTATTCTCAGCAATACAGTGATCCAAGACAATCCCAAATGACTAATGATGAAGCATACTATCCACCTTCAGAGAAAGAGCTGATATTGATTGAATGCGAATTGAAGCCTGATATTTTTCACTTTCTTTCTATGTTTTTATTCAAGTCTTCTTCTACAAAATGACTAATATGGAAATGTTTTACATGCACATGTGTAACCTATTATCTGATTATTTTTTACCATCTTGAGGAAGTGGGAAGGGAGAAAGGAGGAAGGGAGAAATAGAATTTGGAATTCAAAACTTTAAAATATTAAAAAATTGGAAAAAAAGTAAAATAAAAGTTTGAGGTTCTTTTTAACCCATTTCATGTTTCCTAAAAAAAAAAAACAAAAACAAAAACAAAAACCCTCTGCCTTGCCTATGCAACTAAAGGACTTGACCTTGAATGACTTCTAGCAGTCAGCAGCATGGTTTGCAGCTGCTAACCAGCCCTTTCTACATGTTTGTTCTGTTGGAGAAGCATCCCTAATTAAACCTAGCTAGAGGTTTTAGACTCTAAAATAAATCACTTGTGCCTTGTCTGTGATCAGCATGCTATATAGAAAGAAGCAAATAGATGCAGCTACAGGCTGGCACCAATTCTAGGAAGGGACCTTACAGATTATAGGGAAAGAAGTGTTGAGTAATTAAAAGAACCCTGAGAGTCTGGCTGTCTGAGTCCTACTTGTAGCTCTGTGACTTTTGGCAAGTCATGTGACCTCTCTGGGTTCCATTTTTTTCATTGGGAAAATAATAAATCCCATTTGTGTATCTTTCTAGTGTTTGCAAAGTACTTTACCTATTTGTACGTGTGTGTGTGTGTGTGTGTGTGTGTGTGTGTGTGTGTGTGTGTGTAATGTCTTTTCCATTAGAACATAAACTTCTTGAGGTCAGGGGTTATTTCATCTTTATTGCAGCGTCATTAGCACCCAACATACTACCTGGTACATGCTAAATTCTTAATAAATATTTGCTAATTGATTGTTTTACTTAATTATCATGTCAAGCATATGAAGTAGGCACTATTATTCTCCCCATTGTATAGATGAGGAAACTGAGACTGTGTTTAACTGATTTGCTTAGGAATCATACAATTACCGAGTGTCGGAGGCAGAATTTGTGTCGGAGGCTCTTCTTATTTGCAGATCTAACCACATATTTCTGTTATGTCACAAAATCAGACTGGGTGATCCTTAATCTTTATTCTAACATTCTATAAATAGATGAGATAGAAATTAAAGCTAAGTAATATTCATTTTACATTTCAAAACTAATCTAGTAAAATATCTTCTTTTTTGATACTATGTGCATGCACGGGTATAAATTCCCCTTTCTGACATTACAATAGGACCATTTCATCAAATCTTTTAAATCAGAAAAAGAGGGAGTGGAGTTTTAGTACTTGACAGTGAGTTCCTTCTTACATAGGGATCTACCGTTTGTGAACATCTTTGCCAAGACTATCCCTTTGGGTCCTTCCACTTTGCTTGCCTACCTTCCCATCTTGCCTTCCATTAATCAATCATTCAGTTAATAAGTATTGTGTAATCTCTTGATATATGCCAGGCACTATGCTAATTTCCAGAGATAAAATACAAAAATCTAAATAAAATAGATAAAAACCAAAAGTTCTTACTCCTAAGAAGCTTACATAATAACAGAAAACAAACCTTATACTGTTTCTGAAGCCATAATAGAATCAGAGGATTTTGGTCCTGCCCAGAGGCTTCAGAGATGTTGTGGTACAGCTACTTAATTAATAATTTGTTGCTTTAAAAAATCACTACCTAGGTGAGCTGTCACTGTACATGATGGATGAATCACATGGCTACATAGGAAAGAGTTATAGGAGCAGGTATCCAATAGTTCCTGGCTGCCTACACTTAGATCTGGGCTTCTTAGGGGAATTATTGCAGCCATGAATGAGAATGTTTCAAAATTAAGACAGTTTCCAAACCATTAGTGGCTCTCCATCTTGATCCTCCATGTAAAAGATTTAAGCCTATAACAAGGGAAATAAATGATGGTATTTGGCTTTGCTTTTTAAATTGTATTTGGCTGGTATGTTTCTCCTCTTTTTATTGCACAAATATTTACATGGTAAAATGATCAGATTATTTTAGGGGGCAAAAACACCTAGATAAAGAAAACTATTGTTCCTCACAGTCTTGTAGGGGTGACATATTAAAAACATATTGGCTGAGAAGCAACTATTATAAATAGCTGGCTGGGTAGCTCAATACATTAGCGTGCTAGTCTTTTGATTCTGCTATAATTATAGAATGAAAGCTTCACTCCCTGCAGTGGGCGAGCATTTAAAATTACAGCTGAGCTAGTAAATTACGGGTCCTCAATGTCCTAGGCAGACAGATTGCTTTCAGTTCATGAAGAGGGGCTCAGTGCTGTGTCAAAGCCAGATTCTCCTTGTGAGCTTAATATGTTCTATTTAAAAGCACAAGACAGACTAAAGGAAGTGGGAGATTTTACAATTCACCAGCATAAACATTTATTTTTGTTTTCCCACTACACCAGGGCCAGTGTTGCCTAGGGAATGCTTACATGATCCACATTGATTTTTGTACTCTCTGCCCTAGGGAGAACAAAGCTGACCAGTTAATAGCCAGTGTTTGTGAGTTGGATGGGCACTATTTCAGTGATGGGTTTGATTCCTACACGAAGGTGGCACTGTGCCTTTTGTCTCTGTCCCTTCACCCATTATCTAAGCCTCCATTTCGCCTCTGTGCCAATGATTGAAGCAATATGGCTTTAGCATGTCAACACAAACCAAACAAAAAACAACTGGACTGGCATGTGGATTTACTTTCCAAGCTCAGCCCAATTTTCAAGGAAACAGGAAGGAGACTGAGAAGATAGTGAGATGTCTTGAACTTTCACCATCTTCCCTCAAATGACTCACATAAGTCAAATTTATAATAATAATAGATAGCATCTAAGTAGCATTTTAAGACTTACAAATGCTTTGCAAGTATTTTCTCCTTTAATCTTCATAGCAACCTTGGGAGGCAGGGGCTGGTTTTTAGCTTCATTTTATAAATAAAGAAACAGAGACCAATGAATATCAAGTGACTTATCCAAGGTCACACAGCTGATGTGTCTAAGGCTAGATATGGACACAGGTGCCCATGACTCTATCCAATGTGTCACCTGCTTGGTTCCATCAATTAGATATTTGCTTTGAAGAATTAATATTTTTTCATTGTTTTATGTCTTGAATCATTGCCAAAAGTTCTTGATTTTTAAAGAAGTATTAGTGCTATTTTGTTTTTATCTCATCACTGTTTCCAAATATATTTCACCCCTTCCCCTTTTTCTTCTCTGTCTCAGAGAACCATCCTTTGAAAACAAAGAATAAAAAGAGAGAAAAAAGAGTTGAGAAAAGTAACCAATACATCAAAAAAACAACAAACCTTTGTGTTATCTACAGTATTTCAGACCCATTGCCCCTGCCTCTACAAAGAAGGGAGGGAATTGTCTTCCTATATCATTTCTTGGAGCCTAACTTGGTCATTTTAATTTCAGAGGATTCCATTTTAATTGTTTTTTTCTATTTATGTGATTTCAGTCTATTGTGAAGGCAGCTAGGAGATTCAGTGGATAGAGTGCCAGACCTGGAGGTAGGAAGATTCATATTCCTGAGTTCAAATCTGGCCTAAGACTTTTATCAGTTATGTATCCTGAGCAAGTCACTTAACCCTGTTGACCCTAGTTTCCTCATCTGTAAAGTGAGCTAGAGAAGGAAATGGCAAACCATTCCAGTATCTTTCCCAAGAAAATCCCAAGTGGCATCATGAAGAGTCAGACAGGATTGAAAACAATTGAACGACAAAAGTCATTGGGTATATTTTACTGGTTCTGTTTCCTTCTCTTTGCATATGTCCATAAAACTCTTTCCATGTTTCTCAATTTCCATCACAGTCATTGTATTTTAAAGCATAATAATATTCTATTATGTTCACATAATGCAACCTTTTTAGCCCCTCCCCAGTCAGTAAGTATCTACTTTGTTTTCAGTCTTTGAATTTTTGTTTTTTGAAAAAGAGCTATTTTAAACGAAAAAAGTTATCATCAATCTCCTTGGGGTTTATGCCTTAGTGGGATATTTAGATCAAAGGGTATGGCCACTTTAGTCACTTGTTTCACCCAATTTCAAACTGGTTTCTAGGACACCAGTTTTTCTAACGTATGGTAAGTAAGCAAGAGTCGAGAGTACAAATAGTTAAGGATCATATAGAGATGGCGACTACTGCCATAATTAAGCTGAAAAGTTTGCAACTCCAATGTGACATAAGTCTTTCTTATATGACCTAAACCTTGGCCAGGGAGTGTGATTCTGGCAGTTGAAGGAAAAAAAAACCCATGAACTAGAAGGATAAGAGTTTGATACTTATATAAAGACTTTCTATTGTTGTTACTGTGTTTCTGTCATTTCCAAGTCTCCACGACCCCATTTTGGGTTTTCTTGGCAGAAATACTGGAGTGGTGTGCCATTTCCTTCTTCAGCTCATTTTACAGATAAGGAGCTAAGGCAAACAGGGTTAAGTGACTTGCCCAGGGTCACACAGCTGGTTACGTATTTGAGGTCAGATTTGAATTCAAGATGAGTCTTCCTGACTGTGCCACCTAGCTGCTGCCCACTTCTATAAAGACAAGAAATCACAAAGCTTGGTGTATTTTGGCTAGTCAGTCTTAGACAAAATTATCAGATGAAGTTTCTTCAACACTACCTCCCCTTTTGAGCCTCCTTTCCCTACTCTTAACATCTCTTCCGCTAAGTATTGAGTGCCTTGCTACAGTCCAAAATTGTCTACTGTTATGTTAGCCTCCTGGCTTTGTTTCTGACCTTCTGCTTTTGAAAGTCATGCTGCTGTCTCATCTTAGAATCCTCTTTAGCACCTAAAGGATTCTCACACTAGAACATCCTACCAGCCTGAAGCTTGAAAACCCTGGAATATCCCACCAAGAGCCCAACCCCCTCCTTCCCTTGGTGAGTTCCTCTTAGAGCCTCCATTTTGTAAAGGGAGCCAGGCCAGACTGCCACCATCTCCCTACTAATCGTATTCCTTGCTTTCTAGACTTTGAAATCATGCCCCTGTGCAGAGTACTTTCATTCCACCCCACCATTTTCTTCTTATTATATTTTGGCTATCCACCACCACTCTGCCATTAGAAGGTAAGATTCCTAATGGCAAGGACTGTTTCTCTTTTTGCTTGTTTGTTTAACCAGGTATTTAGCACAATGATGGGGACATAGTTAATCACTTAATAAATGCTTATTTCCTTTCTTCTTTCCTTTCTTTCTTTTCTTCCTTCCTTTCTGATCTATATCTTGCCACTGAACCCAGATGACTCCAGAGGAGAAAGTGAGGCGGGTGACTGTGTACATTCCCCCCTCACTTAAATCCAACTGACTTCCATGCCATGACATCACCTCCCTGATATCATGGTGCTCTTTGAGAATGAAGGACCAGAAACAACAACCTTTAATCCTTCTTTTCTACCTTCTTTTCTTTCTTCTGTCCTTGTATCCCACTAGTCCTCTCATCTTTATCCCCTTCACAACTTAGCTACTTTGTGTAAGAAGGCAACATTTATTAAGCATGTTATTAAGGCAAGCATTTATTATGCACCTACTATTTGCAAGGCATTATGCTAAGCATTGATGATATAATTAAAAGCAAAACAATGGTTCCTGTCTTCAAGGAACTTAGATTCTAATGGGAGAAGACAACAGAAAAAAGGAAAGGAAAATAGAGAGGGAAGGCCCATAATGGCAAAATCTTGAGAATCAAAAGCCCAAACAGTGGGGGAATGAAAAGCCTGGGCCAGTCCCCAAAATGGACCCAGATGCTGAGGGAAGTTCTAGGGTAAGAAGGCAGTGAATTCATAGTACCACTGTAACCTAACTACTTAACAGGCACTACCTTCTGCTCATTAGCATGCTAACTTTGACCTTACTCAGATACTGGTAATGATACATATGTATATATGTACCTATATATATTTGTAATATAGCAACGCTGTGGTTGCCCTCTAAAGTCATGATACCTGACTTGACTTGACCCTTCTTTCTATATGTTTACCTTTATGGTATGATAAATTGAGAGGTGAACCCTATGAACCTTAGGAGAAATCTATTCTGACTCCTTATTTTAGAGATAAGGAAACTAAAGCCAAAAGAATTTAAGTGACTAGCCCTAGACTCAAAAATACTAAGCATCAATGGCTCAGTTTGAACCAAGGCCCTTTGATTCTTTATATGCCACTATAGAACAAATAATAGCTCATAAAGTAAAGCAATTTAAGATGTTCACAGTGATTTTATCACTGCAATCCTGTGAAGAAGGCAGTGTAAATATTTTTCTCACCAGATGAAGACACCAAGATTCTGAGAGTTGACGGGAATTGCCTAAGATCACAATTCCAGTGTCTCATACAGGATTTGACTCCAAGGTCATGACTCCAAATCTAGCATTCTATCCACCATAGAAAACCGAGTTGGATAAGAATTGGATACCTTCTAAAATTTCAGGGGATTCTGAAGATAGCAAATAAGTAATATCCTATGTTTCTGCATGAATGAGGTTGCCAAAGACCCCTAACATAGTGGTGAGCAGCTATTGTCTTGGAAGGATATATTTTTGAAGAGAGGTGGCACAGCAGATAGAGTTCCAGGTTTGGAATCAAGTTCCAATCTGACCTCAGACACCTACTAGTTGTGTGACCCTGGGCAAGTCACTCAATCCTGTTGGCCTTGGTTTCCTCATCTGTCAAATGAGCTGGAGGAAGAGATGACAAACCACTCCAGGGTCTTTGCCAACAAAATCCCAAATGGAGTCATGAAGTGTTGGACATGAGTCCCACTGTACAATGAAAAATATACTTAATGAGTATTAAGTACTTTTGATATCTGGTACCTTAATTAAGTGCATGACACTTTTTTAACATATATTTACCAGGGTTTCTCTTCTCTCCTCATCATTTCACTTCTTTCACACATGTTAATCCATCAGTGATTTAGTTTCTCATTGAAGGATATGACTCTGAGTCCTTATGTTATCTATTCTCCCTTCAGGAGTGCTGAAGGCAATGAGATATTTGGAATAATGAATTTCACATAGACATTCTTCTTAATACTCTCTACAGAAAAGTCACAAATCTAATGAATCGCTGCCTGAGTGTGCGCTCTCTCTGGGCAAATTGGAGGGACATTGCCCAAGGGTGATATCATTTCATTCTCCACATTTAGATCAGAAAGGATTTATTCTTTAAAGGAGTGGATCTTTTGAATGTGATCCTCCTATGCCAACTGAATACATTCCCCTCTTGGTTCAAAAGAAATCAACATTAAAATTTGAGACTTAGTAGGATCTCAGATAATACAAACCCTGAAGATTCCATTTCTGTCAACCATAGGAAATCTTGTTCTCATCAGAACCAAAAGTAACCTAAAATATAGAGAAAAGGGAAAATTCATACTTTACTCTGAAAGATGTGACTGACATTGGAACTCCCAGACTGTATTTCATGGACTAGCAAAGTGATGGAAAGATAGTAACTAATATCTATATAACCTCGAAGGTTTGCAGAGCACTTTATTTATGTTACTTCACTTGGTCTTCATAATACCCATGGGAGATAAAGTGCTTTTATGCCCATTTAAAGTATGAGCAAACCGAGTCTGAGAAACTTAAGTGAATTTCATAATATTATTTTACATAATTTCAGTATGTGTCTGAGACAGGATTTTAACTCATTTCTCCAAGACTAGTGCTCTGTCTACTTTGTGACTCTTACCTAAATCATCAAACAAAATTTTTAGCAAGAGTTGCTAATGTAAACTTGAATGGGGGGGGGGGGGGAATTGTATCTGTATTTTCACTAACTGAAATTTAGCACTTTCTTCAAGCATTTTAAAACATTATTCTGAGAAGAGGTTCATAGACTTCACCAGATCCCCCAAGAGATCCGTGACCCAAAACAGGCTAAAAAACTCTGCTCTAAAGAGAGATGAAGTTATTCTCTTCTTCCTGACTTTCTTTAAGGACTTTATTAATAAAATAGAATAATAGGACCCAGGGGTCCCCTGGAAGAGCCCTATTATTTGGTCATTGAAAAAACAGGCTCCAAAACATTTAGTGATTTGCTTATGTCATATCAACTTCTTGGACCTAAACCCAGGTCTCTGAACTTCATAACAAGTCTCATTTTATATATATATATATATATATATATATATATATATATGTGTGTGTGTGTGTGTATGTGTGTCTGTATATGTATACATACATATATATGTATGTACATATGTATATGTGTGCATGTGTTTAAATATAGATGTGTGTATATAGATGTGTAGATATGTGTGTACATGTATATATAGATATATGTGTATGTATGTAAATATATAATGGAGAAAGAAAACTTTAACATTTATAAAATACTTTCCCCACTGCATTATTATGGTGCAAAAAGGACAACTATATCTGTACTCAATTTGTTTGTACATATTATAGGCTCAATGAGGCAGAGGGAGTTGGCTAGTGCCACACAGCACTAGATCATCATAACCTGAATCTGCATCCAAGATGCCTATCTCCAACACTACCATTCTTTCCAATAATGAGAATTATTTCTGGAAAATCACATATGTTGAAAGGCTTTAAGTGCTAAGCTTGAGGGCCCTGCATTTTATCCCACATGTAATTTGGAATGTCGAGCAAAGGGTTGCTTTGGAAAGATGGTTTTGGCAACAGGATGGCAACATGGAACTTATCAGTTCTTTTATTTCTTTGGTCATTGTAGACATTACCTATTTATCATAATTATCCCTTAGGACAGATACAAGGTTAAACAAAACATAACTTAAAGATCAATCAATAAGTATTAATTACATGCCTATTATGTACCAAGCTAGGTATACAAAGGGATGCAAAAATTGAAATTGTTTCTTTCCTGGAGGAAGTGAGCCAGAAATAACAATATGTGCTTGTAGAAACTAGAGAAAGAAAGACAGAGTCAGACAGACAGACAGACAAATTGATAGGGTTAGGGAGCACTTACTGTTGAGGATTGATGTTGAAGATGGGGCTCGAACTGAATTTTGAAGGAAACTAGATATTCCAAGAAACAGACGTGAGGATCACGGTGTCTGTCATATAGTAAGTATCTAATAAATACTTGTTTACTGACAACCTGAGAGTATATTTCAGACAGAGGGGAAAGAAAGATAAGAGAGTATTGTGTATAAGGAACAATGAAAAGGTCAGTTTGGTTTGACAGTAGTGTGTGTGAACAGGAGTAATGTATAATAAGATGGAAGACATGTTAGGTTTAGGTCCTAAAGGGCTTTACAAGCTAAACAAAAGTGTTTTATTTGATCCTAAATCTAAGAGGGAACCTTGAGAGTTTACTGGGTAGGTGAATGAGATGGTCAGACCTATACTTTAGGAAAATCGCTTTGGCAGCGATATGAAGAATGAGATGGAGTAGGGCAAGAGGTGAGGTAGGGAAACTCATTAGGAAGCTATTGCAATAGATGAAACCCAAACTCGGGTGGTGGCTGTATAAATAGAAAGAAAGACACAGATTCTAGAGCCATTGTGGAAGTAAAAAGGGGATTTGGTGATGAAAGAGGTATGCCAGGAGGAGAATAAATCTTCAAGGATGATATCAAAGTTGCATACCTGTTAACGAATCTTAAAGCACCTCACATTGAGACTTCAGAAATGTATGGGTTTGATGGCTTAGATATTCTGTATCCTGATGCCCCATGTAACTCCTTCCATACTTTAGTCTACAGATCTTAGTAGGACCACCAAAATCTTCAGGACTGAGTGTCAAACCGTCAGTTAATTGGCCTCCACCAACTGAATTGGGCTGGCTCTGGAACAAAGACATAGAGGTCACCTATTTTTGGAGCCTCTCCAATTGAGTAGCCCTTGTCAAGCATTTGCAGTCCAACCACCCAAGAACCTTTTTAAAAAATTAGAATTACTTCTACAAGAAGAGGAGGCGTTACAGTAGGGTTTTAATAGTTAATGACTTTCAGAAAGAGAATCTAACTGTTCTTAATACTGAAATGCTATGCATACAATAAACACTTAAACTCTTAGCACAGTGCTTGGCACATACTATGAGTTTAATAAATGTTTTCTTGATTTAATCAGTAACGAATGAATGCAAAAGTGAAAATAATTCTTTGATGTCCCTTCTTCAGACTTTGAGCTAAAGTTATTTTGCTGTTTAATTTTAATCAGTTTTCTCATAGTACACTCACGACAGAGGTCTGTGATGGAAAGGAAAGTGATTAAGAATGCAATGTTTTCCCTCATGACTCAGGTTTCTTCAGCTTTAAGATGTTCTCCTTATACCCAGTACTCCAGCAGGAGACATATAAATTTGGAGGCACTCTATGACTAATCAGTAAGAAAATCTATGATGTCAGTAGGTTGGGGAAGATTTATTTTAACCTAGCCCATGGCTTCCACTTTTTGTTTTTATTTTGTTTTGCTTTGAATCAGAAGTTTACATAAGGAAAAAATGGAAATAGCTTCCAGAATCAGTGAGTTTAAATGGTGCGTATTGAAAAAGAACCGTAATATATTTAACTTAGTACCATACAATATAGTATAGCACAATGACCCTGGAAAAAGGGTTCAGGAAGCCTAGTTTTTGTCCTATCTCTGACACTAATTCACTGTGTGACATGGAGCACTTTCTTTCTTTGTGTAAAATAGAGGTGATAATGTTACCTGTTCTGGCTCCTACACCTGAGTTCACGGTATCTGAGAATCTTTGACTTGGAAGGAAAGCTAAAAGTTACCTATCCAACTCCTTACTAGAAATATGAATTCTTTCTATAATAATCAACAAATGAATGTTGCTTCTGGGTTAAATACCTCATTAGCAAAACTGGATAAAAACAATCACAACCTCCACTATAGTAATAGCAGTTGTAACTCGTGTTTCTATGACACTTTAAAGACATGGTGCATGGTGTATATGATGTAGCAGATTGAATGCTCAATTTAATCAGAGAGACATGCATTACAATCCTACCTCACACATATTAACACCTCTACTAAGAAATGGGGGGTAACAAATCTGCAAAAGTCATATGAATGACCATATTAATTAAACGCAGTCCTTGAAGTGTTTAAAGTATGGCATAGTGATAGAATGAATAGATATGAGTCCAAATATGGCCTCACATACTAACAGTGGGACCAGGCAAGTCATTTAAACTCTGACTGCTTCCTTTTCCTGAATTGTAAAATAGAAAAAATAATTGGATCTACCTCTCAGAGTTGTTGGAGGAAAAATGAGATAGTATTTTTAAAGTGTTTTGCAAACATCCCTCTCTATACCGCTACCAGAGAATCTCCTACGCATATTTAGAGTGAGTGGTGTGGCTTAGTAGATAAAAAGCTGGCCTTGAAGCAAGGTTCAAGCCCCAAGTTGGACACAAATGGACTGGTGACCTTCAGGAAATCATGAAAACCTCTCAGCACTTTCAAGAGCTTCTGAAAACTCTAAGCTGTAAAGAAGCTTGTTGTTCCATTATGTCAGTCACATCTGACTCTTTGTGACTCCATTTGGTTTTATTTTTGCAAAGATAATAGAGTGGTTTGCCATTTCCTTCTCCAGCTGATCTTATAGATGAGGAAACTGAGGCAAACAAGAATAAGTGACTTGCTCAGGGTCACATAACTAGCAAGTGTCTGAGGCTGGATTTGAACTCAAGGAAGATGAGTCTTCCTGAATCCAGGTCCAGGTACCCAACTGCATTGATAGAATGAGTGTCTTAACATGAAGGATTTCTATCCAATGCTTCTTAAATTGTAAGTCAAGACCCCACATCAAGTCCCCCAAAATTTGGCAACAGTAAAAGGTTTCTGAACATCCAGTGACCAAATATAAAAAAAATCAAACAAACGCATAATGAATCTGAGGTGTTTCTGGCAGTATTTAGCTATGTTTTATGCAGCCTTGGTTCTGAACACAAAGCATGTGCACTTTGCACTGCACATGCCTTCAGGCCACACAGCACCAAAGACTAATACAGAAATGCAAAAAGGGATCCTGAGTACAAAAAAATATAAGAAGCCCTGAACCAATGAAATGAGAAGTCCAATATCTACCCTAATGCTACAATTCAAAATTTAAAATCACCTAAGATAAAGATAAAGGTCTTTTCTCTATGCTTTCATTTTTTTCCTTCAAGCTTGATGATCTCCATGTCATGATTTTAGCTTGGCCTTCCTATTAGACCCAAAAAGATCATTTGGGTCGGTACCTAAGCTCAGAACAGAAAGAGCAAGCTGTAGACCAGGAATAGTCAAGCTTCCTTTGTAGTACACAACCCATTTCTCAGGATTAAGTACCCAAGTGATGCATGGTAGAAGACTGGGAACTTCTACTGATTAGGGACACTTTGAAAGTTGAAGGAGCCTTTGCCGCCTTCTTTGCTTTAAACTGGGATTGTGAATTTGGACAGTGCCGACCATTCCCTTTGCCAGTCACACTCCAAGAGAAACACATTTCATGCTGTTAACAAAAATAAAACATACTTCTTTTTCCTTTATTATCTGCTTTAGGGCAGATAATAAACTCATTGCTTCAACACAAAACTATTACCATTAGTAATGTGATTAGTTGTCATTTACTGAGCCTTGACCAAGAACTTTGTGAGGGGTAGATTGATGAAATTAGCATTGTCGGGAATCGGTGCCACAGCAGAGGAACACCAGCCCCTGATCTGGGTCAGGACTTATGGTGCTTACAGACGATAGTAACTACAAAACAATTAACATTTCTATAACGTTTTAAGGTTTTTCAAAGTATTTTACATGTATTATTTGATTCACAAAGAAATCTCGAGGAGAGAATATGACTGCCTGAATACAAATCATAGGACCATAGATTCAGAGCTAGAAGGGACCTCAGAGACAATCTAATTCAACCCCCTTCAAATTTATAGATAAAGAAACGGAGACCCACAAAGGTTAAGTGACTTGTCCAGAGTCATCTAAGTAGTAAACTTCAGAGGTTGGATTTAACCCTAGGTCTCCTGATTCCAAAAGTTCTTTCTGGACTTTTTCTTCTTGCCAGCTACTTTCGTACCATGGAGAAATCTCTTCTCTGTGACTCCCTCATTGGGACCACTATTTCAGGAAGGACTCCAGGCATGACTTATCTCATAGGCCTTGAGTTACTTTCTTATTCTCCTCATCTCAGTCATTCCAGTTCCTTTTTCTGTGTTGTCGCTCCCCACACCCATTAGAATGAAAACTTCATGAGGGCAGGGACTATCTTACCTACTTGCATGTGGATCTCCAGTGTTTAGTAGAGTTCCTGCATGAATATTTAATACTCTCTGTTTGTCTCTCTCCCTCCCTCCCTTCCTCCTTACCTCCCTCTTTCTCTCCCCCTCTCTCTACTTAAAGCAATTGGATTGGTTATAGGATCGTTGCATGCAAAAAGACCAATTATATATAACCACAAATCCTTCAACAACATACATGGCAGTGGGCATTTTATGTTTTATAAACAGAGCATGGTGCTAGGGAAGACACAAAGTTTAAATAAAATATTCCCCTTGCCTTGGTGGCACTTCCGTTTTAGTAGAGTGATTAAAGATAGAGGTTACAGTAAGACAGCAGATATGATACGTCCCCTACAGTACCAAATGAAGTACAATGTGACTTCTGAGATGGAAAGTCACTACCTTCAGTTTGAGTAAATGAGGTGATCCAAGAAGGTGAGGAGGAAGGAGGTGGTATTTCATTTGGGTTTTAAAAAAATCAGTAGGAATTTTTCAGGCAAAAATAAGAATAAAGCAAATCTAGCCATAGGCAGGGTCAACCAAGGTACAGAGGTGAGATGTTGAGTGGATACCAAGCACAAACAATAGATTAATTTGCACACAGACATATGTATTGTCCACAGGTTGAACATATGAGATCAGACTAGAAATCTCTGCAGATGATGATGAAGGTTGAGGCATCCTAATTTTATTCCTGATATGGACCATGTTATTTGACTGAGTCAGGAATACCTGAAACCTTGCAACCAAATGAGAATGGAGGCGATTTCTCCCCACCCCCATTTAAAGCACTATCATGAATATTTATGGCACTGGCCCCTCTTCTTCTCTGGGTGCACTATTATGTTCTCTCATTCTAACCTGATCTCCACAGATGTGTCCTGGACTCTCGACCTTAATTTCTCCTCTATTTATCTCAAGGGCTCTTTTTCTCTTTGCTAATCTGATAAAGAAACATGTAAAGACTTAAGCCACATCCTAATTTGAACAATAATTCGAGCATGAGAGAATGAAGAGATACATATCTTCAAAGAATCCCTCATGACTTTTCTGTTCCTAATTGGGAAGAAAATCTCTTCCATAAAATAATCCTTGAGAATGTATACAGAAATAGAATTAGACAAATTGTCCTTGAAATTCTTCCATAGTCCATTTAGTGAGAAATAAATCACCCAACTCTATGAGAAAAGGATTAAAGAATATTTTCTCATTTGCTCCCTGTGTGAAATGTTATAATGAACCACTCTGTCACAAAAATAATTTAGTTTTGAGGTATTTATCATAAAAATTTGAAATACAAAGCTCCTGCATCCTAACCTATGTAGACAGTAAGTATTGTTCTACAAATAATCTGTTGGTTCATGGCTTGAATATTTTTCTAGTTTGTTGAAAAGATTTTCCCTTGTGAGATGTAGCATGTATGTATGTATATATGTATACATAGGCAAGTATATACATTCATATACAGTGTTTGATATCTTGCTTCACACATCTTGTATTACTGAATTGTAATACTTGTCCTACCACCTCTCTGCTCCATTTCTATTTTTTGTTAGCTCTTATTCCTTCATTCCATCCCCAATATCAGGGCTACCCAAAACTCTCTTATTGGCCCTCTTTTCTATTGTCTCTCTACACTTTCTTAATGATCTCATCTATTCCCACAACTTCAGCAATCGTGTCTTTAAAGATAACTTGGAATTCTAACTCCATCCTGACCTTTTCCTTGAGCTATCTTCTCACTTTTCCACCTGTCTGCTAGCTAGCCTGTCTTCTGGCACTCAAATTCAATGTGTCAAGGGCTGAACTCAATTACCTTTCCCCAAAAAACTTGGTCATCCTTCTTAACCATTAAGGGTACTGCCATTATCCCAGCCCAAGGGTCATTCTTGACTCTGCTCTCTCATTGGCCCTTTCATCAATCAGGTACCAAATTCTCTCATTTCTTCCTCTGAAATGCCTTTTCTGTCTGTCATCTCCTCTCCATTCTGTCATAGATTCATCTTGTGTTCTTATTGCCTCTTTCTTGGATGTTTCCATAAGACTCACGGGATTTAGAATAAGAAAGAATTTTAAAGGTCATGTAGTCCAAAGCCCTCATTTTACAGATAATGAAATTGAGGTCAAGAAAGGCTAAATGGCTTGCTGAAAGACACCCCAGCAGAACCAGGAACAAAAGCTAGATTCAGATTGTCAACTTATTGCATTTTCTGCATCATTCAGTAAGTTCCTAATTTGTCCCCCCACCTCCCGTCTCTCCTTTATCCAATTCATCCAACTTACTATTAATTAAGTCCTTCTAGAACATAATCTTCTTGCTCAACAAACTTAGCTATATTTCTATTACCTGCTAAATAGCATCCAAATCCTTAGAATTCCCCCAAATCTTTCACAACTGACCATTCTAGCCTTTTCTCACACTAATACTCCTCACATATCCTAGGCAAGCTCCAACCAAACTGATTTATAGTCATCCTATCCCAGACTTAAATGGAATAACACTTTTCCAAATGAAATCTTTCCTGATA
>CM053770.1:61864251-61884806 GCA_028658325.1 Potorous gilbertii
TTGGTAAAGAAGAAATTCACATTTCATTGCCTACCAAAATCCTTTACTACAGTCTGATTTTTACCAAGTCAAGAAATCTTTGTTATAAAAAAATAAAAATTTGTCCTCCGAGGTCTCAAGGGGAAACTTTATTTTCAGAAGGGTACCTCTCCACCCCATACTCCCTAAGAAATAGAAAGATGCCCTTTCCTTAAAGGAGATCCCAACCTCTCATTGTGTCCTAACAAAAGAAAGGATTGGTTGATTTGTAAAACAGGTGCTGGTTTTATGGAAAAGGTAAAGGAGGCTGACAGTTCTACTTTGAGCAATGCTCAAAGGTTACTCATCTTCATTCTCTTTAGCCCACCATGGGCCCAGAACTCCTATTGAGAGCATGGTAGGAAGATAGAATAATTCTTCTTCATATATTCTTTCACAAAGCATGAGTCCACATGACCTATCCCTAGGTTGTGATTGACTTTAGCAATACCACACCTTTGCTAAGGGAGATAAAGAGACAAGATCAATGATGACCAGATATTTTTTATTTTACTCTCCTCAACAAAACCCTAGGATAATGTATAAGTATTCAAAAATGCTCAACTTTGGAAATAGCTTGCTCTTAAAAAGGTTGGGACCATGTAGATTTATTGTTGCCCTTTCTGTTCTCTGTAATTTCAATCATGGGAAACAGTCCAAAGATAGGTTTTTTTGGTTTTTGCTTTTTTTAATAGACAAGTCCATTGATAGACCAAGAGCCTACATTGCAAATAAACAGGGAAACATCCATGAAGTGTAAGCTGTTATTTTGTGGGATTTTGGCATGTACCAGATTTATAATTTCATTTGGCATAAAAACAAGGAAACTCCTTGTACCAATTCAGAGTTAACTTGCTTTGCAACTTACAGTCTTAGAGAGTTGCTGCAGGGTCTTGAGAAACTAACTGATCTCCCCGTCCCCCAGGGTCACACAGCCCCTGTGTCAGAGGAAGGAACAGAAAGAACCTGGGGCTTCCAGTCTCCTAGGTTGGCCCTCTGTTCACAATACTGAGATGCCTCTCTAGTTAACGAGAGTCACAAACAAAGATCTTTTGTTTCTATGAACCTTCATTTTATGAAGTAGTAAGCAAATAAATTGGATTCACACTCTTAACTCCACTTCCAATTGCATAATCGGGATTATCCCAACTATTAATTATCCTGGAAGAAAACTAATATATTAATTTTAACTGAATTATTCAGTCTGGGAAGTAGGTTCCTCTATTACTCTATTATGAATGAAACTTCGACCCAGATATTTGTGTGATGCTTGACTATTGTAAATATGTGAGGTAATGTAAGTAACAGACATTAAATAAAAAACAACCTCACAATTTAATGTTATGGATACATTGGGTTTCATTCAAATGCAGATTTTGGGTTATGTAATTATGGTAATAAATCTGTTACTTCATTAGGGATCTCATTGTTACTCCACAACCATTACATGCTTTGTCTCTCAATTTTCTTATCTCATTCTTTGAAGCATGAATTGCACATTTTTTTCTCTTCTTATTTCCATATACCACTTGATGCAAGACATCTAGCTTCCATCTTCCCTAGAAAGATTGGGATTATCCAATATGAAATACTTTTTATCTTTTTCCTCCATTCCTCAATATGTATCAGTATGATAATCTGCTTTCCCTGCCCTCTCTTTGGTCATGGAAAAAGAAGTAACATAACATGTGGCAAAGAAAAGAGAGAGTTAACCTTGTGACAAGAAAGATATGGGTTCAACTCTCACCTCTGCCACGGTGGCTGTGAGACTCTGGGCAAGGCATCTCTCAATATTCTAGACTAAGCAGCTCTAAGTGAGACTTTAACTTAGAGAAGATGTGTTGATACGCATCAGTAAAGGGAGTTTCCTTATTTGGCAATTCCTTTTGCCAATGAAATAATAGAAGGTTAGTCCCTAACCTTGATGAAAAACACATTTAAAGAGACATGACATAAGGCAAAATCATGCCATAAGATTTTAGATTTAAAACTGGAAAGGATTTTTTGTTACTTAAGTCGTTTCAGTCATGTCTCTCTGTGGCCTGATTTGTGGTTTTCTTGGCAAAGATACTGGAGTAGTTTACCATTTTCCTCCCCGGTTCATTTTACAGATAATGGAACTAAAACAAACAAGGTTAAGTGACTTGCCTAGGGTCACACAACTAGTATGTATCTGAAGCCAGATGTGAACTCATGAAGATGAGTCTTCTTGATTTCAAGGCCAGTGCTCTGTCCACTGCACCACTTAACTGACTATAGACATAGTCCAACCCTACTATTAAAGAGAGGTTAAAATTCACTAACGTTAATTTCCTTGGCTTCTTAAATGATCTCATTCTTTTTCTCCCCTTTAGGACCCTGCTCCCTAGTTAGGACCCCTCTTTCATCCATTTTCAGTCTCTCCCTCTCTCCTGATTCTTTCTCCTTTGCCTACAAAAATGTGCCTTTCCATCAAATCTGTTGACCTGTCTTTGACTTCATCTTCCTTGTTCTCTATGTAGGTTTTTACACTGGTGACCATAACCTCCCATTATGTGCTTACTCCAGAGACAGCTCATTCTCTTGCTTTACTCTCTATCTCTCAAGTAATTCATTTTCCATTTCCTTTATTGGTTCCTTAGCTTCCTTTTCTTTTCCTTAATTTGATTTTCCTCTTTAGTCTCTTCCTGACCTTGTCTTCTCTCTACATTCTCTCTCTTAATAATATCATTTAGTGCCAGAGATTCAAAAACCATTATCTATACTGTTTGGCTCAAGTTTCCTATCTCTATCTAGATCTGGATTCCTACCAGCACCTCAGTATCAAAACATCAAAATGGTGTCTCATCCCACAAGCTATAATCACCTTTCATCCTCACTATTTCTCTCTTTGTCATCACCCTTCATCTTGTGTCTCAACTTGGAATCCTTGGGTATATCTATGACTATTCTCTTTTCCTCTCTTCTCATATAGAGTCTGTTACCAAGTCTTGTCTATACTTTTTTTCTGGAACATTTCTCTTTAATGCTACCCCATTTATTTTTGTCCCCATTGTCAACCCCTTTGATACAGGCCCTCAACTTTTCACCTTGACTCTCTCCTTCCTCTATGCAAAACTACATGGCACTATTTGAATGTCTTTTTTATGTAAAAATCTGGTTATATCAATCCTTTGCTCAAAAATCTTCAATGGCACCTTAATGTTCATGGCCTAAGATTCAGACTCTTTTTCTGGGTATTCAAGATCCTCCACAAGATACCATTCAAACCTTCTGCACTCTGAAGCCCACAGATTTTACAACACTAGGCCCCTGCCCAAACTCTACTCAAGGGCTGTGTTCCAGACCCTCCTGGCTTAAGAGTGATTATCAACAGTAACTGCTGCTATTTTCCTCCCAGCTTGATTTACTTATTTTTCTTTGCCTCATTAAAAGTGCTATCCCCTGACTATTTCTTAAACAGGCCTGTTCACTGAATGGGTGTTACCTCACACTAAGTGATTACCTGAATAGGCCTAAAGGGGGCAAGGTCTCCCATTGTATCCTGGTCATCTCCAGTCATCCTGATGAATATCTGATCACTGGATCCAGATGACTCCAGAGGAGAAGGTGAGGTTGGTAACTTTGCACAGCCCTCCCTCACTCAAGGCAAAGTCAAGGGCAAATCCTGTCATCATTTCTCTGATGGCATGGTCTTCTTTGGCAACAAAGGATGAACACAACCGTCTACTATGACACTACCTTTGTAGCCTTATCCAGCATTATTGCCCTGCACTAACTAAATCTTTAACTTCTAACTAAACCAGACAATTTTTGTCATTTCTCCATGATTTTATATTCTCTTGCCTCTGTACTTTTAATCATTCTCGTATCTGGACCTAAAATTTCCTCTTATCCTTTCTTTGCCTATTAAAGAGATCCATTAAAGCCCAACTCAAATGCTACTGCTTCTAGGAAAGCCTGTTGATAATGACCTTCCACCCCCCCCACACACACACCTCATATCACACTTTGTTTTGTAGCCATGTTACATGCATATTATATCATATTGTAAATTAGAATTGGGTTGGTATTTTATCACCCTGCTCATCTGTAAACTCCATTTGTAAACAATCCATTTGTAAAATGGATTGTGTTTTATTTGAAATGTGTATGGTGCTTAGCAAAGTGATGGTACCATGATCTATATACAGTTAGTGTTTTATAAATGTTTGACAAATCAGTGAGTGAGTAGAAGGAGAAATATTTGTTTACTTGCAGGTTTAAAATTCATTTCTTTGTGTCTTATCAGAAGAGATAAATTCTTTCACTTGAAATTAAATTCATTTATAGAGAAGTTTAAGTACATCTGGGTACTTGCAAATTGATATCACAAATAACTAATATTTATTGATGAGTACCTTAGGAACTAATTCATTCTCCTCTTCTTGCTTTGTTTCTATTCTGAAATAGTTATAAAGTAAAGGGGTCAAAGTTTAAAATTAAATATCATTCCCAGTAAGGAATCATGTTAGGGTTACAGAAAAAAAATGTTCAAATATTTGAAATTTCACATTATAAAGCCAAAATGTAGAATGACACACTATTGCCTACTATTAGATATTTAACTTTCCAAAATGAATTTGTATTCTGTTTCATTCTTTAAAATAAAAAAAGAACAATGTTTTGTTTTAATTTTCTTGAAATTTGCTATCAAATTCATCAATACATAGTCAATATTATAATAGGCAGAATTGCCAGTCACCCCAAGTTAGTAAATGTATATTTTCTAACCTTTGTGTTAGTTGTGAACATTACAAATTAATGTTTTAAATTCATAATGTCTATTTTTAAATACATATCAGATGATTAAATTCTTTCCAGGTGGTTCTTGATATGCATCTGGCAAAAGAATATGGAAGCATCTGCTCCTTAACAAATAGCCTACCTTTCCCCTGTACATCCTTACTAACAAGCATCTGTTGGCTGGTTGTATATGCTAGCAAAATTTAGATTTTGCTGGTAAATAAATTGTATGTGTGAAAAGGATGCTTTACAGTGACAATGAATTGAATCTCTCCATGAAGCAGGGGGGAGAATCCTTAAGGACTTTTGTTAGTGCCCTCTATTTTAAAAGAATCCTATACTATTAAACTCATTTAGAATTTCCTCTGTCATGTCATGCAATATAGAAATGTCTAAATTTGTTTAAAATTCTGGAAACTGTGAGGAACTACTCAAAACTTAGAGGGAATATGTTGTGTCTCTTTTAATGTTAGAGTAACAACTTTAACATTGGCCCCTATCTGACTCTATTAGACTTTCAGAAATAAGAACTCTTTGGGGTGTAGGTACAGAACGAAGGGCATAGGAAAGGCAAATCTGATAATAATTTTTTTTAATTAAATGCTGCATATTCCTATTGAGTTTCTCTTCCATTCAGGTTCTATTTTCATGAATCATAATGGTGAAAACTAATCTTGGGATCTTAAAAGCTATGACAGTGAAGGAGACATAATACTAGGCAGCATTTTCACAGCACGTTAAGGTTCATAAAGTGATTTATATATTTCTCATTTGTTCTTCACAACTGTAGGAAGTAGATTCCCTTATTATTCCCATTTAATAGATGAAAAAACTTGGGCAGCCAAAGGTTGTGACATGCCCGAGATCAGATAGCTAATGTGTCCGAGGAGGATTTTGAACTCAAGTCACAAGTTACTTGCTCAAGGACAATACACTATCAGTTACATCAACTAGACATATTGGCAAATGCTACAAAACTGGAAGGGTTTTAAGTAAGGCCTCATCCCATGACTGTGTATCTGAGAACATCATCAACCTAAGGTTGGCCTTTTGGTGAGGAATGGTTTTGGCCACGTGTCATGAAGAGTGAGTTACCCATAGATGTAATCTCTGAGCCATAGTGGAAAACCATCTATGAACTAGGGATTCTCAAAAGTGAAATTTCCCAGGTTAGGAGGTAGTGACCTCCCTATCATTCAAAATCTTCAAGCAAAAATTAGATAAGTCTTTGAGGGGATGTTCTAGGGAATTTTTGTTCCAGTATGGAGTGGACTCAGTGGCCTTCAACATCACTTCCAGTTCTTGAGATTCTGTGACTCTTTGATAACGCTAAAGCTTGGAGGGTCTTATGATGAGACTCAGTGCAAGGAGAACCCATGACTTTGAAACTACTTGTGTAATCTTTTGATGACTGGAGCAGCATGGCATGATGGGTAAAAGAGTGACCTCAAAGCCAGAAGGGCTGAGTTCAAGTACCACCTTGACAAATAGTGGCTGTGTGATCCTGAACATTTAGCCTTTCAGTGATGGTGGACAATTCTCCTAAGACTCTAAATTGTAGAGAAGGTATTCCTTTTCCCTGGTAGGAGTTTCCTCAAGTGAAAGTGATCATCAGTGAAATCACAGGTCCTTTCTCCATGACTAATCTTGTAGTATCAAAGGAGGTTGAAACTCTGGACTTGTCCTTAATGATACCAATATATAATGTAGGTCTGCGGTAGAGTTAAGTCATTAGAAGTTGAAGAAGTAGCCACTTTAAAAAAAAAATCACAGGACCCTCCTAACCCTTATTGAGATGGGTGGTTTTGAGTTTTTGTTCACCAGCAGATGGACAGTGGACAGGAGGGGTCCAGTAAAAAACAGTGGTTCAAAAACTCAGAGGTTTTTTTTCATTAGAGGCTGAATTCCATCGACTTTGATTCACCGTGCTCTCTCCATTTTCACCTTTTGGAATATTTGGAATACTTTGATGAGCAACATTGGCATTATCTGCCCCTCTCTTCCATGGTGATGTAGCCACAGTCACCTTTCTCTGGATATCTACAAGTGAAAAGTTGAAAATCCCTGTGCTTTTCAACAGTGGCAAGTTTCTTAAGATGTGCTGACTCTGCAAAGTCTCCTCCTGGAATGATTACATCACAGTGGGCCTCATTTATTTGTCTTTGTAACTGTACCACTTTCACAGACTTTACGTTTTAATCTTTTGGGCTCCTTCCGGAATTCAGCTCCAAGTGTGTCTCAGTTATAAAGCACCACAGAGACCAACAATACTGTGGAAGCATTAATTAGCCCATTCTGTGGTCAAGTAGGGGCACTAAAATGAATTTCAGCTATTAGTAATTCATATGTACATAGCACTTGAAGGTTTGTCAAACCTTTCCTCACAATTACCTTAGAAAAGAGAATGGAAAGGAAAGGAAGAATGGACGGAGAGAGGAAGGAAGGAAGAAGGAAAGAAAGGAAGGGAAGGAGGGAGGGAGAGAAGGAAGGAGGGAAGAAGAAAGGAAGAAAAAAGGAAAGAAAGAAGGGAGGAAGGTAGGGAAGGAGGAAGGAAGGAGAGAAGGAAGGAAAGGAGGGAGGAAGTCAAAAAGGAAGGGAGGAAGGAAAAAATAAAGGAAGGTGGGGAAGGAGGGATAAAGGGGAAAAGAGAGGAAACAAACATTTATTAAATACCTAGTATGTGACAAGCATTGTGCTACGGGTTTTACAAATATAATCTCATTTAATTCTCACAATAATCCTGGGCAGTAGTTGTTACTATCCCTGTTTTATAGTTGAGTAAATTGAGGCAGAGAGCAGCTAGGTGGTACAGTGAATAAAGAGTTGGTCCTGGAGTCAGGAAGATTCATCTTCTGATTTCAAATCTGGTCTCAGACATTTACTGCCTGTGTGACCCTGCACAAATCACGTAACCCTGTTTACCTCAGTTTCCTCATCTATAAAGTGAGTCAGAAAAGGAAATGGCAAAGATACTCTAGTATCTTTGCCACACAAACTCCAGATGAAGTAAAAAAGAAGTTGGACATGACTGAACTAAAACAAGACAAGAAACTGAGGCAGACCAAGGTTAAATGACTTCCCTAAGGTCACACAATTAGTATACAAAGTCAGATTGGAACTCAGTTCTTCACAACTCCAGGTGCAGCACTCTATCTAGTGCACCATCTAACTGAGGTAACTAGGTCAAGGCTAATATCTTCAATTCATAGATTTAGAGCTCAAATGGACTTTAATACAGCTTCTTCATTTTAATCATTTAAGAAAAGGAGGGCTAGAAACGGAAACTTACTTGCCTCAGATCACACTTGTGGTATGTGACAGAGTTATGTCTCCAAAGCCAGTGGTCTTTTTAGTATGTCATTTTGTCTTTTCATAAGTCTAATAGTCCCTGATGATCTCTCCTGGGCCTCTGCCAGAATGGAAAGATAACTTTTGGAATCTAAGGCTCTGAATGAAATGGCTTGAGTCAAATGATCTGTAAATGACTGAGGAGGGATTTGAACTTAGAGATCCTTTTTTTAGGACTCTAAGTACTGTGCTATCTTGTTTCTGATTTTGAGTAAGGATCCTGTGTGATGCTTGATGTGCTAAGAGAAAACAGATATTTCTATAAGAATTTTTGAAAATATTTGCTTAGCACTGTGCCTGGCACATAGTAGGTATTTAATAGGTATTTGTTGACTGACTGTTGACAATATGCAAAAAGGATACTGTTGACACTTTTTTACTAAGAGCTGAACTTCAAAGAATTTTGATTGATGGGTTGTCTCATCTACCAGCGTTCTAATTTGGTTTTCTTTGTGATGAACTACAAACCTTTATAAGACATCCAGTCAAGTTTTAATGCATTACTTTGACCTTAGTAATATTGCATTCTAGATATATTAGTCATGAATTTCACATTTCAGTGAAATTACCACTATATCCAGCATTTAGACTATTTCTGCTCCTCTTACATCCCTCTACTTCCCTACAAGTTATCCAAAGCTGTGCTAGACATTTAGTAGATAATGTATAACTGTATTTGAATAAATTGTAAATTAAGTTATAGAAGTAAGAAAAATAACCAGAAAAGGCAGTATGGTGTCATAGATGGAGCATCAGCCTTGGCATCAAGAAGACCAGGGTACATGTCTTGCGTCTGACTTCAGCTGACTGTGTGACCTTGGGCAAGTCACTTAACCTCTCAATGCTACTAGGCAGCTGATTAAGATTATAAACTTCTGATGAGTTACTTGCATGGGTAGAAGGAGTTTCCTCAACAAGAGTTCTCTTTTTGTGTTCCAATTGTTTTCAGTGATATCTAACTCTTCTTGACCACATTTGGAGTTTTCTTGGCAAAGATAGTGAAGTGGTTTGCCATTTTCTTGTTTTGCTCATTTTACGGATGAGGAAACTGAGTTCAACATGGTTAAGAGACTTGCCCAGGGTCACATAGCTAGTAAATGTCCAAGGCCATATTTCAACTCGGAAAGATGAGTCTTCCTGATTCCAGCCACAACACTGACCACTGTGCCACCTACCTCACAGGGGCCATGCCAAAAATAAATAGATGGATAGATGGATGGATGGCTAGAAGGGTGAATGGGTAGATAAATAAATGAAAGAACAGATAACTATGAAATTTCTACATGTTCAGATGAAAGCATTACCTTTTGTAAACTGAACCAAAATCAATTGCTAATAGGAAAAAATATAACAGAAATTAACTAATTGTCACACTGGTTTATATGAATAGGTATATAAGATGTAAGCCCATTAATATAATATAGTAGTAGCAGTAGTAGTCATAACTGAAGAAATAATAGCTAACACATTTATATATAAGTTAATATTAAGTAGCTCTTCTATAATTAATTATGATACTAGGAAACCCACGAGTGTATAGGATGTAGGACCAGTAGTAGTAGTAGTAGTAGTAGTAGTAGTTGTCATAGTAGTAGTAGTAGTAGTAGTAGTAGTTGTTGTCATAGTAGAATAGACAACTTTTATATAGCACTTCCTGTGTGCCAAGTACTGGGACACGTACTTTACAATCATCTCATTTGATCTACACAATAATCCTGGGAGGTAAGTGCTGTTACTATCCTCATTTGACAGCTGAGAAAACTGAGGCAGGCACACAGGATCACACAGCTAGTGAGGGTCTGAGATCCTATTTGAACTCAAAATCTTCTAAATTCCAGACCCAGCTGCCTGGGATCATTTTGTTAGAAACAGCTAATTGACCCTTTCTGAATTTTTTAACCTCGTGGTCATAAAGTAAAGGATTTAGCAAGTTTCCAGAAAGTCTAGGGGAAAAAAGCTATCATAGTATCTCCTACTTGGAAGGATCTTTAGTGAATACATCCAACTCCCCTTTTTTACAGAAGAAGAACCAAAGAATCATACAAGTTACAATGCTTGACCAGGGGTTCACGCTACTAATTAGTTGTGGAACTGGGACTAAAACCCAGGTTTTCTGGCTCCCAGTCTACTGTCCTTTCTGCTATATTAAATAAACCACACTTTTAAGAGTTTAAAGGAGATAGGATACTTTAACCACAGAAGACAAGACTGAAGGTCTTTGATGATTCTGAAAGACTAAGAAGGGAAACTGTTCTTTATCTCCTTTCCTTCAGAGAGCAGAATAACAAAAAATGGCCTCATATATGAGGGATGAGGTTAGAAAGAATTCCATCTGCCTTATTAGATACTCTCTCTTTTCCTAGAACAGAGCCAAGAGGATGGAAAGGTTCATAGTTCAGCTCTATTTGTCTGTGTGCTCAAAGAATTCATGGATTCCTTTTGAAAACTCTCAAAGGATGCAACAGGGACCCCAAACCCTCCTGGAGTGGTTTGTGGTAACCATACAAGGTACAAAGTGTTGCTTCACGAGTGAAAATATAGACTCAAAAGCAAACTAAACTTTGTCATGTTACTTTTGATTCTGAGGAAAAAAATGACCATAAGTCAATATTTGAGTATTTACATATTATTTTATTTCTTTTTAACCAATAGAAACACCATGATATATTAGACTAAATGCTAAACTGGGGAGTCAGAAAGATGTGAGTTCAAATGCTGCCTTAATGTGTTGACTTTTGGTAAATCACATGTTCTTTCTAAATCTTAATTTCCTCATATGTTTGGGACCAATCTCACACAAAATCATGTATGTGATGTGTTTTACAAACAAGTGATCAAATATTAAGTGCCAATTAATATTATTTCCTTTTTAACAACCACAGGTTGAACTCCATGTGTAATTTTCACTGAACTTTTCTTCTTGATTCAAATCATAATATCCAGAAATTCCGTGCTTTCTGTATTCTCCGTTGTTTAAATCTACTGGTAAAGTTATTTGGTTGTTTTGGCTTAGTAAGGGCAAGGATTAGAGATATAAAACTCAAAGTATCCTAAGAGGCAAGCTAATTCAATCCTCTTATCTTATAGTTGACCAAAATGGGACCTGACAAGGTCAGGTAACTTGTCCCAAATCTGGCTATTTTGGATCTTTACAAATGAGTTCTTCCCTCTCACCCAGGCACATATATTTAAAATGATCAGGCTTATAGACTGTCCTCAAAAAGTTTTATATGACATCAGATATTATATCTAAAGCTGAAATGAACCTTAGAAGTCCTTAAGTCTACATTATTCATTGTACGGATGAGGATACTGAGGGATAGATAGTTAAGGTGACTTGTCTAGGGTTATTCTGCTTACTACTTATCTAAGGTTGGCTTTGAACTGAGGGTTTCCTGATTCCAATTCCAGAATCTTATCTATTCCCATCTTCCATGTACCAGACCTGATTTAATGGGACTGCCTCAGAGTTGAAATCTATTAATTCTATTTACTACTCAACCTACTTCCCCAAGATTTTACAAGGTCATTGGTTAAGAAGTCAAGTCGCAGGGTGCACTAGAATTTTCACTGTGGCACCTCGAGCTGCAAACTCATTTGTCCTGATTAAAGACCCCAATTCTGCTTTTAAAAAAAAGTCAAGTCACTCACATTCAAGTTTTGATTCCAAGACTTAGCAGTCAGCTAAGCATGGGCAAATCACTTTACTTTTCCTTTAGAATGAAGATGATAACATATATACTTGCCTACTTCATAGGGTAGCAGCTAGAAGGAAGGCACCTTATAAATGTGGGCTATTATTTTTAAGGCTTAATGTTGAAGTCTTCTATAGCTAGAATAGATTTCTTTTTATAGCCTAAGACACAAAATGGGACACCTAAGTAGGTTTCCGGTACTGTAAAGTATTTTTATTTCTCATATAAAATAAGAGATGGAATCATAGACATGCCAGTCTAACAAGTGGTCTCACAGATTTGGGTTAAGTTTAAAAATGCCTGGATCTGCATCTCAAGATAATATCATGGTAAGTCTCCATGCCCTATGCATGATGAACACCACAAATCAGTTAGTAAATAAAGATTTATGAAACATCTTCTCTGTTCCAGGCACTGTGCTAAGTACTGGGGATACAAAGAAAGGCAAAAAAAATAGTCCTTTCTCTCTAGGAGCTCAGTCTAATGAGGACAATAACATGTTACCTACAGAAAAGGTATAGAGAGGATAAATTGGAGATAATCAATAGATGAAATGTGGGTAGGGGAGAAAAAAACTTTTATTTAGTGCCTACTATATGTCAGGTACTATGTTAAGTTCTTATAAATATTATCTCATTTTATAGGGAAGTCATTAGCATTAAGAGGCATCAGTGATGACTCCCTGAAGAAAGTGGAATTTTAACTGGGACTTAAAGGAAGTCAGGAGTTGGAGAATTTTACAGGTTTGAGAAAATGTCCACTAGAGATGGAGTATATTGAGTAAGAAACAGCAAAAAAGACCAGTGTCACTGGATGCAGAGTATGGAGGGTGAAGGGAGAGAAAGAGGAAAGAGAGGGATAGATTATAAAAAGTTTTGAATAGATTTTATGTATAAAGTCAGGTGTTTGGGGTATTAGTTACTCCCTGGTCATGTAAGACACATTTGGGGATACATTCATTATTTCAGATCACTAGAGTAATTATTCCTCACATACGTGTAGTATTTAGGATGAGCCTTTCGCTTGCATTCTCATTTGACACAGTTGTATTTTTTATTTAAACGATCTTTTAGGCGATTTTATAATATTTAAATTATTTATACATATTATTTTATATACTTATGTCAATTACTTTATATTTATTCTTTGTCAATAAATATTCAAAATTCTTCCAAGCCAGCATATTCTCTGCAGATTTTTCCATATCAATTTCTCATAAACTCTTCAGTGTGTTCCAGTTTTTTTCCACTTGTTGCACCCACACCTTTCCTTTAATAAGTGTTATATCCCTAGAGAACTTTCCAACTCTTTTGTAAATGGCCTCATATTTATATCCCCCCAGAGAATCTTCATTCCCAAGATCAGGATTCTTTAATAAGTTATCCTACGTGGTATAGTCTTTCTTTGTCAAAGGTAGCTTACAGTTCTTCCCCCTCCAACCCCTCCCCCATCCTCCATAATCATAAATTTTCTCTGAAATTTTTTTGATGCAGTCTACAACCATGGGCTCCTGTGTCTCTTGGATAGTTGGTATCTCTCTTAACTTGAAACTTTATTTTGCCTGGGAATTGAATTTAACTTGAAATGTATTGTGTGAGGTAGGAAATCTCTGTCTTATTTCTATTTCCAATAGTCCCTAACATATTTTTATGATACCTTCCTCTTTTTATTGGCATAAAGGAAAGAATTTTAGTTGTAGAGTTAGACATGATTTTAATCTGGATTATAATCCTATCTCTGTCTCTTAGTAGCTGTATGGTTTAACATCACTGGCCATAGTTTCCTCCTATGGAAAATGGAAGCTTTAGACTAGAATAAGCCTCTTGTAACTTTAGATCTACAAGTCTACTTAATTTAGTGCTCATTGAATATTTCTTCATATAAAGAAGAGCCTCAACCTCCAATTCATTTAATCATCAATACTAATTGTACTTCCTTTGCTCCACCCCATGTTTATGGCTTTTCATTTTGTTTTATTGACAGTCCTTGGTTTCTCTGACACTTTCTTCATATATTTTAAAAATCTGTGTCCATTGCTTTGTTTATTGTCAGTGACGTTATCTGCATAAGCTATAACTGGGCTCAGCCTGCATATCACTATCCCATTTTCATTTTTACACTCCACTTCTCTCAAATTTGATGTGTATTTCCTTATGAGAGGGTCCAGAGACTTAGTAACAGGCTATGATGGCAGACAGTCTTACCTTACTCCTTTTGTCACTTATCACTTTAATTTCTTTTAGTACCCACACCTTAAGTGTGAGGATACTGCTCATATTGGCTTAAAATAGCCTCTCATATTTCACCAGTTCATTGGACACATACATTACTATTATGGTCTTAAAGAGAAATTCATGGGTTTATCCCATCAAAACCTAGTAAATAATAACCTGCCCAGTTTCATACTGTGGCATGTCCTATGATTTCTCTTGCCAGCTATTTGTTTTTGCCCTTTTATAACATATCAGTTCATCTACTATTCCTGTTAGCCTTGAGATCCCCACAAAAAGGTGGCAAGCCATGTTTTAGGTCAATGTTTTTCCAGTTTTAATACGTCAACATGTATGACTCTGTCATAAAGCACCACAGAGAACAGCAACATTGCTGCAGCATTAATTGGCTCATTCCATGGTCAAGCAGGGGCTCTAAAATGAATTTGTTATTAGTAATTTATATTTGTATAGCACTAGGAGGTTTGCCGAAGCACTTTCCTTACAACTACCCTCTGAACTGACTCGTCCCAGAATATCATTGCTTCATAGATGTAGAACTAGAAGGGACTACATCCCTTCTAAAAGTAATTTTTAGCACTCATTTTATTATCCAAGGTCATCTTACTTTCTCCTAAAAGCTACTAAAAACAACAGCTCAAGGGGTGCTTGGTTTTCCAGACCTTAGAAATCCTGTAGAACTCAGAACTGAAGCATCAGACCCAAGGGAGCTTTTAGTTTACAACAGGAGCATTTATTTTACATTTCATAACTTCTATTCATTCTTGTACATAAATCCTATTAATGAAAATCCTATACATGTCTTCATGTATGTACGTAAGAGAAGCACTCCCTCGTAAGCAAGGTGCTAAAAGTCCTTGAATAAGTTTTCCCTATGTATTCCTGGAAGGCGTATATATATTTACTGATCAGATATTTCCCCTTCCCCAATTCATATCTAGAAACACACTTTTTTCAACCCAGATCCCACATTCTTCAAGCATCCAAATGACTTATGACAAACTAAAAGCCCACCTGTTTGCCTCTTTTCTCTCTAGACAAGTGCAACTTTTAGTCTCTTCCTCTTCAGTCCTTTTCCTTTATACTAGAAAAGCTCATGGGAAGAATTACCAGTCTTCTATATTCTTATACCTTATATGTTGCATATTACATTTTATATATATGCATTATATATAATGTCTAGATTATATACTATATAATATTCATCATATAGTCTCATAAATTGAATGTTCTCATTTTACAGTGAGTTTTCTCCATTTACGTTCAGTATCTCTTAATCTTTCAACAAATGCTTTGGGGCTCCCTCTTTTTTTTCTTTTTCTTTCCTCCTATAACTTCTTGATCTCCATATCAGAGTCTATGCTTTTTCTGCTTTCCCACATTGTTTCTTCTCTGAGAACTGAGTATACACAGAATGTATTATTTTCATTTTCTTTGGTCTTCCTCTCCATGTATTTATGGAAGAACTCTTTTTTTTATTTCAATAAACTTCAGGCATAGATGTCCCTCCTGAAGGAAGTGCTCTCTGGGCCCTTTATTCTGTAAGATCTCTCTTACATCTTCTATTGTATTCTTACTGTTTTCATGCTCATCACTATTTTAATGTTTTTCTTATTTACCCCACATAACAGTGTAAAACCTGTCTTCTTTATTTCTTCATCTCTTTCTAGAGCTTTCTCTACCTGTCCTCTCCTTCACTAACAACCTAAGAAGACTTGAATGCCTGAATTCAATTGGAGAAATGTTTTCGGTTCCATTTTTTTCTTTCTTTCTATGTCCTTGTAGCTGACCCATTTGTGTCTTTCTCCATTATATTATGACATACTTTTGGCCAGCTTGCATTGATATGTCCTTTTTCACCTCAAAGGTGACACACAATACACTTTACAGGAGGTACTGCTGTGTCCTTGTTCTCCTTACCTAAAACATTTCTGTTACACTCAAATGATTTTGTGATCCCCCCTTATAGAGTGCTTTTGCCTGTCCCTTATGCCAGCTCTAACCTTCCTCCCCCTAAATGAAAAACACATAATAGGTGTTTAACCTCATTCTCCCCTTTTCCATGGTTCTATTTTACTCTTATATTCCCCAGTTTATATCCCCCAACAGTCTTAGGACCTTGGCTGGAACGACTAACTCATCCATTTCTTTTTAATCAGGTCACCATATTTTCTGTATTTATTCTGTCCTAGAAGAGAATGAGTATTATTTAACTCTGGCTCAATTAGTGGAATTAGTTCAAAGTTCTTTCATAAGACTTGGCCCTTTTTCTCTTGGTACAGACTCTAAATCAATTTTTTTTGTTGATGTGAATTTCACATCAAAACTCTTACTTTCCTGAATTTCAAATACCAAACATGTAACTTGGACTGAGGATACATAAAATAACTAGGACTTCCACCATCTTCTCTTTCATACTTACTGTAGTATATCCCTCCTGTCCATGTTTCTCTTCTCCTTCAGTCTTTTTCAACTCTACCTCTTTGACTTCATCTCTCTACTACATCTGCATTTACCACTGTCTTTGCATCTACTCTTTGTACCTACTGATTTGATCAGCTAAACTGTGGCAATATTATACCATTTTCTTCCTCATTTCGATGACTGTTGCTGACTTTTGTGTAGCCTGTGACATGCAATAAACTACTATACCTTCTTTTTCTATGCAGAGTATTGGTTTATGTATGTATAATAAATATAAGACAAACAAAATATAGGAAAGGAAAACATCTGGGAAAAAATCCAAATAACTGATGTACATAAATTTTAAAAATTAATGATTTTTATCTCTCCCTTCCACTATATCCCCAACAGAAAAATAAAAAGTATAAATATGTATAATCAAAGATCTGGCCACATTAGCAATGTCCAAAATATGCCTGTATCATTCTGGATTTTAAGTCCATCACTTCTCTGGAAGGAAGTGGTGACATAGTTCATCCTTAGTCCTTTCAACTCTTGGTTTATCATATATATCAGAGTTATGAAGTCTTTCGAAGTTGTTTTTCTCTATTATTTTTCTGTTATTAGCTCTTCTAGTTCTGTTCACTCTGCTTTAGATGGTAGAAGTTGTTGAGGGGACAGTTGTAAGACCAGCATTCTCCTATTTCAGGTTCTATATTGGCCCAAAATGAGGCACTCATGAGTCACTGAACACTTACCAAAAGGAGATTTAGTTTCCCTAACACAGTAAGAAGATGCTACAAGAATCTAATAGCACTTAGCTTCTCTGTATCTGCACTCATCATCTTCATGAAGTAAGATGTCTCATCATTGGGACAAGTGAAGGAAATGGTAACTCTTGTAGTCTTCAAAAATATGCCAATTCTGAGAAGTCGTGGGTGCCCATGACTGGGATATTTTACGCCCTAAGATGACCGTGAACTTGTGTCATGGAAGTTGTGAGCAATCAGATCTGCTCATATCCTTAAGACAACTTTGGTTTCTTTTAAGTAAAGCCTCCCCATGCTGTCATCCAAAGTTCTTTGAAACTGTACATGCTATAATTACTGCCCATACCATAAATAATAAGCAGTCTCATTCCATTATTTTTAATGTTGTATTTTGGTCATTCAGTTGTATCTGACTCTGTGATCCCACAGATCGAACTATCTAGGAGGTTTTCTTGGCAAAGCTACTGGAATAGTTTGCTATTTACTGGTCTCAAAGATGGCTATCTCCTTAATTTCTAGTTTAGGAGATTTCTATGTTTCTTTCTAACTGTAGTTACTGTGATCATATTTCCAAATTAAAAAGTGAAATGCATAGTCTAACAAAGCGCATTCATTTTGCAAGTGCAAAAAAAACCTTTCTTTCCTTGAAATCAAGAATATCCATGAAAATCCAAGATATTTGCTCACCACAGCTAGTAGCTGAAGAGAAGGAAATGACTCAAAACATCCTATAAGTCAGCATCCATCCAAAGAATCTTGGTTCATTTAATCCCAGCAGCGGTTTGAGAGTGATCTCTCATACCTAGGGCAGGTTTGCTGGGCACTTCTACAACTAGAGGGATGTATGCACCAAAATCCTACTGCAATTACCTCCATTCAAGGTCTCATCTCTTCTCATATCTACTATTATAATGGCTTCTTAAGTTGCCTTCCTTCCTCAAGCCTGCCACATCTCCAGCATATTTTCTACACTATTTCCAGGGTAATCTCCCTACTGCTGTTTCTGTTGCTCACTACCTCTGTGCTTTTCAGGAACTTACTTAACCTCCCTTGGTGTTTTTCTTCATCTGTGAAATGAAGATGTCGTAACAGATCATCTGTAAAGTCCCTTCCAGTTCTAAATCTTTAGGTCTATGATTATGCTGTTTCTCTACCCAAAAACTTTAGGAATGTCCCATGGATTTTAAAATAAAATATAATTTTTTTAATCCTGGCATTCAAGGCTTTCTTTGATTTGCACCCACCTGTCCCTAAAGTTTATCTTATATTTTCCTGTATACCAAATTTCTGATGAACTGGCTAATCTCTGTCACCCATTCTGGTCTTGCCCTCTCCTATTTCTGTGCCTTCACTCGTTCCTATAATAGATTCTCTTCCCTCCATCTCTATCTATTGATGTCTTTTCATCTTTTGAAGCCCCATTAAGATAACCTTTTCCCTGAAGTCTTTGCTGACTCTCCAGGTGAAAGTGATATCTACAGCCTTTAATTGTTCATAGCATCTTCCCAGAAGCTCTCCACTCTACTTGTCTCACTGTCCCATGAAAAATAGCTCTTTAGATGTATTTCTTTGTACAAATTAACTTGCAAGATGTTTCAGAACCAGCTCTATTTTTTATCTCAGGCACTCAGAAGAGTGATTTGCTCATAGTTAAGTGCCTAATCACTATTTTCTTCCTTGAAGAAAAGTGGAGTCATCCTTGGATTTCTCTCACAGGGAGAAACTTCAAAGAACCACACCATACTCACATTCAAGGTCAAGGAAAGAGTTCTGGCCAAGTATGAGTGGATAAATTACACCTTGGGGACTTCTGCTGTCTACCCCATGTCCAGAGACACACACCAATAATGCATGGCATTGTCCTGGCTTCTGACAAAAACTGGCTAACCTCCAGAAAATCTTCAGCATCAGTGGACTACTAAAATTGCTTGTGTCATTAGATAATTGCCCCCAAGTGCTATAACTGGCAGCCACCTGCCTTCTGCTGCTATGAGTTTATCTCTACCTAAATACTGAAGATGTAGAATTACTTATACTAATTTAGGAATTCCCTTTAGAACTCTTGGTGAATGAGCTTTCTATATGTTTACACCCTCATAGGTGAACCTTATTTGTCACAACACTCCTATGAATGAAAGTAATATCACCATCCTCATTTTACAAATAAAGGAAATGATACACAAAGAAGTTAAACAACTTACCAATAAGGCAATGCTAGAGCCTGGGTCTCTCTTCTTCTAGCTGAATACTCTTTATACTCCACTATGATGAATTACTTAATGTCCTGCACTAAATACTACCCCCACTGGCCTAGAATGGTAAATGTACCTCCACTGATAACTAATTGAATCCCCACTAGTAATGCACTCTGGGAGGATCTGGCTAGCATATAAAATTATAATTAAACTATTACCCACAAGCTATGATTAACTGAGAATTTTTTAATTCATGTTTTACAATTAAGAGATTAAACAATCAAATTTCTAATATTTCCTTAATGAAGTCATGAGCTTCAAGGAAATGCAGGACTATAATGAAATTAAGGAAAAGAGCAAAAGGAAATATTTGACCAAAAGCTTCTGAACTAACAGAGCACTCTCTGCATGCAAGTTAAGCGCTTGGGAGTATCCATAACTCCAGATCACAGAAAGGGTATTTTATTAAATGTATACTTACATCCTTTTAATCTCCCTTCATCCTTTATGGAATGTCTTGTCCTAGGGAACCCCATAGTGGCTCAGGATCATTTGCCCTCTTACATAGAATAAGTGCTCAAACAACAGCCAAGCAGTTTGCCATATGTTCATTTATGTGAATGTGGGGCTTTAAATAGCCAGGCAATTTCATTTTTTGTTTTATGGCATTCAAATAGATGATAATGAGACCAACACTTAGTACATGTCATGGAAGGATCATAGAATCAAAGTATTTAAAGTCAGAAGGGAAGACTATCTCATCCAATCTGCTTTCGAAGCCTTCCTGCAATTGTGTCCACTACCAGGTAGTTAATAATAGTCTCTATGCATCCTTGATTCTCATTCCTTCCCAATAGGTGCCCTTTTACTCTTATCAGTCTGGGTTTTTTTTTAGCTATCTCATGAGCACACCATTCTCTTTCTTATAGGCTTTCCTGTCAACATAGTTTCCCCTACCCTGATTGGCATCCTTTCTCCTGAGACATTTCCAAATCCTCTCCATCCTTCAACCCACAGTTTAAATTCCATCCCTTTCATAAATACTTAATGATCTGCTTCTACTGTTTGACCTTCCTTTGAATTTCTTGATTTCTATCATACAATTTAGTTGTTATTACATACACAGCTTCA
>CM053770.1:61884906-61898911 GCA_028658325.1 Potorous gilbertii
CAGTCCTTTTTCCACTTCTGCTCCTAGAAAAAGAATGAAATCATATTGGATCTGAGCTCCAATCCTAGGCCATTTTCAGGATCTGCATCCAATGCCTTGATGTCATTCAAAAAGACTTATTTAATGGATTTTTATACCCTTTTACCTTTAGTGCAGCTTCTCAAGTCTAAGCACCTAGGAAGTAGCCCTTATTCTAACGCATCGCATTTTACCTATATCTTAGAGAAGTTCTCACACTGTCCATCCCTTCTAAAAGACATAATTTATTAGATGATTTAAGTTGGAAGCAGAGCTGGTAAGAGTAGTTGTCAGTTTATGAAGATTTTTTTTATTTCAAAAGTCCTTGTGTTTGAAAATCTGTGATATCTCACCACCAGCCCATTGAAATTTCTACCTTTACTTACTCTTCAAATACTTCTCCACCTTCTAAAAGTAAGTGATATTGTTATAGGTATTTCATCTACTTATGTAGACAATAGTACTTCCACAACTTATTAGTAGTTTTCATTACTTTCTGTGACAAAAAAAGGTGTTATTATCTGGTCGTAGAAAATCTTCTGAGTGTTATATTGATATTTAGAAGACATAAATCTCTATATACATAAAAATAAATACAAACTACATATATATATATATATATATATATATATATATATATATATATATATATATATATATGTTGTCTATCCCATCCAAATGTAGATTCCTTGCCAGTATGAATTGTTTTATTCTGTACACTTGCTTTATCCTGTGTTTATCTCAGGGTCAGGCACATATTAGGTTTTTTTATAAATATGTTGAGTGTTTGGTTGATTACTTATGAGGTTCTCCAAACTTTGCTAAGTCAGTCCTTAGCCAGTGAACACAAAGTCTAACATTGGCCTATGCTTAACGCCTTTCCAATTTTACAGGATCTGCTGGAGTTTGTATATAGCTCACATGAACATTGAGAACTGATCCTTTTCTTTAGTGCATAATGAAGCAGTGGGAAGGAATTTAATGTGGACACTCAACAATGCCTTGTTTAAAACTCTATCGTTTGATTTTGCACTTGCTTTGTTTTCCTGCAGAGAGATATATTAAGCCCTCATTACTGATTGGCATCTTAATGTTAGTAAGTTCATTGGATTAATTCATAAAGACATAGACTCTAAGGGAATGAGGCTCAGGACAGGTAGGGTCTCATTAGGGGAAATGGGTCAGGAAAGATGTGATTGCCTAGAAGCTGCGTACTAATCCATTCTGTGGAGGACTTCAAATAAGTTATATCTGGGATTGAATCTTGACTCCTGTACTTAAAAACTCTGTCACCCTAGGAACATCACTAAATGTTTTTGTCTCAGTGTCTTCATCTAAACAATGAGAATGATAACAGCAGCTGCTGCACAAGGTTGTTGTAAGGCCTAAAATGAAAATATGTGTCCCTTGTCAAATATTAAAGTGCTATACAGTTATCCCTTCCACATCACAATGTTTCCCATTGTGGTTTCAATATATCACGGGTTGGTATAAAAAATTAAACAGGAAAATGGAGGGAGTTTTGTGGAAGCCACAGATGATTCATGAAGGCCAGCAAAAAAGATGAAGGCACAGAAAAAGTTTAGAAACTCAGAAATGCATAAAATATAGGTATAGTATTATATAATATTAACATATCTTTTAACACCAAAATAATTCTGACTTCTCTGGTATGAAGTAAGAGCCAAAAAATTCTACATGAATTTTCCAGATCACAAGGGCACCACAACCCTAAACCCCAATAGGGAAAGGATAACCATATAAATATTGGATATTACATTTTTGACAGTCCAGAGTTTCTGGAGCATACTGGCACCTAGAAATAGGACAGATGGCAAGAAAGAAATGTAATCATAGAACATTAGAAAAAGAAAGGAACTTAGAGATTGTCTAGTTATACCCTTTAATTTTCCAAATGAGGAAACTGAGACCCAGAAACATTAAGGGATTTATTGAAAGCAACAAACCTGTTTAATGCTAACACTAAGATCACCATCTCTATATCCAGACTGCCAATTCAGGATTCTACTGCACCATACTCGGAGTGCCAAAAGCAAATCAAGCAACTAGCTTTTCCTATGTTATTATTTAAAACATCCTGGGGACTTTCCTAATTAAAATTGACGTGTGCCATATTAAAACATTTATTTTCACTTGTGGCATTCTTCTTCCCCTTTATTTCCTTCATTAGAAAGGCCAGGCGACTCACCATGCTCTGGGCCATCAGCAGTCATCTTGACTAATATCTTGCCACTAGACTTCCATGACTCTGCACATCTCTGCTTCACTTAAATCCAGTTCTTGCACAAGCCAAGACATCACCCTCCTGATATCACCGATCCTCTTCAAGAATGAAGAATGAATGATAGCAATGACCCTCACTGTCATTCTCATTTGTACTGTACTCCAGGGTTTCTAGATCATTTTTTGCATCATGAATCCTAACACACAGATGATGCTTATGGACTCCTCAGAATAATGTTTTAAAATAATTTTTAAATGATAAACTTCATTTGGAGGTTAGTGAAAATAAAATAGTATTTTTTTCTCCCATACACATTCATAGAGCCCCTGAAATCTCTCCATTGACTCATGCATCCCAGGTTAGGAACCCCAACTTTTATGCCTTTTTAGCATAGAGTCATTTCATTTTGACAAATTTATCCCTGTCTGTTGACATGTATTTTTCTCCTCTCTGATGGCTGGTCTCTGAAGTCTTATCCATTCTTCCATCCTGTCTTTTGCATCTCATCTTCACATTTTAATATCAGTCATCAGACTGGCTTTTTACACTTGCTTAACTTTACCCTTGTTACCAATTCTGTTCACATAACCATGCCCCTGGAGCTTTTTTCATATTTCTATTTTACAAATATTCAGAAAACCTCCTTTGCTCTATTTTGTTTTAAGAAGAAAAAAGTACAACAAAACAAGATAGGAATAGCTGACTTTCTGTGGTCTTTCTTCCACCTATGTCTTCCCTTCTTTAAAAATCACTTCATCAGGTATGATCACCACAATACTATAAAGGTCTATAACTGGATTGCTATCAGTATGCCCTCCAATCATCTTTTTATTTAAATAAACATGTTAAACTATTGGCCATCTCAGTGCTAACTAAGGAATATCTAGGATCTTAGTTAAGCCGTCCTTCGATAACTGTCACTAATGTGCTTGGAGCTTCCATACTTAGGGAGGACCTACCAGGACTGGTACTGGTAAAATGACAGGGTAAATAGTATTGTCTTAAGAATCCTTTTATCATCATACTCTGCTACTATGACCTTCAGAGATCCCAGTACACCTTGGATTAGTATTGCCTTGATTAGATATTGATGTAGGGGCATAATACAATGGATTAGATTGGAGTCAGAGAGCCTGGATTCACACCCTGCCTCCTGAGGTATGCTAGAGCCAGCTCAGCTTACCAATATGGCTATATATTGTTAAATTTTCAGTGTGAACATTTACACCTTGGAAATCAACAAATTCTATAGAGATTGATTTATTATTTTGTTGATTGACTTGAGAAAGTGATGAAGAAAATGTTAATAATGCAAATTAAACTTACAAGTGTATTGTGTATTTTTTTTGAGAGCCAGTTGTTAAACATTTACCAGCACACCCCTGCCTGTCTCTGATTTCTACTGCTTGAGTGACCTTAGGCAAGTCCGATCAACTCCTTGGACCCCACTTTACTTATCTGTTAAATGACAAGGGGTAGACAAATGGTGTCTAAGGTCCCTTCCTGCTCTGATGACCTTGGTTTGAATTCTGTCTCCGAAACTTATAACCTATGCAACTTTTGTAGAAGGACTAAGTATAAGTTGGTTTTTACTTTTACTACATGTCCAGAATATTTTTGGAATCCTAGCTCATTAGAAAAATATCTTCCTGAGTCTACTACTGAGTTGGTTAGATGACTATGATACCATTATTTTTTCAGCTAACAAAGCCAACTTGGTGTATTGTTTCTACACTAGATTGTGAGTCAGGAGTCTTCAATTCCATATGTGACTTTGGCTCTGTGATGATGGGCAGGTAATTAATTTAATCTGAGTCTCAGTTTCCTTATGTGTAAAATAACCTGCCTCCTTCACTGGATTGTTATAAAGAAAGCATTTTGCAAACAACAACAAAAACCCACTGAAGTGTGAGCTATTATGAATTGATTGTCTTAATCAGAAGCAAATATGTATTAAGTTGAAGAACCTTGGGGGTGGGAACATATGTAGTTCAACTGCCTCATTTTACAAATTAGAAAGCTACGGCCCAGAGAGTTTAAGTGATTTATTGTATGTCACAGAGCTAGTTAGTCATAGAAACACAACTAGAACCCAATGTTCAACGTCATGTTGCCTCCTCCATTGTATATGGATCTTTTATGTATCTTTGGGAAGAGTTTCATTTAGACTGAATTCACATATTCTGGGGTTTCAGAAGCGAAACAGAAATAATTAAACATGAAAAACACATTGATATCAGAAAGTTTTAAAAAGCATTGATTGAATACATGATTGGAAACGTCCACTTAGTGCCTGGAATATAGTAGATGCTTAAGTGTGAGCTGACTGATTAAGAAGGATTCATAGGATCTTAGAAGAAAAGAGCTTAAAAGATCTGGACAAGAAGGGAGAGAAGCATGCTTGGGTTACAAAGCTATATAAATAACCAAAAAAAAGCTAGGTCTTATTCAAGAGCAACATGATAGTTATAATGATAGTATCTAACAGTTATGGGCAGGGAGGTGGCACAGTGAATAGAGTGCTCAACCTGGAGGCAAGAAGATTCATCTTGACTTCAAATCTGGCCTCAGACATTTACTAGCTAGATGACCCTGGACAAGTCACTTAAACCTATTTGTCTGTTTCCTCATCTATAAAATGAGCTGGAGAAGTACATGGTGCCATTCCAGTATTTCTGCCAAGAAAACCTCAAATGGGATCACAGAGAGTCAGATATGGCTGAATTGACTGAACAACAAAAACATTTATGTAGCATTTTACATATATGATTTCATGTGAACCTCACGACTTGAGCTCAGAAAGATTGGGGAAGGAAGGAAGGAAGGAAGGAAGAAAGAAAGGAGGGAGGGAGGGAAAGAGAGAAGGACGGAAGGAGACAAAGGGAGAGAGAGATGGAGGAAGACTTTATTAAGCGACTACTTAGGCATTGTAATAAACACTCTACAAATATGATTTAATTCTAACAACTCTGGGAGGTAATTGCTATTGTTATCCCCATCTTATAGTTGAAGAAACTGAGAGAAGTCAAGTGATTTGCCCAGTGTCACACAGCTTGTAAGTATCTGAGGTTGAATTTGAACTCAGGTCTTTCTGACTCCAGGTCCAGCATTCTAGTCATGGTACCCTCTAGACACAAGTGGAAATTAAGGCACAGAGGGATTTCCCAAGGATCACACTATTAATTGATGTCAAAAGCAGAATTCAATCCAAGTCTTTCTGACTCCCAATGCAGCACTCATTCATACTATACCGTCTTACTCTTTAATTTGAGTTTATAACTCCCCATTGCACACTTAACTTGGTAATCAAGATACAGTTTTAGCAAGTTAAGATTTAGCCAACATCAAAGTTGGTTTTGTGGTTTGTTTTTTGACTGTTGATGTCAACATAGCCTTGATGGCCTTTGCCACCATTGATGAACCAAATGTATTCTGAAGTTCACCAGTGATCACAGCCAGATGAACATGTCCTTGTCATTCCTTCTGAGGAACAAGAAGGATACTGAGTCATTTCTTTCCACGCAGGTGGGGGAGGCAACATGACATTGAACCAATAGTCGTGGGTTCCGGTCTTGGTTCTATTACTAACTAGCTAAGTGATGGACAATGAATCATTTAACCTCTCTGGGTCACAGTTTTTTGCTGTAAGGCGTTCTGAAGAGGCTTATGGGGAAAGGATGGGCACATCTTCGAGTTTCACAGTGCATTCTAGTCATCAGCTAAACTATGATTAAGATTAAGAGGCTTCTTCAAATCCTGAGACACAGGGCATGAATTTAAATGAGAATTTATTATGGAAGGAGTCTTCAAAAACGTAAGAATCGTATGCTGATAATAAATTATGGGCAGCAACCTTTCTCTGTGAAACTGCCCATTTATACAGAAGCCCTAACTGCCCAAACAATAAATGCTTTGTTCTTTTAAATACTGGAGAAAATACATTAATGCAGTCCATGTCAGAGAGAGAGAGAGAGAGAGAGAGAGAGAGAGAGAGAGAGAGAGAGAGAGAAGCAGTAGAGAAGTGCATTTTACCAAACATAGAAAAGAAGGCCACCTATTTGATTTAATTTAAAATAAAATTGAGGAAGTGTATTTTCTTTTACTATTTCCTTGATCTGTGAAGTTTCTAAAATCTAAAATCTCCTTTGCTACATATCTCTTTGAAAAAAAAAGATGAGGAGACTGTAGTTATTAATGACTCTCTAACAAGTGAAACCAGGTAACAATTGCACATATTCAAATATTTCTGTCTGGCAGGCCATGACAGGTGTACTTAGCAGCAATTCGCCTGACATTACCAAAGAAGCTTAAGAAGTAGCTTGTCATCCCATGTAACAAGAAATTTTCATCATTAAAGATCTTCATAGAAAGCACACAGGGCATCTTCTCGATTCAGCACTGTCTAATGGAAAGGCTCATGTATTTTCTTCGCTGTGTCTGATAGGTTTTCCATTTTAACTTAGGAGGGGCAAAAAGAAACCTACCTCATACTATATGCCCCGTGAGGTGTTTACATGCACATATATATGTTGTGTTTCTTGAAAAATGCATTGTCTGAAATATATTGGCATCCCCTCTATTTCCTCCTTAAGGCTTTTGGGAGAACACAACAAGGTTGCTTAGTTGCAGTTAACATGTAGGCAGACATGGGATGGCACATTACATAATTTTAGCAGTATGCACATTTAGCAGCATAAACAAATTATCTAATCTAGGCCCAGGAGAGGAGAAATAGATTGAATATAAAAAAGAAAGACTGGCAAACTTTAGAATTAAAGCAACAAAAAAAAATGGAGCATTTCATCAATACTGGAGCTAAGCAGGTAATGCAAAGTCATTGCTGGATGCTTCTTTCTTTTATGTCTGATTTATGTGCCACCTTTTCCATAAGGCCAATATTGAAACTGATCACTTACTCCCCAAAGTTTCTCGGGGTGCTTTGTGAGAACAGTTTCTTTTCTGCTAACACCTTTTACCTTCCATTCCTTTCATTTGTAAATGTGCTACATTCTTACTTAATAAGCAGCTTGAAAGCAAGGATGGTATTTTTTATTTTTGTTTCCCCAGGGAATGGCACAGGGTCTTGAAAATGATGATTATGATTAGTAACTTCATTGATGAGATCATAATCCTTTTACAACTTTTAATACATGGTCTTGAAATTTACTGCGATTAAAAATTCTTCATTAGTTTCTCTGAACTTAGCTCTGACAGCAAAGATCTTCTTGTCATGGAGTCCAACTCAAAGAACGTCCAGACTGGTGGGACATGAAAACTTTGCTACTATTACCCCCATTTTAGAGATGATGAAACTAGACTGGAAGAGGTTAAGTGACTTGCCCAGGGTCACACTGCTAGTAACTGTCCAAGGCTAGATTGGAACTCAGGTCTTCCTTCTTCTAGGCCCATTCTCTATCCATTGTACCACCTAGGATCTGGCTAACACTCAGGTAAAATCTCTGAGTCTGATGATAAATCCTAAGTGATGAAAACTAAATTAAAACTCTGAGTTCCAGCTCATTTGACAGTTCCATTCATACAAATGCAGTATTTATCTCCATCCAACATAGTCTGGAAAGCTGATCCCCTCAGTCTTTCTTTTTTCCATGATAGCCAGTGTGTGAGTAAGTGAGTGAGTGAGTGAGAGACAGAGAGTGTATGTGTGTGTATTGTACAGAGGGAGGAATATCAGTTTAAAAATATTTTATGTCTGAGGCAACCAAAATAATCTGGGTTTTCATGTTGCTCCTTGGCTACTCCTTGCATATCACTTGTCTCCCAAATAACTGTTCAAGATTTAAGATAATCTGTGGGTCTGTGACTTGCAAAACAACAGCTCACAAATCCCCATCATTTTTTTCTCTAGTTAGCCAGAAGAAACTTTCAATGAAGGAGGCAGATAACCTTTAATGAAATAGTGCAGTGAGAAATTTGGCAATAGAATATTCCACCCATAAATCTACATACTCATATAAATCTACATTCGTACTCACATACACACTCATACATACCAAAGATGTACATCAAAAGATATATATATATATATATATATATATATATATATATATATATATTATTATTCCTGAGGCATGTATGTACAAATGGAAATATATATGTGTGTGTGTGTGTATATGTATACACAAGTGCATATACTTATACATATGTTGTTAATCATGAAGGACCCACATAAGGACCTTTGGAGGAAGAAATACCTCCCATATTGCAGACTCCTGATGTCTTCTTGTCCTCTCATTCTCCTGTTCCTCTCTGGATGCAAATTCTTTGCTGGGTGGGTTTTTCTGCTGTAGTTGCCACTGAACTCATGACAGCTGCTGTGATCAAGGTGGTTACTCTACTGGTGGTCGGAGAGCCCCTGTAGTGCATGCTTTGCTGATCTCTCTTGGTCTCAGTCAGTTAAGTAATGTTCTAGTACCTGGGAATATATACTGCGCTAGGTATCACTGCCTGCTATTTTCTGGACTCATCTCTTTAGGACCACCCAAGCTATTTCAACTTCAGTTTACTAAAAGTAGTAACTAGAACCTCTCTCTCTCATATGTGCAGACTTATATTGCAGTCAACACTACCTCTTCTGGCTAACAAAAGCCAGAGAGAGGCCCCTTAGACTGATCCTTTCTTTTCAAACCCGATGACTAGTTTTCTATTGCAGATAGCTGACTGAAGGTTACATATTCCTAAGATCCTCCCTGGCCCAGCTGCAAATGCATTTGAGCCAGAAAAAAGGGTAAACTAAGGAAGAGAAATCAGTATTTTGTAGTCAGTTATCTTGGATTTCTGTCTTATTATAAAGAGTAGCAAAACATAGTGATTTTGGCACTGTGTTTTGTCCTGTGAAAAACTCAGGTTGAGTATGTAAATACATAGTTTCCTAAACAGGTATTTCACTATCGGTTGCTTTTCCATTGTGCCTGACTCTTTATGATCTCATTTAGGGTTTTCTTGGCAAAGATACTAAAGTGGATTTCTAATTCCTTCTCCATCTCATTTTACAGATGAGGAAACTGAGGTAAATAGGGTTGAGTGACTTGTCCAAGGTCACATAGCTAGTAAATGTCTTAGGTCAGATTTGAACTCATGAAGATGAGATTTTTAAACTCCAAGCCCAATGCTCTATCCACTGCACCACTTCACCATGTTGTTTAAGAGTTTAGAGGAGTCTTTGTTTTCTCATGAATAATATGGAATTGGACCAGAAAGCAGTGTCAAGAGTCTCACTTGAGACTCAGTTTTCTTCTATATAAAATAAGGCAGTTGGACTAGATAACCTGTCAAGTTTCTTACAATTCCAAATCTGTGATCCAAGGCAAACATTTCTCTCCAGGCAGAATCAGCTAAAGAAAAAACATTTATTGTTCTGACTAAATGAGTAAGACTATTTGGTGTCTTAACTTCTGTCGTTCTGTAACACACAGTCTCCCATATAGTTGAGGTTATGCCCTTGAACACATCATGTCTGTTTTTGCCTCTACGTCATTCTTTCTTTTCTTCCTTTTCCCCTGCCTCTCAGTGAATAAATTGCATTAAAATGGAAAAGATTTGCCCATCCTTCAGTGCCCAACTCAATTCCCCTTTCCTGCAATAAACTCCTCCCAAGTACTTGAGTCTAAAAAGATCTCTTCCTCTATTACACTTAAGGTTAATGCCATTGTTCAACATTTTTCATCTGTGTTAATCTTCCTCTAACTAGATTGTAAACTCCTTGAGGGTGGGGACCAAGTTATATACATCTTTCAAATGAATTACTATATCTGACTTGGTGCTATATGCATAGGTGCTCCGTCAATACTTGCAGACTGATTTAATAACCATAAACCATTCCTATGATCATAAAACAAAATAACCCTGACTTCTCTATTGCTTCCACACCAATGTCCCAGTGGTACTGAGGCTTCTAAATGAAAGACTAAACCGAATAACATTGCATTCTTTTTTAATCTCATCTATGGATATGTCTGGAGGGGAAATAGAAAACCCTTTTTTTCCTTCTTATAGTCTGAGAGTTTCCCCTATTTCAAAAATATTTTCTCAGATTAGTCATGCTATCTATCTATATTAACCTAGAAGCCTGAAAAGAAGGTTCTTTGATTCCCCTCTTTTTTCTATTTAGATTGCCTTTTTTTTAAAATCAATAAGTGTCCTTTAGCACTGCTAATGGAACACAATAGGCTCACTCATTCAGATGAATGAAATGTATTCAATCTTACAAATGTTTTTATCCAAATATGTAACTGATGCATTTTTTCCAATTTTTTATCCAAATAGCATGAACAGAGATATGGAGAGATTAATCCAAAACGCCAAGCAGGAAGAAATATAAGGCTTTCTGCATAATGGCTTAGAGGGGAATCTTCTCCTTGAAGGAGGATACAGTTAAGAATAAATCAAGATGCCGCAGGGTTACATGAAGCAGCTGCATTTTCATCACCGAAAATAAGACCCTTTTATTTAAATGAAATCACTGGTTTAAAGCCAGAATGTAAAACTTGAAATGACAGTTAAGGTATTCTCTCCCCAAGGGAAATTTAGCTGTATCAGTGCACATTAGCATCTTTTAATGTTCCTTTTTTCCATTTCTTCTTCTTTTTTTTTTTTTGCTAAAAGCTTTGGGAGGTGAAACTTTCTAGAAAGCAGAAATTAAGTTTTCATCATGTTAACACATTGATCACCAAGTTGTTTACACTAGCACCAGGTGAGACCAAGGCTTCTCCACAACCAGTCTTAACGTCATCACATTCTATTATTTTATCACACAAAAAATGTCTTCTGAGTGAAAAGTCAAACATAATTGCTATTTAGACTGTCCACATCACCAGCTTTTGTAGACCAGAAACAAACATGACTGTTGAAAATCAGGAGCCATCATTTCTCCAAAAAAAGGAGGGTGGGCAAATACACAAAACAAACTGACAGACTGCTCTTGTCTGGTCTCAAAAATAGGAAAAAGAAGATAGAGGAAAATCGCTGGCTGCTTGCTTTTGTTAGCCTCATGTGGTAGTTTTTCAGTGAATTTATGAACAGTTCATAAATGTAAGTGGCTTCTGAAGATTTGCTGTATTTGCATAAAAGTATTCATTCTGTTCACACACATGCAAAAAATAAAACCTCTGAGAGTTTGGGGAGATTTATTTCCATCATAAAAAGATGTTACATTACAAAGGATTATGATTGGTGCAGTGAACCTAAAATATCCCCCTGTCTTCTCCACTTTATAAATCATTTCAGCCAATTCAGCTAACATTTATTTGGTTAATAAGATGAACATAACAAAGAAAAGGTAAAGTGGGCCTTAGCAACATTGCATAACAGGAGTTTTACTATACAAATTATCCCCTCTGTCTGAAATATTTTTTCTCATTAAAGAAGTCTAATGGTCTTCAAGAAATGGTATGAAAGAGGTAGAGCGGTACATGGCAAGGGGTGCCAAATTTAGAATCTCAGGCCCTGGGTTCCAATTCAGGTTGTAACACTTACTATATGTGTGAGGTTGGGCAAATCATTGCAAGTCTCTGGGCCTCTGTTCCTTTAACTAGAAAAAAATGGCAAAGTTGGACAAGAAAATCTCTAGGGCCCCCTCTAGCTCTCAATCTATAATCTTATAACCATATTTCATCAAGCAAATATGAGACTGGAAGAGGAAATAAGTCAATGATAGAGTGAGAGAGAGATTATAAGTACTACACTAGTGTGTGTATACATGTGCATATAGATGAGTTTTATAGGAAGATACAAGTAGAATTACACAAAATAAGAAGGCAAGGACAATTTGAGATCTAAATCCTATCTTCATAAGGCTAGAGAAAATGTAAACAATTACCTAGAAGACACATAAAGAATTAGAGGAAAAGCATTAGTATCTGGAGGTGAGGGGGAAACCTCCTGCAAAAGCTGAGGCCTTAAAGGAAGCCAAGGTAAAGGGGAGCTGAGGTGGAGGTGAAGTAGCATAGGATTCTACATACAAGCGACAGCAATGCAAATATACTAAGATGGGAGATGGTGCGTCATGTTTGAGGAACTCTAGTCAGATCTTGAAAAGGAGATCCTTCTTTAGTTTTTAGAAAAAAGCTGAAGATCATTAAAAGTAGGGTGCCATTTTCCAAATACAATCCAGCCTTCAGTTTTCCTATTCAATTCTCAATGAGGTAATTTTCTGTGTTTTTTATATAAAACATAGGTAATAATAGATCAACTTTTGTGAGCTGACCGCTTATGTCTAACATAGCCTTTTTATTCCATCTGGTTTTCTTGTTTATATAGTTGGGTTGAACTTTTTTTGTATTAAGACTGTCACAATTCATGAAGGAAGTTTAACTGAAATAATTCAGTTAGCTACCTCAATGAGAAAATCAAAAGAAACTAGAGTTGAATGTCACCAGAAACTCTCTATCTCTTTGAATCAGTGAAGAAAATATGAGGAGTTAGGAGGATTCATTCCCTTGTAAAACTTAAAGGGGATGATGTTGGAAGATTACAAGCTTTACTTTCCTCTCTACAATGGGCAGAATCCATATTCGTGGCTGGATTGAAAATGTGGCCTTGCCACTAGTAAGCAATGGCCAGAATTCAAGTTTTTAGATGCACTCTATATAACAGAAAGTTGTCAATTTCCTTTTGTGTGCTAAGGTATTTGTTCTCTCCTCCTAGGAATAACCATCACATGGAACTTATTTTCATTCAGTACACTTTTGAGATACCTTCATTCTGAAGGTAAAAAGATCTGAACTTCTTTAGGAAACACTAGAGTCATTTTTCTTGACTAAAAGAAGGAATGATCTTAAAACCTTGGTTGTTTTTATAGAAGGAAGCAGTTAGGAAACATTTTTGCTCTGCATGAGAGAACCCAGTCCCTTCAGCTTACAGAAAGTAATATGACTTCAGTAGTAATCAGTGCTACACTGCAATCAGTGCTAATTTGAAAAGTCTAGGCTATGGAAGAAAACTTTGTTATCAAATTATGACTTCTGCATTCCAAGCCACAGCATAACGAACTAATTCCCTAAACTGAAAAGCTCAAAATGTTATCCCCCCTTACCTCTCCCTTTAATAATCCCAGGTTCCTTAAAGGTATACATGAAGGGCTGGCATCTACAGGTGGTCTTTTTAAATCCCCCTCCAGAGTTGTTAATGTGTTCCCTTCCCCAAAATTATTTTGAATTTATTTTGTATATGTATATACATATATATGTGTGTGTATACATACATATAATATATATGTGCACATTATGCATAATATGCATATAATATCTAGATATGCATGGTATATACATATAATATGTGTGTATATTTATCGTTGTTTGTATCACTTGTTTCCAGTGAAATGAAGATCTTTAGGGGCAGGGATGGTGCCATTTTTGCCTCTGTAGCCACAGTATCTGGTATATGATTTCATATGCATGATTTTGGGAGGGCTGCTATTGGGATTAAGTGACTTGCCCAAGCTCACACAGATAGTAGGTATCTGAGACCTGATTTGAACTCAGGTCCACCTGTCTCCAGGGCTGGTGCTTTATCTGTTGTACCACCTGTCTGCTAGGTGGTGCAGTGGATAGAGCACCAGTGCAGGAGTCAGGAGGACCTGAGTTCAAATCTCTTCTCAGACACTTGACACTCACTAGCTGTGTGACCTTGGGAAAGTCACTTAACCCCAATTGCCTCATCCTGGGTCATCTCCAGTCATCCTGATGAATATCTGGTGACTGGACTCAGATGGCTGTGGAGGAGAAG
>CM053770.1:61899411-61931747 GCA_028658325.1 Potorous gilbertii
AACTAATACTAAGCATGTGCAAGGTCTGTCTAATCCATTAGTGAAGTCAAATGTAGGAAGCTAAGTTTCTTCTACCTTTTCAATTAAATTAAATAAGCAGTTATTAGCGCCTACTCTGGGCAAGACTCTGTGTCAGGTCCTGAAGATGCAAAAACCCTCCCCCTTCAAATAATAAGACAAAGAATCTCTCCAAAAAATACAAAGACCTCCCTTCCCTCTTCCCTTAAGGAACTTACATTCTATTGGATGGATACCACATTTACACAGATTAATAAATAGAAGCCATTTGATATTAGGGTAAAAACAGTAACAGGAAGAAACTGGGAACCACTTTAAAGGAACCTTGAAGGAAATGAAGGAGGCAAAGATGCAGAAGAATGATGCTTCCAAGGGTGCTTCATAGCCTACGTAAAAGCACGGGGACAGAAAATGGGATTGAAAGTTTGGGGAATAACATGTAGATAAGTTTGGAACATGAGTTCAGAAATAAAAATAATGTATAAATCAGAAAAATTGACTCAAGTCATGCTGCAACAGGTTTTCAATGTCAGGCTGAGTCATTTTGTCCTTTCTGTCCAGAAGTCAGGAAGTTCTTTGTAGTTCTTTTTTATCCCTCAGTACTCCAATTTAATTTTAAAATGGCAGGATTGTACTTTCTTAGGGAATAATGTTGCCCATTTTGATATCAGTTCACTGGTAACTCCACTACCAGCTGATGTCTTGCTTTATTTCCTAAATCTGATTCCACTAAGTGACTAAGTATAGCCCTCAGCAAGTGCCACAGACTCTTAAAGCGCAGATTCATTTCTATTACTACTGCATCAGATCTCTATATATTCACTATAGCCATTCAGTTGTGCCATTGTCAATAAAAAGCAAAATGGAAACATGACCTAATAGAAAACCCGAATACTCTAGAATGGGATTAGTCACAACTAGAGAAAAAATATTAATAGATTTTAAGAAAAGATGATTATCTTTCTCTCGTAGTGTCACTCCAGTAATTAACCCAGGATAATTCCACCCTCTGCTGTCTTCCTTTCTTCCCAATTGCAATATTCATCTGCCACAATTGAATTATAGTTGGAAGACTGTTTTCTTGCCAGGAATTGATATATACTCAGTTCAAGCATGGACAGAGGTTGCATATATGTACTGGAAAGAGAATCAGACTAGAAATTCAGAAGATCTCTAAACCCCGCTCTAGAAATGCCTGGCAATGTGACCTTGGGCAGTTCAACTTCCTAATCTGTGAAATATGTCAGGGTTGAGGTAGTCATTAGAAATTGATAGCAGTATCCAGGGGGAAAAAAATCAATGAATTTATTGAATTGGTTAATTAACATACCCAAAAATGATTGGGGAACTAATTAGCTCTAGGAACTCAAATAATTCAGAAAATCAGGGTTTTTTTCCCAAAGATATACACGCAAATGGCTCTGTGATTTAATTTATTCAGAGGGCTCTTTTAGTGGTGCATATCACAAATTACCCACTTCTTGGGCAACCCTAATGTGAGTTCATCTAAAAATTATTTACAGGGTCCCACCAAATATATTAGAGGTCTGTCCTGATTCCTTCTTTCATGTGGGGAAATGCAGCAGTTTACCTGTCCGTTCTTTACACATGACAGCCCATCTTTACCTTCTTACACATGATCCCTTGAAGGTTCCTTTTACTCCTTTGGAGTTCCTCATTGATTTGATATTGCAATTTGCTCTCCTTCATCATGTTGCTCTCCGTTGTTTTTGTTTGATGATCCTTTTTAGTTTCTTGGAGACAGTTGTATTCCATGCCTTGCTTCCATACAGCAAAAGCAGTAGAATTGTTAATATTGAAATAATGGGCTTTTGCCTTCTAGGGAAGTCTGGAGTGAGTTAAAAAGCTTTTCATGGTTCCAAAAACAATTTAGCCAGTATTCCTCTTCCTAAGGACCAATTCATTGTCCAATGGTACCATATGTACATAGGTCCCATACACACTATTGCAAAGTTCTATAAAGGGTCCATTCAAATGCTTATTGAAATCTGAACAATAGAGAGTTTTCATCCACTTGATCTTTCCATTCACACAAATTCCTTTGATTATAGTTATCCTCTAGGAGGCTTCATAATGTTCTGGAGCTTGAAGGATATTTAAAAAATACCCACATATCTGTGATGAATCATTTGAGCTAATTATTAGCAGAAATTAATTATAAGAATTAAAAAATCAACTTTGACTTGGGAAAGAAATAAAACAAAACAATAAAATTGTAAGACTAAATAAGAGTACTGGATTGTCCTAAATAAATAATATTATTCTATTAATATTTATTAAAGGACAATATTAATTGCTATTGAAAACTACACTAAGACTTTGGGGACATCCTGTATAATGTGTAGGAGCTTGAAGGGACATCTGAGATCATGTAGTCTAACCCCTTTTTATACAAATGAGGAAATTCTTACCCAGGAAGGTTAGGTATTTATCCAAAGCATCATAGGTAGCAGGTATCAAAGTGATTTCCTATTGGAAAATAAATATTAAACTTAATCATGCCATTAAAGACAGAAAATTATATTCTGAGAAATAGATACTCATTGGGGAAAAAAGTAGTGGAAGAAAGGTTAGACCTAAAAATAACCCAGTCAAGAAAATTTAACTGGTTCTTAAATTATTAAACATGAAAAAATTCCTGACCTAACAAAATTTGACATGTAGGTGAGAGAAATTAATAAAGTAAACAAAAATAAGGAAAAGATCCTAGCTTTTAAAATGGGGAAATAGTATGTATATAGTATGACTGAATCTCAGTCAAAAGGCCACATTTAAGGATCTAGAAGGCCACATGTGGCCTCCAGGTTACAGGTTCCCCACTCTTGCCCTAGTGTGAGCAAGGCAGGATTATGTTCAGAATCTAAAAGTGACTTGGATTTCCTAGTTCTAGGATATTCTTTCGAGTTTTTCCTCACTGGGGGAAAAGTGTTACTGCTGTACATAGTGGTAGTAGTTGTATTGGCAATAGTAGTACTCAAAAGGATACTAAAAATACTCAGTCTTTCTTTTAGTTTGTACTTCAAGGTTTCACCTGTTTCTGAGAAATCTTAGCCAGGATACTGTGGCATAAGCTATGGAGTGGGAGGTAGTGATAAGTAGGAATGAATGAGAAAAAAAGCAGAATAGCAAGCAGAGGTCAGAAGCCTGGGTTGTAAATCTTAGGGCTGCGAGCATCAGGCAATAACAAAGTCTGAAGTAAAAACCAAGGTCAGCAGCTGAGATTGCCTTTATAGATCCTTGCAAGGAGCTGGATGGGCCTAAGGCAGTAGCAATGTCCAAAGCACAGGTGGACTTAGAGCCAGCCAAACAAGCAGGTCCAGGGAGAGGTAGCCGGAGAGGTTGAAGAATCAGACTTCTTTACCAGAACAGCCACAGGCTGTTAAAATAGACCCGAATATTTTCAATTAGTTGAACTCACTGGCTTAGAGATCTGCCCAAGATGTTAAGCCCACCACTTTGTAAATTCCTACCATGGCCACCACCCTCAGTATAACTTTCCCTGGCAGCCATGGAAACCATGTTGGTGGTGGTGGACAGGGGATAAATGCAGCCGATCAGCACTCATCAAATATTGATTAAAAAGTCAGAATCATCATGATGCCCTTATTATTTCACTCCAGCAAATGCCTCTAATTCCTAATGCTGTTTCTTGGGCTAAAGATAAACTTCTTCTTGCCCTAAAAACCATAGAAATTTTAAAATACCAAGCTGCAAGTCAGGGATTTTATTTCCTTTGAACCCCAGCAAGGGGGCTAGTTTTACTTTACCCATCAATAATGAATTGGAGACTCACTCCATATCTCTCTCTCTCTCTCTCTCTCTCTCTCTCTCTCTCTCTCTCTCTCTCTCTCCCTCCCCCTCCCTCTCTCCCTCCCCACCCCCCCCATCTTCCCATTCCAGTGATTGTTTTCTCCCTGCAGCTGCCAAATGCCTTAAGAGAGCTTCAGCTGAAATTTTAGCTTTTTTTTAAGGTGGGGGAGAAAACATCCTCAGTTGATGTTACTTAGAACAGCTGGTGGTTTCTACCACTGACTCCCAAGTGGTCACAGTCACAATTTGTGGCTAGCCTTGTCTTCAAACATCTCAGGGCAACCAAAATACGACAGGATGACAGATAGTCCTCTCAATGGATACTGACAAACAAATTAGTTCAAAGATGCTTTTTGTAACCGAGCAGATGTGTTGAGCTCTATCATATGGAACAAGCAATGAAAAACTGTCCATGTCCCATCTGTGCCTTCCCCCTCCCCCCACCAATCACTGATGTACTCGCAGTGGAATATGATACACAACACACATTTGGCCTATGCTTATATGAGGACAAAAGTCTGAGAGATTTGTTTCATCACTTGTCTATAGCATTCCTAGGATATAACCCAGAAGGGCAGAGAGAATTCTTTCCAGGAATTTATAAAGTTCATTTTAAAATAACCTAATTAAATACAGAGTTTTAACTCAAGGAAAATATGTCAACACATACACCTTGTGCTTGTGTATGAAGCCTTGGTGTGTCATAAGTTCTGACTCCAAGAACCATCAGGTCATATATACATACATGGCATCCCCCTTAGTTTCATCAGTCTATAGACAAATGAGCATTGTTATATGCAAGCCAGATCACCATATCATTTACAATCCAAATAACATGACAGAAAAATATCACATACCTTCCTCCTATTCCTCAATTCCAGGCCCAATTTAATTAATACTTGTTAAGGATCTGTAAGTTAACCAATGCTGTGAAGGAAATAAGGGTCAATAAAATTCAGTCTCTGCCCTCAAGCTTAAAGCATAGTTGAAGAAACAGGACATATTCCTTTTTTATTTAAATTTTTATTTTTAGTTCCAAATCCATTCTCTTCAGTCCCACTCCCACCCATTGAGAGGGCAAACAATGTGATATCCATTATACATGTGCATTAGTGCACGTTGCAACACACATGCACTTGCGCACACACACAAAAAATAAAGTGATAGAAATATGCTTCATTCTATACCCAAAGTTCATCAGTTTTGTCTCAGGAAGTGAGCAGCATTTTTCATCACAAATCCAATGGAATTATCATGAATCACTGTATTGACCAGATTCACAAAGTCTTTCACAGTTGATTATATTCCTAAAAAAGGTAATTACCAATGGAAATGAGCAGTGCTAGATGACTGGCATACATTCAGCAAGGGAGACATGAGATAAGGTTGAAAACACAGACTGACTTTGGAAAGCCTTGAATGCCAAATACAATGTAGACTTGATTTACTTGCCATCTCAGAGCCACTGAAAGAATATTAGGGCCTTACTTTATTTAGGAAGGTTAATCTGATAGCATGGTACAAGATGGGTTTGGGAAGGGAAAGGAAGGAGTAGGTAAACTAATTAGAAGGTAACAAAACTTATTAGAGGCAATGGAAGACTAAACTAGGACAAAGGCACTGGAAGTAGCAAGGTAGGAATAGGAGCAAGAGATATTGAAGAGATAGACCTAATGGGAGCTGATGGAATGAAGTTCATCACTTTGGCCATTTAAGGCTTTGCACAGTTTAACCCCTACCTGCAAGTCCAACCCATCTCCCTCCTCCTTTACATATGCATTCCAGGTACAAAGAAAGGAAAATAGAAGTCCCAGTTCTCAAGGAGCTCGCAACCTAATGGAAGAGACAATGTGCAAATAAGATTTATAAAGTGTAGAAAGAAAATTGTCTCAGAAGGAAGTCGACAACATTAAGGGGAGCTGGGAGAATTTTTGCAGAATATTAGACCAGCTGAGATTTGAAGGAAATCTGAAAAGCCAAGAGGCCAACAGGAAGAGGGAGAGCTTTCCAGAACTGAGGGCCAGTGAAAACTACTCAGAATCAGGAGATGGTGTATTTTGTAGGAAAAACAGAAAGGAAGCCTGAGTCACTGGATCATAGAGTATATGAGAGTAAGTAAAGGAAGATTGAAATGAAGTAATTTAATGAAGAGCTGCCTAATAAATGGCAATACTGACAATTTTCACTCGTTTTTTGCTATTGATGCAATGGATAGAATGCTGGGCCTGGAATCAAGGAAGATTCATCTTTATGAGTTCAAATCCAGCCTCAGACACTTTCTATTGTATGACCCTGAGCAAGTCACTTAACTCTCTTTGTCTCAGTTTCTTCATCTATAAAATGAGGTGAAGAAGGAAATGGAAAATCCCTCCAGTCTCTTTGCCAAGAAAACCCCAAATGGGATCATGAAGAGTCAGACATGTCTAAAATGACTCAACCATAACAAATGACAGTTTCCAACAGGACAGAGCTAGGTAGAGGCTCCAATATATCTTTGGATTCATAAGAGAAAGAATCAGGAACTGGCCTGAATTAGCAAGTTTAGTGGAGGAAATAGCCACTAGACCATGGATCTAAACCATGCTCTCCACTCTCAAGGAAAGGAAGCCAAAAACTTTGGTATTCTCCCCACGGAAATTAAACCATTTGTTAAATTTCTTGAGACAAAACTGATTGGTGGATCAAGTCTTTTGCATTTTTACCTGTTTAATTAGTATGGTATAATCAGTCTCAGACTCCCTGAGCCACATGATTGCACTTGACTCCAATTAGAACAGTCTCCCTCTGACTTGCCTTCGGTATAGCACAAATTCCCTGTGACTCTCACTTCTCCTTGGGTGTACCATACTTCTGGGTTGAGAATCACTGCCTACTAAAGCATTGATATGCTTTTTTCCTGGTAAATTGAATACATCTTCTACATAGAGCCTCACATGAAACTAGGAAATAGATTAAAACCCATAAGTCTTAAAATTATATATCCCCATCCAAAATGGTCAAAGAAGAGCTGACCCTTATCTCCCCCAATTTGGGGGAGGTATGGATGGACCAGATGAACTGTGAGGTCCCTTCCAACACTAAATCAATGATCTAGTCACACTGGTCTCCTTTCTTTTTTCCACTGTGAAAAGGCTATCCCTCAAAACTAGAACATTATCTCTCTTCCCTTTTCCTTCTTAGAACCCCTAGATCCCTTCCAGGCTCAATTCAAGTGCTACCTCCAGCTAGAGATATTTTTATTACAATTGTTAAGTGTCACATCTTTCCCTCACCCTCCCAAATATATTTTATATTTTTTTCTGCATTCTATACATTATGAACATATACATATGAACATCCCTCCCCACTCCATCTAAGGTCCCTGAAGGGAGGAATTGTCTTTTTTTTTAATTCAAAGTCTAGCACATTGTAGGCACTTTATAGAATTTGGTTGGCTGATTGATTTAATTGATTCATTTCAAATTAATGCAGTTAAAAATTCCTAAGAGCTTGTAGAAAGGACAGAAGAAAAAAAACTTCGTTTTCTTTCATGCTTATAGATTGGTTCTTGACTAGACCAGAAGTTTTTAACCTGAGATCCATAAACACAGGATAGCTAGATAGATGGACAGACCTAGCTATAGATCTTCTCTGTATGAATATGTATATGTACATATACATATATGCATATATTTTATAACTATATCACAGTATAATTGGTTTCCCTATATTTATGCATTTTAAAACATTCTGAGATGAAATGTCCATGGAATTTACCAAACTACCATGGACATGAGACAAAAACATTAAGCACCCCTTTCTAGACACAACTGTGTGTTAACTGATATAACTTTCCTGAGTTAGAGCATCTCAACTATTTCTTGTTGCATCCCAGAATCCTTATCTCAAACTGATGTATGGGCTCACTTATTGGTTGCTGATGCATGCTCTCTATAAGAGCATCTTGCTCTATTTTGTAGCCATACTATTTCATTTCCCCCTGCTTTTCCTTTTGATTCCTCTTTTTGGAGGATAAGGACTTGTCATCATCCATCTGGGATTTTATTGTTCAACATGCAAAACCATTGCTTGGGAGTCAGTGTCTACTTGGCATAAAGAGATTGAAGATTGGTCTTACCTCCAAATTTTATAAACCTCTTATAACAAAAGTTTCTCAGATGTAAATGTTCTGTCTGAATAATTAGACAAATATACCAGACCACTTGTTACTAGCAGTGGATCTGATTACATTATTTTCCATGACTGCACTTGGTCTGACGCTCCTTCATCAAACATAGCTGTTATCTCTGGCTGTGCTGTTCTTTGTCAACACCACACGGAACCATTCATGCAAAAATACTTATGGAAGTATGTGTATGAAAAGTGAAAATCACACATCAGGAACTCATTAAACAAAGAAATTATGGAAGCATTTTTGTATACCAGTTTGCAATTTTAAATGGCATTCTTGACTTAGAAATTAGGGGTGTATGGGCAGGGGTAGAGAGAAAATGGAAGAAAGGAGGGAGAGAAAGGAGGATGTTGTTTTTCTGCTTTAATCATTTAGCAAGTGCTTCTGACTGTTAAAAAAATGTTTTCTTTTCTGCTTAAATTCCATGCCACAGATTATTAAAAGTTGACTTCATGTTATTTATTTTACTTATCTTCTCGAGCCAGACTCTGCTTAGCCCATAGATTTTGTGAATTATTAATTTTTAAAGGCAATTTGTGCTAGCATTTCCATTTGGGTAATGTCCAGAGAGACTTGGATTTCCAGTCAAAAACTTTGAGAACCTGGGTCACTTTGATTCATCTTCAAGCTCGGAACTTTTGAAGCACATATCCAGAGATAGAAGGCCTAATGACTCTCTCCAGTGTAATGCTTAAAGCTAACAAGCAGTTAGTTAACATTTAGAAGCATATGATGAAACAGAAAAACTACCATTTCAATAGGTTATCTGAGCAATAACCTTGGTCGATATAATTCATTCTGTCACCGAACAGGAATCGCTGAGGAATACAATAAGATATTAATAAAGGTCACCATGCCGACAAACATCTCTACATCATGCTTAATTTACTAAATCAGTTCTGAACTCCCAATTCATGGGACCCTTCCCAGCGCCCATCTCATGAGATAGTATCTGAAACTAAAAAAGTCACTTCAGCAGTTCAGCAGAAAAATCTATAGTTGGATTTGGAGTCAGAGTTGCTACTGTTACTGTTCAGTGGTAACCAACTCTTTGTGATACAATTTGAGATTTTCTTGGCAAAGACCCCAGAGTGGTTTCCCATTTCTTTCTCCAGCTCATTTTACAGATGAGAAAACTGAGGCAAGGTTAAATGACTTGCCCAGGATCATCTAGCCAGTAAGTGGCTGAGGTTAGATTTGAACTCAGGTCCTTCTGACTCCAGGGCCAGCACTTTATTTACTGTACCACCTATCTGACCATGGTGCATATCCTGCCTCTACCACTTACTACCTGTGTAACTTTGGGAAGTTACTTTTAAATTTTCGGGGTCTCAGACTCCTAATCTATAAAATGAGGAAACTGAACTTCATCTCTACTGTCCCTTATAGCTCTAATTCTATGGATCTCTTTGGGTGGGATAAAGAGGAAACTCTTCCACTCTGTGGCAACGACTGTTATAAAGATCTTCATATTTCACATATATTCCAAGTTCCATCTATTTCTTATATTTGGACAGCAGTATCTGCATAAGAAAAAGCCAGAAATAAATTTGAAATTTTAACCAGGAGTTGAATAGGTGATCCAATGATGTTAGGAGTCCAAAACAAAAATTAGATGAATTTTATTTACATTTTAACTCATTTTTTCCTTCATAGATTATTTTTCTGTGTGCATTTAGCTCTACTGTTTGACCAAATCCAATCCCGTTAAGGTGAATAGTGTTGGTTTTCAAGCTGTGCATGTGCAAATGCAGAAAGAAGAGTAGATGGAAAATTAACTGGTTTGTTGTGTAACTGACATGTTAGCAAAGAATCATTTTTTAAGAAAAGTACCCAAAATAGCAACACTTTTCCCTAGGTCTTCCTAGTTATACTAGTTGACAGAGAAGAGGGGAAGAATATTCCTCCCTGATAACCTTTAATACCTTATTTTGTCTTTCAGAGTGCTTTAGGGAGGGGACAATGGAGGTACAGTGGTGCATATTTTGAAAGCTCAACAAATTTTGTGATTTTTAAAATATGTTTTTAATCCACAACCAATTCATCATTCAACAAGTATTTTTAAGGGACTAATGAGTCATGCATTGGGGTTATAGAGGAACAGAATGAAACAATCCCTCCTCCCACAGAGAAAAGCTTTCTCTTTGTTTTCTTTTCAGTTCAGTAGAATTTAAATTCTTTGAAGGTAAGGGCTGTTTCTGATCTTGTCCTATACGTAGTAGATTCTTCTTAATAAATATTTAGAGTGTAGTGGATCACTTATTTCTGATTATATGTCAGAGAAAATGCTTATGTCTTTGACCCTTCTCTTTAGTACTTTATAACTTTGTCTAGGCATACCAGGAATATTGTCCCAGACTCAGAGCATCCTTAGATAGCAACAACTTGTGAGTCCTGGGATGGGGGTGGAGTAGTGTGTTGTCTGTCAAGAGCTTGGGCTAAAAGAGAGCCATGAAATGGAAGAAACCCCTGACCAAATTTTAAGGTCCCCAGGAAATGTTTGAAATCATAATTTCTATATCCTTGAGTGCAGAGGGATTTCTGTAGTTTTATGACAACTAACTAATGAAGAAAATACTAATGAGAAGCTCTCTTAAGGCATGGAATCTGTGCAAAGTCTAAGAAAGTGTTATGGGTCATTGCATATTTTGATGGTGAAGGAAGTATTTCAAGTGGAATCTTTTGAAAAAAACCAACTGTGTTCCCTTTCGGAGGATGTACTCCAGACCCTTTCTTGTCTAAAAGTCTTCTGAGGTTCCTCTTATACATTTTTCTAAAATAATAACTAAATAGTAATTATTTCTCTTTAACCTAGGAACCCTGAGGGTCTTCTTTTCCCAGTTTGATATTTTTTTTGTCAAAGGGGCCATCCCTTGAGTAACTACTTAAAGAAGCCTATTTGTTGAATGGGTATATCTCACTCAAAGTGAGAATGTGAAAAGACCTTAGCCTGAAAGTGTCAGGGTCTCCCATGGCATCCTGGGTCAATCTCTAGTTGTCCTGATGAATATCAGGCCACTAGACCCAGATGGCTCAGGAGAAAATAAGGTTAGCATCTTGTACAATCTTCCCCACTCAAATCAAAGTCAACTGCACATCATGTCATCATCTTGATGTCATGGTCTTCTTCGAGAATGTAGGACAAACACAACACAACCTCTAGAGTTACCTTGGTTGTCCCCTGTTCTATAAGATTTCCCAGAGTTCATTAGAGTTCTCCTTCAGCAATCATCCTATAAAATAATCACATCCATTTTCTCTGAAGTTTATCAGTATCAGATAGTCTTAGATATGAAGGATGTAGGCATTCATTTGAGACTCTTCTGCTAAAGAAAACCACTTCCTAGACCTTGCTTCCTCTCTGACCCTATAATTGTAGTCAGGGTGATCCTTTCATAACTCCAGGCTAGACTCTGGACCTTATATTAAAGCAAATGGGGTGGGGTGGAAGGAATGTCATGGTTAGACTTACGCTTAAAAAAATAACCTTGAGAGTTGAATATAAAATGGAATAGAATGAGAAGAAACTTGAGGCAAGGAGTTCATTTAAGTCAGAGGTGCAAGTGGAAGGTGATGAGTGCCTAATTTAAGGTGGGAGATGTGTGAATGGAGAAAACATATAAATGATATGCCATAAAGATAAAAAAGGCAAAATTTATCCACCCCCATATCCTATCGTTATTTCCAGAAGACCCCTTTAAATATATAAACATGTTAACCATGCCAATTACATCACAAATCCAGTCCCGATCTTGTCTTTCATCAGAAAACAGAATCTCATACCACTGGAAAGTCTATGTATTTGAGAGAGACCGTTAAGAATTTAAAATGCCATCCAGACCTCTCCACTCTCAGAGTAAATGAATTTACTGAGTCCCAGGGTCCGCAGCCGTAAAAGAAAATTCCGAGCTGCCTTCCCAGTCCCCACAAAAGGTCAGGGATGTTATCGGGCCTCCTGGGTTCAGACAGATATGTTCAAGAAGTGACTGAGTCAGCACAGTCATAGATTGGAAATTCCTGAAGCCTCCTTCCCCTGCACTTTCACACAATGTGCCCTTCTTATTAGGATACATCACAGCCAGCTCACGGAGATGCCCTCTCCCTTGTTCATCAGCAGTCCGGTAGTAAATAAAATTAGACTGTGTGACCAGTAGAGAGTAAGACCAAGCAAGAGACCAGACAAATGTCTCAGTGATTTGATGATCCGGCATTGTGCATCTGAACCTGGCCCTGAGAATACAGGCCCTCACTTCAAATAGCTTTCACATATTCATGCACCACCACTGATAAGGTTAGATTAAGGAGGATGGTCCTTCACTTGGGAAACAACTGAAGTTTATTCTAATATTGTGGTCCATTCCACTGATCTCTTTTTGGGTGGCTGAGGGCATTGACCCAGCATTTTTAACTGTTGAATTCCCTGGCCCCCACTCACAAATGTGATAGCAACTACAGTTGGTTTGAAAACTGTTGTGTTTCATTGACTCAATCAGTGACTCATAGAATTCTAGATTTAAAGCTGGAAGGAATCTTACAAGCTGTCTCATAAACCCCCTCATTTACAGACAAGGAAACTGAGGCTCAAGGGTGTAAAGTGATTTGTCCATGGTTAAGTGGGTATTAAGTGACCAAGGTTATAAGGCTTACACTCTTCGTTATACTTTCTTCATTGTGAAACACTGCCCCTCATTCCTTTGTGCATTCACTAAACTAGTATTTATCGAACACTGCTATGTGCCCATCCCTGACTTTAGAAGCTTCTAGTTAAATAAAGAAGACACATACACCCAAGTGACTGCATGACAGACAGCCTAGATTTGAGCTTGAGCAGCCCCAATCATAAATGTCATAGGAGCTCATAGGCAGGAGAAATCACTTCTGCCGAAGTGATCAGGAAAGCTTTGGTATTTTATTACACCTAGGCAATGTCATCAACTGGGCCAAGGATGAGAAGTGGATAACAAAATCATCCAGGCAGACTTGGGCAGGGCAGTAAGAACAGATTGGTAAATAAATTAGGGTGAAATAAAGCCAGAAAAGGAATTCCACAGTAAACCTGGTGTGAGTACACTCTACCCAGATAGCAACTAGAATGGAACTGTGTCTTAGCAGTGGTACCATCCTTTGTGCCAAGGATTCCTACTTCTGGGGTCCATGAATGGGTTGAGTTTTTAAAATATATTTTGACAACTATATTTCAATAGAATTGGTTCCCTTGGTAACCATGCATATTTTTTATTTTATGCATTTAAAAATGTTTTTCTAAGACACAATCCTTGGCTTTTGCTGAACTTTCAAAGGGGTCCTCGAGAAACTCTCATTTATGTGCCAAGGTCATATGAATACCCCACTAACATCTTCTTATACCATATGGCTTTATTGGAAGATGTTAGTTAAGTAGTTCTTACTTGTACCTGAAATATGAGAGATGAAGTCAATAGTTACTATAATAACTGATAGGTAAACAGCACTTTAAAGTTTGCAAATACTTTAGTTATACACATGAATTCATCTGAACAATAACCCCGTGAAGTAGATTTTAGGGTCATTACTATTGCAATTTTACAAATAAGGAAATTGAGGCTCAGAGAAGTTAAGAAGGCCCTGTGGCCAAACAACAAAAAAGTCGGAGATCGAATCAAACCCTGGTCTCCCTGACTCCACAGCTACCACCCCATGCTGTCTTTCTACAAATGATCACAGCTGATTTCCTTTGACTTCATTATCAATAAAGACAAACAAGTACTGCAGAAAGCCAAAATTCAATTATTGTTCCATGTTAGACAGCCTAATTCTGAATTAAAGTCATCCAACAAGTTGTCTCTGAATCGACCCATTTGCTTTTCGTGTGCCCAATAACTAGAGACGAAAAGTCAAGCACTCAATGAGCATGGTTCTTTGACATCTGGTACACAAAATATGCAGTGATGCCAGGTTGTGTATATAAAACAGCCTCTATGAAGTATACCGTAGGCAAGTCTGCCTTTCAGCTCCTTTCAGGGTTTGTTTATTATTTTAATTCTAACAAGGCAGAGTTGTGACTGAGAAGTAAATCAGATTGTAGGGTTGTTGCAATAAACTAAAAAGGTCTTTCACATGTAAATGAAAAAACCCAGACTGAATTATACACATCCACTAAGTCACTGGTAAGGCCCAGTGGCAGTGTCGTGAAATGAATCCCTGCGGGTCTTCTCCCCTTAGACATTACTTGCTGAAGATATGTTTCTGTTCCTTGAGACAAATGGACACTTCTCAGCAATACAAAACAGTCCTATCTCATACGGCCTCCAACTACCTATATTTTGGGGTTTTTTTAGACATGGAATAACCCAGACATTATATCCAATAAAACAACAGTTTGAATATTGAAATCTTAATCCTAGAGACTCTTTTCCCAGCTATACCTCACCACTCTGATCAAAGAAAAATGTCAGTCTAATCCTAAACTTCCTTTGGAAGCAGGAGAAACAGTCCTTTCAACAACCCCTCTGATAATGAACCAGATGGGGCATCAAGGAGGGAGTTATGTTTCCCCAAGATATTTGCCACAATGAAGGAGGAAATCTAAGTGCAGAGGTCAGATGGGAGAAGCTTTGTGGAAAGTAAAGTCCTCCAAATGTTCCTTTTTGCAGATGACATTTGTGCTGAGAGAATCAAATTGCAGAACATTTGAAGAACCTCTTGGAAGATCTCTATAACCACTCAAAGAAGTTTGGTCTCACTATCCACACAGAAATGACCAAGTGGATGAAGACTGTTTATTGTCTAGATTCAGTAAGCATTTGGCTGGATACCTGCCCTATCTTATACAGCAGGCATCCCAAGGTTTTTCTGTGATATGGATCCCCTTGACAAGCTGGTGGAACCTATGCTTCCCATCTCAAAATGTTTTTAATTACATAAAATAAAATAGGTAGGAGTACAAAAGAAAGCAACTATTTTGAAACATAGTTATTATAGAATTTTGTTTTTCTTCTAATTGACCCCAAGTTAAGGAACTTTGTAGAAAGTTTGTCCAACAGTATGCATAGCTGGGACAGACAGTTATGCCTTGGAAAAGTTGAAAAGGAAAAGGAATACAGGCTAGATTGCTTTAGGGAAAATTCAAATCAACATTCTATGAAAGCAACCACACATCTTTTCAGTTTTACCAATGTTGTTTTATGACAGCAATTCATGAGAAGCAACTGTCTCTAAAGAACTAAAAATTAATATAACACAGAGAGGACAGTGAAAAAGGACATGGACAGATGCTAACCTAAAAGCAATGAGTAGCCCCAAAGAGCAATGCATTCCATGATAAGAAAAGAAGATGGGTTGATTACATGGCAAGGATGAGGGATGACAAGTGATAAGACATCATGCTCCCCTGGTACCTTCATAATTACAAAAGAAATGAAACATCCTAATAATTAAGAAGTAGAATCAGTCATCCCTCCTTAACGGTCTTCAAGTAGATACAGGAGGTGTTTTAGTAGTGTATATATGATTGTATTTGACGTATGATTTGGAGTGGATGGCCACTGGATCCCAGAAGACCCTCAAGTTCTGTGATTCTATAGTTAATACTATAGAATGTTGGACTTGGCGTTAGAAAGACCTGAGTTGAAATTCTGACTCAGACACTTACTAACTTAACCTGGGCAAGCTATCTAACCTCTCATCCTCAGTTTCCTCATCTGTAAAATAGGTGTGGTAATAATGTCACTTACATCATTGAGTTGTTGTAAGGTTTAAAGAGCGCATTAAAGTACTTTATAAACCTTAAAGTGCTCTGTGAAATTTGCTCATTTTTGTGTTGCATGCCTCAGTTGCATGACATAATCCAAGTTATTTGAAGTGATCCTACATTTTTTTCTGAATCTGGGCAGGGTTGATTGGCATATTTGCGATGGACTTTGTCATTCTCTGCATCTGGGCTGAAATAAACAGATGTGAGTTGGATTTGTCATGATAGTCTTCTTAAGTTGATCATTTGAAATGTCAAAAAAACCCCATCACTTTTCTAAAGTTTGGAACATATTTTGTGCTTTACATGCTCATTATTTTTAGTTTGTGTATTTATAATAGTCAAAATGACTTAGTCGCTCAAATTCATTCTTAAAGCAACATTGTTGTTACTTATCCAGCGCTCTCCTGGTTCTGCTGACCACTCTTCATCATTTCGTGCAAGTCTTTCCATGCTTTGTAAGATCACTGAGTACCTCATTTTTTATAGCATAGTAGCATTCCATCACAACCATAACTTGCTCAGCCATTCCCCAGGTAATGGGGATAATATTTTTTAAATCTTTATTTTCTGTATTTTTGTCTCCTCTATTTTTTTCCTTTCAGTCAGCTCTCCAAACTGGCATATTAAAAGTTCAAGAAAAGTCTGATTCTCTGGAAGTTTGTTTGGACCACCTTAGAATTATTTGTTTCACCAACCAATCTTCTGATGAACATCTGACCTTGTCTATATTCCTAGCATTGTTCTTTTATACTGGTAAGAGCATTTTTAATGCCAAGGATGTCTGTGTGCAAAGAATCTTTGACAAGAATTTAAACATCTTGACCACCTACTTCAATATGTAATCCTAGTTTTAGGTTCCTTTAGCAATCTTTTTACATGCATCCTTTCTTCCTTACCCACCCTCCTCTCCCTCTCAAAATTGATATTAGATTGTTGATAGGGGAAAGGAAGTTAATCTTTCAGTTCACGGTTCAAAAATGCTTCTTTATTCCTCAATGTCTCAAGTGCCCACTGTGTTTAAAGCATTGTACTTGGAGCTATAACGAGACATTTGGGAGAAAGATAAAGTCCTTGATTTAAAGGAGCTTCTAATCTAAATGATGGGGGAAGAAGGGAGTAGAAATAATATATCTGAAATTAATAACATTTGCTAGCAAAATATATAAATATTATAACAAACAATAAAAAAGTACCCATTATATAGTACGTTATTTTAAGAAATGCTTTATATCAACTGAGCTCCTTGTATCTGATCTGGCTCTCTGTAAGGATAGTGTGCATACTGGGCTTTCTTTTGTAACACTGATGTATGTGTGTATATATATACATATATATATATGTATATATGTATATATATACATATATATATGTATATATATATATATATGTTCTATCACCCTCCCCAACATGCGGCTCCTAGAGGAGATGTGGGAATATTCCTTGAGCCCTTCTGCCATTCACTCTTTCATTCAATTCAGCCACCTTTCTTCTTTTGAAATACACTCAGTCAAAATTTCCTACCAAATCCAAATTATGGTAGCTATAGTATTTCCAACTCCCAGGTCATTCTTCCTCCTTTATCAAGAAGATCAGTACCTGACAAGCATCTTCTCCTTCTTAATGACTGCCTTTATAGTAAGGAACTTTAATATCTCCTTAGATGCTCCCCCAAGCTCCCTAACTTTTTCATCTTTTAACCTCCTTAAATCACAACCAACTCCTTCCCTCCACCTTAGCTACACATTGAAATGGTCATGCATTATATTTCACTATTACCCATAAATGTTCTGCTACCCTAATTGAAAAGTCTAACATTCCTCCATCTGACTATAACCTCTTGTTATTCTAGCTCTCCATCTATTTTCCACCACCAGGGAGACCTCTAATCCATTCACCCTTCAATACTTTCTCAGGCAATTATTCCTGCCCTGATTTCATTTTCCTTCCCCTCCAATCTCAACCCATTAGTTAGAAATTTCAGCTTTGTATCATCATCTGTTCTTGAATCACTTATTCCTCATTCAATTCTTACTCTTCTCTTGCCAAATATATTCCCAATATCCGCCTCCTAGTCAAGAAAAACTGAATGCAGCTGGAGGAAGCCACCCTTCCTTGCCTACTGGGTAAATTACAAATTCATATTATTCATCTAGGCCCTCACTATGGTAAGACAGTCTTTTTATTCCTCCCTAATTGACTTCCTATCTCACGTCCCCTAGAAGTTATTCCAAATCTTTCTCTCCTCTGGCCTTACACATCTCCCATCTCTTCTCTCAGCTGAAGACTTTGTCTCTTGCTTTACTGAGAAAAGTGAATCTATTTGATAATCACTCCTTTTTCAATGTGAGCTTCCCTCTTCTGTCATTCTCTTTATCTCAAAACTCTTAGACATATTCTACTACTCTTTCTCCCTTTCCCTCAATGTCTAAAAGAGATGGTCCTTCACCTTTGCAAGGGCAACCCTCTATTGCGTACTTGATCTCATCCTCTCTCGTTCTCTCCAATATATTGCATTTCTAATCATCCTTCCCTCTCTTTTTAATATTGAACCTCACCCTATCAGCTAGTTACTTTATCATTGGGGCCCATTTGAAGACAATCTTTAAAAACTTTCGTTGGACTCTAACATCCCCATAAATATATCTTTATCTCTCCTCATTTTCACAAGCCAAACTCTTTGAAAAAACTCTTTTCAGTTGCTGCCTCTCCACCTTCCCCTCTCACTCATTCCTCAGTCCAGTATGTTTGGCTTCCAACATCATTTGTCAAATGAAAGCTCTCTCTCCAAAGGTCCTAATGATCCCTTAATAGGCAAAGTCTCCTAGCTTTTTCTCCTAATCCTTTACAATCCCTCTGCTTTTAATGATCTTTTTCTCCTGGATGTTCAAAATTTGCCCACGGTTCACCCAAATAGGAAATGGAGCCAAGGCATGAGCTTGGATCTCTGCAATATAACTACAGCCTATCCACTGTACTACATAGCCTCTACCTATGGCAATATAAGTCTAACATACTCAAAGAATGAAAAAGGCATTTTATTAAATGTTCACTATATGCAAACTATCATGCTAAGCCCTGGAAATATAAATAAAAATAAAACAATCCTTATTCTAAGGGAGATGAGTTTCTAATAGGGGGAGACAACAGAGGATTCAGCAACAAGTCAGATGGAAAGGCCACACGGTCCTTGGAGTACAGCAGCAAAGCAGACAATAATGAAGTTTCTTTAATGTTTTTTCCACTGATGAAACCTTATTTATGTCTTATGCTGAATCAATTGTCAATGCCCACCTCTGGTGGCTAGAGCTTTCTTTTCTGAATTTGCAGGCATTGTTGTTGCTGAGGAAGTGGAGGCTGCCACAATTACAAAAACAATCTCCAACTCTTATCTCCATCAGGGTACATTACTTGGATGGTGACTGTGGGGCCAATGGTGTAGAGGGTGCTGCTATTCCTTGGGCTCTTGGACTCAGTTTCATGAATTGCTTCAATCTGGAAGGAGGTGGTAGAGATGGTGCATTAACTTGCCTGGCACATGTCACCTCTTATCTCTCTGTAAAGGTGCCTTGCTCTTTCAGCAATGCCATAGCAACATATCTTGGGGAAAGCTCTGGATTTAGACATTGGATTTGAAGATTTTGAATCAAACCTAGTCTTCACAACTTACCATCTGTGTTGTATTGGACAAGTTTGTTCATTCACTATTCTGAGCCTATTTCCTCATCCATAAACAAAGGCAAACTTTTTGGTGATTAGATGATTGCCAAGACTGCCTCCAGCTCTACATCCTATAATCCCTATGATCTAGTGTTTTAATGGAACAGCACAGTGGGGTTAGTTTGGGAAAATTTTATGGGGAATCAAGACTAAGGTTTCAAAAACAGGCAAGGGTTTCACATGAGAGGTCCTCAGACATAAACTTTAGCTCTGATACTAAAATTCATTTATTGTTTTGCTAATGAATCATTGTGATGGTTGAGAAATTGACATTTTGACTGATATCCTCCTGAGTCCTCAATGGCCATCCCATCAACAAAATGAAAGTTTCCACCGCCTCTGTAGAATATGAAAATTTCTATAATGACACCTCCTTACTTGTCCATGCACTGCATTTTGATTCTATTAATGTATATGGGATTCACATGCATGGAGAAGGGAGTTTTGCTTTCAGGAAATGTGATTACATGTTCCTAAAAACCAAATAAACCCTGTGGCCTGAAGTTTTCAGCCGAGAATGTTGTACTTCAATAGAGAGCATGTGGTTGGTGAGGTGATTTCCTTAAGCTAGACAAAAATCCAAATGAGTCTGCTGATTCTCAGTCAGAATGACCAGAATACCATGAATGCACATGCACATGCACAGACACACACACACTAGGCAGGATATGTTTACATAACCCAAGAAATTTAATATCCAAGACAAAAAAGGGGAAAAAACATCATTTTTACATTACAGTAAATAACATCATGGTGGCCAATAAACTGACAATGTTATTCTGACAGATAAGCATCTTGGTGAACGTATCAAAAGACCTGCTCCGTGAATGATATGATAATGCTGCTCTCACTGTCCATTATCCTGCTCTGGAGGACCAGTTTATTGCTTGTTCCTAATGAGGTGTGTGTTTGATGTAAAGTAAATGTGTACGATGGGTCAGTCGAGAGTGGACTGTAATGCATTCCATCCAGGCTGCACATCAGACAACACCTTCAAATTGAGGAGGAGCTTATTAACTCTACTCCAGAAGGGAACTTTGGAAACACAAGGCTTGTAATGAATAACTAGCATTACAACAAAGATTCAGTTTCTCAGGATGATAGGACCTTGCTTCAGATGCACCATAGAGAAGCAATATTTAAATGAGGATGTTCAGTTCAGCAGCACCATGCAAAGGAGCGTGGTACCTAATATGAGTGTGGCTAGTGAGGGGAACTTGGCCATCTCAGCCCCTTCAGGAAAGACATTTTTTAAGAACAAACATGACTTCCCACATTTTTGAGAGTAAACAGAATTTTGAAGGAAGCACTACCTAGAAAGGAGATGTTAATCAATAAGCATTTATTAAGTGCTTAGTGTATGCCAAGCATGGGGGACAATAAGAAAAAAACTAACAACTTCCCCTGATCTCAAGGAGCTCATAGTTCTTGGCACATAAAAATGCTAAATAAATGCTTTATTATAGTCATTATGGTCTAATAAGGAAGACAATACATACAAAAATTGATGTTTATGTATAGGACTGATTAGAGGAGTGGTGGTCTTTTTTTTTTGAAAAAGGGATCAAGATCTCCCAGAGGTTTGTTAGCTTAGAAGGCATTAAGTGAGCATGAGTGGTCTGGGGCTTGTCTTGTGACCTTTTGCCACCCTTCCTGGGATCAGAAATTCCTGGGAAGGTCTTGGCCTATCTTGGCAACAATGCGAAGTATGGTCCCCTGTGGTCTCTCTCCAGCAAGGGTTTTACAGACTCGGCTTGGGAGCCCAAAAGAGTCACATAGAGAGGTTGTGGGAGCCTTGGATTGCAGGGGAATTGAGTGGCTCTCCTCCTTATTGCAACTGCTTGCTCAAACACTTTACTAAGCCTGTTTTATTATGCTGTACTCAAAGGGTTTGTGAGCTCATTAATTTGAATGTTTCTTCCAATAACGCAGATTAAAAGTTATCCATGCCTGCTCATCCTGTGCACTCTTTCTTTTATCATCTCTCATAAATCCAACACACACACACACACACACACACACACACACACACACACACACACACATACACACACACACACAGAGCTCAATGTGCTAGGGGTCATCCCTTTCTCTTTGTCAGGAGAACAAGAGTGGATCACATTGTCTGTTTTTGGTTATCATTCACTGGCTATCATACTCTTTTGTGACATCCTTTTTACACACACACACACACACACACACACACACACACACACACACATGTTTGGAGTCATCCCTTTCTATTTATCAAGAGAACATGAGTGGATCACACTGTCTGGTTTTTGTTATCACTCACTTGCTGTCATACTTTTTTATGACATCCTTTAAAGAGAGAGAGATTGTATATGTAGGGGTGTGTGTGTGTGTGTGTGTGTGTGTGTGTGTGAAAGTGAGTGAGTGAGTGCACTAGCTGGTCTCAGAGCCAAGAAAATCTGGATTCAAATTCTCTGATTAAGACTCAACCTTTCATAGCTCTGGATTACTCTTTTAGGACTCTTGCTTGAAAAAGGTGCATATGTCCCACTGAGAGGGAATTTCCTCCTATGAGAGTTCCCACCACCAGTGAAATCATGGGTCTATTCCCACTCCTAATTCCAGCTTTCCTTCTTAGTTCCTTGTTTGCAATATTTCACCTTACTCACATCTACCATGGACTTTCTAATGCACTCTGAATGATAATTTTCCTTTCTGTGGAGACTGCAGTGTTCCATGACATAACTATATTCCATCATCTGTAGAACTTTGGTGCCACGTGGTTGTTACTGTTATTTGCTCCATAGAAGCTTACTATTGCCCAAGCAGCCCCAGGGCCTGTGAGAGAAAAGTTCAGCCAGGGATTGATTATTGGAGGAACCGGGGGATCCAGAGTTTCTTGGTTCAATTTACTATTGTCTCAGCATTCTCTGAATGACAGGATTCAGTCTCAGCATGTGATGGCCCACTCATCCAGGGACAAAGTCTTGACTGAATAGTTGCTACCAAATGATGAAAAATAACCTTTAAGGAATACTGAGAAACCCAAGTTGGGCTCCAGAGCTAAGTGCCAAGTGCCAAGTCAGAGGGTAGAAGGAAGGCCCTGTGTGCTGGGAAGGAAGGTCATTCACTGCTGTTGTCACAGGTGCTCTGGGAAGGGAGATGAGTGAAAGAGGAAGATAATTTAAAGTAAATGATGCTTTCCTGCTAAGCTAATCAGTTCTGTTATAAGAACAAAGCCTGTGCCAGCTGCAAATCAATGTGTTAAATCAACTCAGCTCTGGTTCGAATTCTGTCACTGTGGCAGCCACTAACAAGGGAATAAAGAGAGCTGTTATTGGATATTTAGTGGACTTTTTAAGTGCTTGTGTAAAATAACATATTTAATTTAATGCAAAGTTATAAATGTAATTGAGCTTTATGGACACTGCAGCAGCAAGCAGAACCAAGAATGAATATATCTCTGCTGAGGGATCTGGGTAACTAGAGAAAATCTTACTTTGCAGTCAGCTATAGCAGTTTTCCAACAGGGTATTTGTCATTGTGTGTTTAGAAGACTGCACAGTGGGTTTTCGGGGTTTTTTTGGCTTTTTTGATGCCCAAACATACCAGCCAAAAAGAGTAGCACACCTGAGCTTGTGGATAGCTGTAATGTTCCCTTATACTGTCTAGACACACAATAAAGCTACTGTCCAAGTCTTCAGGGCCCTGAGATCTATAAGGGTTTTTCTTAGTTTGTTTTTAAATCACAATGAAGTAAGACTTAAAGAAGACTCTGTATGAGAGGCTCAATAGGGTCAGTAGCCCCCCCTCCTCAACATGTTGCCTCTACTTTGTGAATTAACAGCTTGGAGCCCTGGGTAGTTCCAAAAGTCATGGCTGATATGTTTCCTATTCCTTGCAAGGCACGGAGAGAATCACAAAGGTGAATAAGATGCATTTGCTTCCCTTTGGGAGTTTATGGTCTAGTAGGTGAGATAATACATGCATGAAAATAAGCATAATGCAAGGTAAATTGTGGGAAATACTTAAGAGGTTCCCTGGCAGAGATGGTTTACCAGCAGGACAGAGTTTGTTGAATATGAATGAAGTTCAAGTTCAGTGCTTTGTATAAGGCTATCAGGTGAACCCTCCACTGGGGCCATTTACAAAATAGATGGCCTGATCGTGTAATGATGTACGTTCTATAGAATGCATATGGACAAGGAGTTGGAGTTGGTGCTCTTTAACATACATCAATTCCAAATCACCCTAACGTGATGCTATCCTTGGAAGTACTTACTCTGACAGGCAGTACTTTGGGGAATACCATAAAAATGCCAGCAGCACACCGACAGCTTAGAAAATAAGCCACCTCTGCCTTGGAGGGTTATTAGACATCTTGACATTCAAGGGCATGTTGTCAGCATTCTGTCCAGGAACCAAGATACACATTCCCCATTATCATTCTTGACGAGAGTCATATCACACATCAAGGCTCTTAAGACCTACGCAGGGAAATTTGACCCTACTGGAAGTCTACTGACTCTCAAAGAGAGGGTTCTTCAGTCAAATGTCCAGAACGAATTTACTTCCTCCATTGTTATACAGTTAGCCAAATGTCCAGAGTGGTTGACTTTCTCCATTGCTAGAATACAGTTCCTTGTAGTGATGCCATCACCTCAAAAGGGGAAGGCTAAACTCTTATTTTTGGATTTTAAAAAATTGCTTCTCATCAATAAGAGCTGCAGATCATTTCATTAAGAGAATACTAAAGAACTGTAAGTTTGAATCTGCCAGCTAAAAACTTTCATATGCAGTGCCTTGGAACAGCCAACATTTCAATGAAACAGTGATAAAAGATCAAAAGGGTTGTGGTTCTGTCCTGCTGTGATCCATTAAAGATATCTGAACTCTTCTGTAAGGGATTGCTAATTTGAGGTTCAGTTATAATGTTCCTAGGTGGTGCAGTGGATAGAGCACCAGTGCAGAATTCAGGAGGACCTGAGTTCTAATCTCACCTCAGGCACTTGACACTCACTAGCTTTGTGACATTGAACAAGTCACTTAACCCCAACTGCCTCATCCTGGGTCATCTCCAGTCATCCTAATGAATATCTGGTCATTGGATTCAGATGGCTCCGGAGGAGAAGTGAGGCTGGTGACCTGCACAGCCTTCCCTCACTCCAAACAAAGTCAAGTGCAAGTCATGTCATTATTTCTCTGATGGTATGGTCTTCTTCCACAACGAAGGACAAGCACATTCCTTATGTCCTGTTTATCAAATTAGCTCCTCAAATCAATCAGTATATGTGGTCAGCAATTAAGCCTGATTTTAATGTATTATTTAGGAGGCACAGAAGCACATGGGATGGTAGACTGGCCTTGAAGACATCAAAACCTTGGTTCAAGTACTGATTCTTACACATACTGAATATGTCACCCTAAGCAAATTCCTTAACCTCTCAGTACCTGAAGCAACTCCTTAAGACTGTAAATTATAGACAGTTTTCTATCTTCTTTAATGGTAAGTGTTTTCCAAAATATGAAAATCACAAGTCTGAGCTCCCCCATCAAAAAAAAAATTTAAAGTGGTGCCATATAGATTCTTGAATCAGTGACAGCCACTGCTTTGAAATTCAATAGACAGTCATTTGGGGGACTTAGAGAGGCACTGGAATATTCTGGCTTAGTGTAGAGAGACAAAAGAGTCAAAATATTGCTTAATAGATAAAGTCACATCTAGTCAGGTGATAGTGACCTAGATATGAGTTAAAATAGGTACTATATATTAAAAGGGGAGAAATAACTAAAGAGGAAGGTTTAGTATTACTGTTTTGATTGCCACTAAACTAGAATGAACAAGTCATTTCACCTATAGGCCCTGTTTTCCCCACCTGTGAAATTAAGGTGTTGACAAGATCATCTCTACTATCCCTTCCACCTCCAATCACCTCCTGTGATTTCAGGAATCCATCTACAAGCATTTATTGTGTACTCTATGCCATGGACCAGGCTATGTGCTAGAGATGCCAAGACAAAAGTGAAAACTCTATGCCTTGAAAGAGTTTATGACACAATGTACCTGAATCTTTAGAGAATAAATCCAAGGTAATTTGGGGAAGGAGATTAAGCAATCAAGAAAGAATTAATGGTAAAGGTAGCTCTTGACCTTCTGAGTCTTAAGGGAACCAGGGAGTCCAAGTGGAAGAGATTGATGAGAAATGTCCCAAGTATGAGAGGCAGCTGATGCAAAGGAGTGGAGATGAAAGATGGACTTCTCTGTGTAAGGAAGAGGAAATGGACTGGTATTGTAATATGTGAGAAGACTGGAAACACAGGAGGGGACCAGGTTATGAAGATTTTATGTATAACATCGTTCTTTGTATCTTATCCCAGAGAGTTAACAGCGATCCACTGTTATTATATTGAGTGGTGACATGTTCACACCCACACTTTAGGAAAAATCATTTTGACAATTAGATGGCAGATGGACTGGAGAGAGAGAGACTTGATGCAGAGATATCAGGCTATTGTAATAGTCCAGAAAAGAGGTCGTGAGGATCGTAACTAGGTTTGTGACTACATGAGTAGAGAACATAACTGATAGATGTTGTGGAAACAGAAATAGTAACGTAGCTACTGATTGAATGAGAGAAGGATATGAGAGGAGTGAAAGATGAGGCCAAAGTTATAAACATGGGTGACTGTTTAGATGTGTAGTGGTGCTCTAGACAGTATTAGGTAAATGCAGAAGAAGGGTGACTTTGCGGGGACTTCGAGTTCTGTTTTGGATCCATTGAGCTTGAGATGCCTCTGAGATACCCAGTTTCAAATATTTAATAGTCACTTAGTGATGAAGAACTCAAGGAAGAGATGAAGAGCTGTGGGAGTCAGTCAGCTAGCTAGTAATAAGGACCAGGAACTGTACTAAGCACTGGGGATACAAAGAAAGGGGGGAAAAACAGCCCCTACCCTCAAGGAGGTCACATTCTGATGGGGAAGGCAACATGTAAGTAATTATTTATAAATAAGATAATATACAGAAAAAATTGAAGGTAATTTCAACCCATGGGGTTTGGTCATGAGTGAGAGAGTATAAAAAAAAGGAGGACCCATTGCAAAGAGTAGACAGTTAGTGGATAGGAATAGGACAACATTTTCCAGATGAAGACTGACCTCAGTCAGAAACATTAACCAATATAACACAATCATATACAAAGGTCAATGTAGTTTTTCTTCAACATTAGATTATATACTCTATTGTCATCCTAAATTATGTGTAAGTACGTTAATGTTAAGTCATTAGAATAGTTCCAAACTGAATGAAAAACCCAAAATACTCTTGTTGGGAGAGGCAGAGGTAGGTGGCCAACAGGGGCAGCTAGGTGGCATAGGGAGTAGAGCAGCAGTCCTAGAGTCAGGAAAAGCTAAGTTAAAATCCAGCCTCAGAAACTAACTAGCTGGATGACCCTGGGAAAGTCACTTAACCCTATTTGCCTCCATTTCCTCATCTGTAAAATGCGCTGGGAAAGGAAATGGCAAATTGTGGCAATATCTTTGCCAAGAAAATCAGAGTTGGGCTAGGTCCAACTAAAGGACCTTTGAGCTTCTAGGCTGCCTATAAAATACCCAGACACCCCCACTTCAAATGGGGTCATGAGGAGTCAAACACAAATGAACAGAAGAGGTGGGGTAGTGTAAAGGAAGGGAAGAAAAAAGGGAAAGTAAGTGAAAAGGAGGGTGAAAATATCTAAGATCTATATCTAATAGACAACTAAGTCAGGAGCCCCAGTCCCCAGAAACATGCTGCACTTCTCTCTCAAATACCTTTACATTGCTCTAATATCTTGCATTTAATTAAAGCTTTATGTTTTACAAAATAAGCTCACAAATATCAAGTATTGCATGAAATATAATTTAATGAGAACTAACTCAGGACTCCTCATGCACAGAAACTTAACTGTACTTCTTTCTCACATACTTTACATTACAGGCTTGAATTAAATTAAGGCTTTACATTTTGCAAAGCATTTTCACACTAGAGTCCAAGTTAAGTAATGATATAAGCTTCAAGAGTCTAATGTTCATAGCCACACTCTACAATACATTATACATTATCATGGGAATGAATGACAATTCTCCCTTCCTCCTGGTCTCTGGAAGTCTTGTAAGGGGACATTTATTCTAAGTAGCCTGAATCAGCTAATCATTAGTTACTGCCTTGGTTAAATATAGTTGGGGATAATTGGAAAATCACCAAGAATCTGTGTTTCTCCTACTATTTCCTTGTACTACGAAAGATACTGTTTTCCAAGTCAACCACCAATAAGAAATAAACAGATTAGGAAATGGTTTTCAAAAACCTGATCCTTCAATGAGACAATAAGGACTTCTTTCCCAGACTCACACCAGGGACTGAGTTCTAGTCCTTGGCTATGTGAACGGAGCTGCCACCGAAAAGGTGACTTAAATAATGTTTAGTCTCAGAGATAGCACAGCCCTTTGAAAACTGTAGTAGGTTTTTGGCTATTGTCACTGGTAATAGTGGATTTATATTTGTTGTTCTCAGTAACCTCTAGGGACTTGCAAATGTAGAGGAGAAATAGGATTAGAGTGACTCAATCCTCTGAAACAATGATTCAAGTTGCAAACTGAACAGAGCTAAATCCTGGATTTATGTTATTGCCTCTCTTCCGAGAAGCTCAATTCATTTGACTAATATTGTGTTTTTCTTAATTTCACCAATCCCTATGAGATGGGAAAGGTTTGAGGGGAGAGAAGAAGGAAGAAGTGATCAATAGGTAGGACTGAGAGTCAGGGACTTAAGTCTGAATCCTGATTTTTTAAAACTAAGTCCCAGACAAGACCCTTTCACTTTGTGGAAGTTGTCCATAAAATCAGAGTTGGACCAGGTAGTGTCTAGTCCCTAGAGGTTACTGAGGACAATGATAGCAAATCCATAGTACATTCATATGTATGTTCGTCCGTTGCCAAAGAAGACCATGCCATCAGAGAAATGATGACATGGCTTGCACATGACTTTGTTTTTGAGTGAGGGAGGGCTGTGCAGGTCACCAACCTCACTTCTCCTCCAGAGCCATGTGAATTCAGTGACCAGATATTCATCAGGATGACTGGAGATGAGCCAAGAAGGGGCAATTGGGGTTAAGTGACTTGCCCAAGGTCACAAAGCTAGTGGTGAGATTTGAACTCAGGCCCTCCTGACTCCTGCCCTGGTGCTCTATCCACTGCACCACCTAGCTGCCCAATAGTACATTCTTAAGTTGTAGACTGGCTGTAAATGTTTATTGACGACAAGCATTTCGTGATTCCTATAGCAAATTCAAAATCATACATCAATATACAACCTGGCCTGCTGAAAATGGGATCTAAATGGACCAATCCTACTGCATGGAGCAGTACAACTATCAGTTGTACAGAATCTCCATAGCCTTAAACCAAGAATCTGTAACATTATTCTAGACTTTGCTGTCACCAGTTTAAGCAGACATAGACAACTACCATAGGGAGACTGAATAAAACTAGAAACCTATTTAGGTGTGGAGTGATCTTTGGTTCAGCAAGAGCCACACTTCCATAACATAAGCCTCTGTTCACTCAAATTATTTGTTCAATCAACAAATACCTTTTGGTTTCTGAAGTAATAGTTCATCATTGAAATGATCAAAGCACTTAAATTTTTTGAAGTTGTTTTTGTTTACAATGCTGCAGTTATTGTAAAAATTTCCTGGTTATGTTCACTTTATTCTGCATCCATTCATGTCTTCTTCGATTTCTCTGTATTCACCCTTTCCCTCTTGTCTTAGGGTATATTCCATTACACGTATATATATAATAATTTGTTCAACCATTCCCAAATAATGGCAGTCGTTTGGTCTTAGAGTAGGAAAAAAAATGTTTTGCAAATTGTGAAGAGTGACACAAAAATGATTTGTTATCATTTTTCTAGTCCCTGTTCTCTATTTTCTATCTTTTATGTCCCTGGACAGATCGTTCAGCCTCTTCATACCTGAGTTTTCTCATGAACACGTTAAGAATAGTTATACCTATCTTACCCAGAAGCCTGTGATTAATAAACAAGATAATAGACACAAAAAAAAACACTACGAAAGTATAGAATACTCAACACATCCAGGCGTTCACACTGTTACTCATGAGAACTATGGCATAAAAGGTCAGTCCAATGTTTAGAGCCCCCTTCCCTTCTTATCCCACTCCTGGCTTTCAGCTCTCCCTTCCCAATCTCCCAATTCCAAGTATTTACCCACAGGAGCAAAGCCAGAAAGGATTTTCTCTTCCTTAAGTTGAGCTACTCAGAAGTAACCTTGCCCACATGTACAAAGTCACTAGCCCTATCCTCTCCTATATTTAGCCTACAGCTAGGGCCATATGGTATTCATATCTTTAGCAGGGCTCTACTACCCTTAATAAAGCACTCTAGCATCCAAAAGATCTGATCTTCCAAACATAAAAAACATATACTTGGCATAATTAAAAACGTCCATTTACAACATCTTGTTAGAGAACTGGGTAGGCTGGGAAATAGAAGTTTAAAAATGGGTCTTCTAATAATGGAGATGGCTAACAAAACCACATTATTTGTATGCCGCCTTTTATCCAAGGCATCAGATCACTTAGAAAATACATAATACTGTGTAATTCCCACCCAGATGGAGGTGCACATAAACTGATAATAACTCAAGGTTTTTTATCACTGTGTGTCCTCAGGCTAGGCATCAGGAGGGAAAAAACACTCTTGAAACAAAATTAAATAGTTTTAGATCTAATTTTACCAGGCTGAACTAGGTTTCAGATTGATTTTCATGGGATGTAATAGAGAACAACACACACACACACTGCCCACCTTATAGAAAATCCATCTGGCACATTGTGCTTTTTACTTACTTTGTTGTTTACTAGAAGTAATAAGAAACTAATATTTCACAATGCAATGAGTTTCATTCTGTAAACAGCCTTTCATTTCAAAGGAGCTGGGAATAGCCTGTTATGGAGTACTGAAGGAGAGCCGCTGAGATTTGTCTACTCAAATACCTGTTTACATTGATGTTGAGACTGTAAAACTGATGCTGAACCCTGGTTTGTTTTTAGTGTTCCAGGGGGAGGAGCCCTGTGGTACAAGCCCCATTAGCTGAGCCAGTATTACAGACTGTGCCCAGTTCAACAGAATGAGAAAACAAACTTCTCCAGTCAGTAAACAAATATATATTGAGGGTCTAATTTGTACTCACCAGGTAGTGCCTAGCATAGTGCTGTGGAAAGGAAGTAGAAAATACAATCCTAGCCCCCAAGGACCTTCGGATCCAGTTGTGGAGATAAAAATAGACCATGGAAATAAGCTTTTATTTACCTAATTGTGGGTTTCCTTTGATAATGATGATGACAAAATAATATAATAGTAAACAACTAGTATTCATATAGCCCCTTAAGGTTTGCAAAGATGTTTTGCAAATATTTATCCATTTTATTTTCACAACAACCTTGGAAGGTAGGGAGGTAGGTGCTATTATTATTCTAAGCAGACAGAAGTTACATGACTTACCCAAGGTCACTCAGCTAGTGTCTGAGTTTAAATTTGAACTTAAGTTTTCCTGCATCATGGTGCAGCACCCTGCCCACTAAATTATCTAACTTTTGTTAGAACCAAAAGCAATATCTTTAGGTTACTTTTCAAAGCCCTTTCTGTTTTAATTCAACCTTCCCTACCCAATGTCTCAGGGCAAATCCCTCACTCCAATCAGGCTGCTTACTCCTACACGTGTTGAATAAGATCTAATATTAAAGGTACTGGACCAGGAGTCAAGAAATTGCTTTAATTGATTAATTAGTGCTTTATCTAAAAATGAAGTTCTAGACTTGGTTCCATCAATATGTGAGCTTAGGGGGGGCAGAGCCAAGATGGCAGAGTAGAAAGACACACACTTGGTAGCTCTGAACCCACAGCCCATGGATTTCCTCTAAAAAGAACTCCCAACAAATTCTGGAACGGTGCAAGCTGCACAGCAACACAGGGAAGGAGATTTCCATTCCAGAGAGCCGTGAAAAACCGATCCCAAAGGTCCATCGCGCCCTGGACGGGAGTGGAGGGGAGCGGAGCCCTTCCCTCCCCTGCCCCGGCCACGTGCCACTGAGAGGGGTGAGCAGATCCAAACAGGCGTCAGGGACAGAATCTCCAGTGGCCGCGAGGGTCCCTCCACCCACGGACCCTCAGGTCAGCGAGAGAGACAGGCTGAGAGGGGTGTCTCCGGGACTCAGGCCCCCTCGAGAGGTGGCAGTGGCAGAGGCAGCAGCGGCCAGAGGCTCCTGGAGCAGGCAGGAGCTTGGGAAGGTCTCTGCATAAACCCCCTGAGGGAACTGGACCTGGGAGGCAGCCCTACCCCGACCTGAGCACCAGCAGATAAGCTCCCATTGAATAGCAGCCAGGCCTGCTGCTGAAAGCCCTGAGGCTGGGGAGAAGCATTTGAATCTCAGACCCCAAGCACTAGCTGGGTGGATCTAGGCCAGGGTGGAGAGGACTCTCAGAAGTCAAGTAACTGGCTGGGAAAATGCCCAGAAAAGGGAAAAAAACTAAGACCATAGAAGGCTATTTTCGTGAAAAAATGATTCCAACCTTCGTCTCTGAAGATGAAGAAGAAGCAAACAACTTACCATCAGGTAAAGACATAGGAGTCAAGGCCTCTGTATCCCAAACATCTGAAATAGGTATCCCATGGGCTCAGGCCATGGAAGAGCTCAAAAAGGATTTTGAAAATCAAGGTAGACAGGTGGAGGAAAAACTGGGAAAAGAAATGAGAGAGATGCAAGAAAAGCATGAAAAACGGGTCAATACCTTAATAAAGGAGACCCAAAAAAATGCTGAAGAAAATAACACCT